>JAQFVV010006443.1:932500-1422500 GCA_028023455.1 Epiperipatus broadwayi
GAATCCTCGCTTTATAGGTTTTGAGGTCTCATATTGCTTCATGCTACTATGACAAGTAAATTTAGTAATAGCTTCATCAACAGCACCTCTCTTTACATTTGATATGCAGCTTTGAAATTTACATTGCTTTAATCCATAATTGGCCTGAGTTTATATACTGTCAAAATCTTTACTACTAGCATTTAGTGTATTTTTATTATTAAAATGCAGACAAGACATTATAGAAAAAAATCTAAATCAGGTCAGAATATTTGTAAAATATGTTTGTCTTCGTATAATATCAGAACTATAGATATCATCTAATTCATACACTGGACATATGGAGGCAAGGCTCATTACAATGCCAAAAAATGTAGATAATTCACAATATAAATTTATACAATTACGAGCTATTTTTTGATCAGCGAAATGTTACTTTCAATAATAATTTTTTCGCATATTTTTTTATCAAATAAAAACCCAAATAATTTTAAAAAATATAAAATTAAATATTTACTACTGGAAAGCTTGTCCCAATAAAACAGACTAAAAAGATTGAAAAAATATTGTATTTTTTCTGGTGTAAATTTCAGGGTAAACACAATTCTATTAAAAATGAAAAAACTGTGAGAAAGACAAAAAAATTCAATTTAGTTGATTACAAAAATTATCATAAAATTTTTAATTTTTATTATAGAAAAATGAAACTTGCATTTTCTGAAACTATAAAAAAATGAAAATGATGTAAAATGCACATGTGCAGACTGCATAGATTTCCGGCAGTTTTAAAATGAAACCGGATATTGCAAATTTGAAAATTCAAAACGCATTGTGCATGCGCAACTACAAATAGGTTTTAAATGAGAATATGTCATTGAAAACTAGAATAAAAGCATCCAAAATAATATCTAAAGAAATATAAAAAATTTTAAAGACTCTCTTTTTTCTACAAATTTAAATTTTATTAGACTAACCATGCAATTTTTGTTATTGATAAATTTTTATGTAAAAAAAAATCTTAGTAAAACTTTAAATATTTCATTCACTATCTTTTGTCTTTTACTGTGTATAAATATATTAAAAACATATGATTAGATGATACTTAGAAAAAAGCATTGAGCTAATAAATTCAATTACAAATATTAAAAACTGTAGTAAGCAGTAATATAATCGTTACAGTAAAACAATGAATATAAAAGACGCATTTTTGTATACATGTGTGTACATTTTCTGTATGGGTATATTTATGCATAAATGTGTGTGTTACAAAAATATATGATTAATCAAATATTTATTTTTATATCTTAAATATATAATAAATAGATTATAAATCAAATCTAAAAGTTATTTAAATACAATGTTTTCCCATTATAATTAGTTTTAAAAAATAAAAAAAATTATATGAATTTATGAAATATGAGAATGTCAGGAGAAAAAATAAATAAAATGAAATATATATACTTTTTTTTAATAAAAAAAAATTGCCTCAAGCATCTTTATTCCAGAAATAAAAATTAAAAAAATAACAACAACGAAATACAGTTAATCTTTTTTTTTTTTTTAAATTGAACATTGTTGCATTATTTATAAACAAATATAAAAATCAACAATTTATATATATAGAAAGATATAGAAAGATTAAGGGAAGAAGAGAATGTTAAACTGGTTTACAAAAAATGATTATTGGATCACTCTACAATATTTAAACTCAAATGGTATTAGAGAAAAATGTTCATAAATGAAACATTCAGGTTGCTTAAAAATAAGATTAAAAGTTGTTTGATACAGTAAATATTCAATCAATAACACTTTCAAGACTGTTAAATATTATTTCTCCAGGGAGAATATATAATTTACATTTTTGTTGTTAATTTCTGTGAAAAACTCTGATAAGTTTACATTTTGTAAGCTAAAAAGAGGGTGTTGAAGTTTTTTCAATTATAATTCTGAAAAATAAGTAATTAAATGTCAAATGAATATAGAGACTGTGTTATAACATTTAAATTTAATTTTGATAGACTGGCAATGGTTATTTCTATTGCACTGTCTTTTGAAATGATCTATTCTCCAAATTAATTTTCACATTATAAGAAAATCAAAAACTTAGATAGTTTCATTTTAAAGTAAATCCATTTTTTTTCTCTCTCATGTGTTATAGCATCAGCTGGGAAAAGAATCCACTAACCCGGGACAACTGCTTGTAAAGTAGCTGTCGCTGACCTCTTGACCACCTATGCTTGACTAAGTAAGTCCATATTTAGAGAGGTAAATGGATATCAGGTTGAAAAATTTGGTACCTTTTTACAATGAAAACTGTTGATGAGTAATCATTTATTCATCATTCCCAAATTAAAGCCTTAAGTAATCTTTTTATATAAAAAATTAAAAAGCTAATAAAAAAACTGCATTAGTAAATGCTGAAAGCATTCATAAAAAGTAATTTAGAAAATTTCTTATACTGCTTCAAATAGTTTTCTTTTTTCTTGTTTTGTGTGAGTGAGAAGGGGAACAAAAATGTCAATATATGATATTTTTGTTCATTATCAACTTGAATAAAAAATGCAGAATAGAAACAAAATTAAAGTCTAATAGCATTTTTTTTCTCATGTCAAATGCGTTGACCTGGAAGCGAACCTGGACCAGCTGCTTGGAAGGTAGCTATGCTAACCACTAAGCCACCACCACTTGACAAGCATTTTTTGTATCTCAATAAGCATAAACACAAAGTTTAATAATTAATATACTTTAAAAAAAAAGTCTCAATATGTCTTGCTTACTTTACTTATTTCTAAATTTATTTGTTTTGTTTTGAATATTTTGTGTTAAAAAAGGATATTTGCTTCACCCAATCATTTTCACCTGGCACAGGAATGCAATAGAATGTTTGTCTTTCCTTTGTGATATTTTGAGGAGAATCAAATATGACTTCTTCTTGAGCCTAAAAAATAGTAATAATTCAAAAATGAATTATGCAAACATATATGTACATGCAATTAAGTCTTCATTCATCATTTTACAAGAGGAATGAGACCAAAAACAATATGCAAGAAAATGATAGTATAAAGAAATATGACTATCGTTAGTTAAATAAACAATTAACACAAAACCTTCCCTGTAATAGTGTGCACCTAATATGGAATAGTATCAGAAAATGTTTACCTTATCCCATAATCCATGGTGGTGTCCAAAAGTCACGTCACTATGGAGGGAATTAACCTAAACTTTGTTTACATACAAAAAAAATCTTATCTAATTAATACCACTGCCGCATACTATATTACTTTTCAAC
Source organism: Epiperipatus broadwayi (assembly GCA_028023455.1). Lineage (NCBI taxonomy): Eukaryota > Metazoa > Onychophora > Udeonychophora > Euonychophora > Peripatidae > Epiperipatus > Epiperipatus broadwayi. The sequence goes on from JAQFVV010006443.1 coordinate 935,769, forward strand.
ATAATGGACTATTCCAAATGTAAGCACGTTGAAACTTCCAAGTATGAGAATGAAATAAGAATAGAATTTTATAAGCGTATACATATATATATAACACATGATAAATTAATTTATTTTCAAATTACCCTGATTAAAGTCCTTGAATCTATTAATAAAGTCTCTCATGGATACAATCTAACTTTATTCTCATCATTCTACTCCAATAAATCCTCCATCACTCACTTGAATTCTCCGGCAATGCACTTAAACTGATGTTTCCATTTCTGCAGTTGCTCTCCTCTTGAATCCATTCAGACATTTCAGATGAGGCATTTGATACTTCTTTAGGCATTATGTATACAAGTGAATCAAATCATCATGATTTATGGCTGGGATGGTAGCACTTTGATCCGATGGTGACTTTATTTAGCCAGAATTCATTGCTTAGTATTTTATAATAAATTCAGTTTCCTTCAATTTGTTATGTAGAGAATTATATAAAAGAAAATTTACTTGGTATGAGTATATATATGCTGGCAATATATTATTTTCTTTTCTCTTGTGCAAATAATAGCACAGTCTGTTATTTTTATTTATCAACTTAAATGTTCTTTCATTAAATTGCTAGAAAATTATCAACTTTCTCTATTTTAAGCATTAATTGCAATTTCTTTCAACTTTTTACACTGTGAAAATTATACAATTAAAATGAGATTTTTGAACAAGTTGTCCATTTTATCTTGCATTCTATGGTTGGATTTTAAGATATTGGTTGTGTGTGGTTATCCTATCCTTCAATAAATAACAAAAGATGACAGAAACAAACTGGGTTTGCTTTTATACCATGCTCGTTTTCCGTTGCTTAGTATACAAGTTTTTTTTCATTTCCTTTTTAATTGATGTGGTTGTCTATTGTTGTGTATATATATTGGTGGTAGATAAATTTAAAATTATGTAATAAAATTCTACTCTCATTCTCTATCACTTAGTTGTCTAGGTATTGACTTGACACCAGGTCATCACCATGCCTACAAAGTAAGTTTTAAATAGTGACATTTACACATTGACAAATGACTTATTGTTAGTATATGTATATATATGAAAGGTATTTTTAATTAGGTTTTTACTTTCCATTGAAAAAGAGCATTTATTTCATTTTAACACTATCTTGATTTAGTAACTATTAAAATACACTTTTAATATGTATATGTCTATATGTCTACAAATAAAAAATCCTTCTCCTTTTTTCTTTTCAAAAACTTTACTTTTTATCTCAATACTGAACATATATATACATTTATATACAAAACTCCAACGTTTCAACTGTTTTATCTCATACAGTCATTTTCAAGAATCTGCAACAATATTAAATACATATCAACAAATAAACTTCAATTAAATAAAAACTTTCTCTTACATTAACATCATAACAAACATATTAAACATATAGAAATATATTTTACTTACATCTTTCTCCCACTGCTATATTTTATTACACTTTTTTTTTTTTTTATTTACATTGTTTAATTACAAATATATCTTAAAATCATCCAAGAAACTTTTTATATAAATTTAAATACCAACTCTAATTTCCAAAAACCTCCCCCTTTCTTTAAATTTTATCTAAAACCCATCTTAAAACTACATTCCTAAACTATATATTTAAATGAATATAAAACAAATTTAAACATCCCCCCCCCCTGATCCCCCCCCCCTCTCTCTCTCTCTCTTTTATACAAAAAAACTTCTAACAATTTACCTAAACCCATTTTTTGTATAAAAGAGAGAAAGAGAGGGGGGGGGGTGTTTAAATTTGTTTTATATTCATTTAAATATATAGTTTAGGAATGTAGTTTTAAGATGGGTTTTAAATAAAATTTAAAGAAAGGGGGAGGTTTTTTGAAATTAGAGTTGGTATTTAAATTTGTATAGATTGTAAATAAAAAAAAAAAAAGTGTAATAAAATATAGCAGTGGGAGAAAGATGTAAGTAAAATATATTTCTATATGTTTAATATGTTTGTTATGATGTTAATGTAAGAGAAAGTTTTTATGTAATTGAAGTTTATTTGTCGATATGTATTTAATATTGTTGCAGATCCTTGAAAATGACTGTATGAGATAAAACAGTTGAAACGTTAAAGTTTTGTATATAAATGTATATATATGTTCAGTATTGAGATAAAAAATAAAGTTTTTGAAAAGAAAAAAGGAGAAGGATTTTTTATTTGTTGATATTATTGTAGAACATATATATTTTGAAAGAAAAAGTGGATGTACCTTTGCTGTGTTATTATATATGGTCTATATGTCTATTTGTATATATAAAAAAAATTGATGTGTATCTAACTTATTATCTCCGTTTATGTGTCTAATGGGTTTAACTTGATGTTGTGGATACATAGGGACAGGTTTGAACAGGATTGTAAGCAACCCTTACACTATAGATTGAAAGATAAGACATTTATTAAGAAAATTCCATATAAATGAAAAGATATTTATAAGATAAAATTGCACTTTTATAGAAAAAATAGATATAAGAAAAATTATGAGTAGATATTTTGGTCTTATTTAATTTAATAAATGATGGTTTGCCAAGTATTGAAAATAAGAGCACTGTATCAGATTTGCTAATAATATTCTGGTACTTGCAAAGTTCAACAAATTATGGTGTAAGACTGGAATGAAAGTAATTAGAAATAAAATTAAAGCAATGAGATCAGATAGTGAGAAGCAAAGTTAAGTGCAAATATTGGATAGTAAGTTTTAGAACTGTTTAATTTAAAAAGGTTAACTAATTGTAAAAAAAATTCAGAGTTGGAATTGCAAGAGCTACATACCTTTTAATCATATAGAAGCCCATAAAAATTCTATCTTAAAAAAGACTAGCTAAATGTTTTGTTTGGAATGGATCTTAAGAAATGTGGATTTGGAGAAGAATGGAAAAATTGGAAATACTAGATTAGTGATATAGAAACGTTAAAAAATTAGCGGGGGGGGGGGTAATATTGAATAAGTTATAAAAATGAAAATAAATTATATGGTGAATGTATGTAAGAGTCAAATAAATTGTGGTGAAAGGATCTATAAAAGTAATAAAAAAATAAATAGACTAGGAAACAAATTTAGTACTAAAATTATGCAAAAAAAAATAGTTACATGCCTTTACGAGATAGCGCAATATGAGACTTGGAGATGTACTAGTTTAATGTGTTGGACCTCCCTTTTGATAAAAAAAAAAAAAAAATCTAATGATGACGATTGAATAAATATTTTTATTACACATTTTTAATGTATGAAATATAGGGTTAAATGATTGATTTGATTCATACTGCTGTTGCAAGAAGTGAAAAAAAAAAAAATCAATTGAGACTACATTGTTTATTAGCTTAGCTTGATTGGCACTATTGTTAGAGATTGTTCTAAGTGGCAGCTGTTTATTAAATCCATATCCACATTTTAAATATTTCATTCATAAAATTAATTAGATCATTCTTAAAAAATCATTGTAACAAATATATATTATTAAAAACATGAAATATAGCAGTTATTTTAACATCAAATTATTTTAACATTAGCTTAAAGGTGCATAGTTATATTTTCTTTTTTTATAACAGAAACCTAAAGGGAAAATAAATGATGATTCTTGTTTACAAATACTTTCAAAACTCCCTATAAAATATGTTTCTTATAACTGCAGAAATAGAGTTTGTTAAATATTTTCTAGCATTGATATAAGTGTAATTTAAATATTATTAGTAAGTACTTGGAACATTGTTGTAGTCATAAATAAATTTAATTTAATATATTCAGAAAAAAAGACAGTAAAACAAAAATTTGTGGTCATTCATTATTAAATATAAGCTAAAAAATAACAATAATGAATAATGGGGGATATATTCCCATAGGAATAAAAACAAATTTAATTAGAACCATAATATTGTTAAACCAAGACATTAGTTTATTGTCATTTATACACTGTTTATTTACATATTTAGAAACAATATTTTTTATTCATACAGCAAGATATTTCTACAATAATATTTTATAAAATAAAACACTTATATTAACAGCAAAATTTGCATCTTTAGAGCAGTTGCAGAATAGCGGTGTCAGGAACTCAAGAATCATGAATGTATTTTTAACTCAATCACTTCCATTGCTCAAATCCCTATGAATTTCCAAGCTATAAATCACTGGAAAATTAAACATAACCAAATGGAGGTTTACATTGCACAATTTAATTTTTCATATATGTTGTTTTCAGTTTAGATAGACTTTGTGGCAAAATAAAACTAACTTTTAGTATAATTATTAAATAAATAATTTTAGACTTAATTTAACTATTAAACTTATCTAAAAAAAAAAAAAAAAAATTACTTTTCTAAGTTAGTCATATATATACATTATTTCACACTACATACATGTAAATCTTTCTAAAAACAAGATATAATTATAAAAATAAAATATACTTTATATTTATTATTAAAATAATCTTTAAAAATAAAATGAAAATAACTTTGAAACAAAAAAATTTGGCTTTAGAAATAAAATTTTAAAAAGTACATTTTCCTTTACTAACATGATTTAAACTATGCCAACCATAATACTCAAGATGATCCTTCTACTTTAGATCTTCTATACCTGTTTATAATTCCCGTTATCTATAGACAAAAATAAAAATTAGTCTATGGAATCCCTATCATTCTATCAAAACCACTCAACATAAAATTGCATTGCAAACAATATTACCATGAATTAATGAACATACTATAATGTGTTGATCACTGAGAAAAGAGTTTAAAAAATTAATAAGTTCCTTGAATTTTTTGATAACATGATAACAAAACTTCTACGTATTAATTTCATTTTTAATTGTTTGCATTTTATTCTATTATTTGCTGAAAGCAAAGGGACAATGAATAAACAAATAAATTGTAGTCAGTTGCTTAGAAAGGCACATAGCATTTGACCAGCAAACAAATAGATGAACATAACAATTTTCAGTGACCCAATTTTGTTTAATTTCCCAAACAAAATTTCAATCTCTAATAAGCTATTATCAATGCTATGTCTAAATGATAAAAATATATAAAGTAATTAAAAGAATGAAACAATGATATTAATATTTAAGAATAGTGATAGAAAAGATATTCTTTTATCAGTTTAATAAAATCTTAATTAAGATCATTACAGATCTTCTTCAGGAAATGTTAGCCAAAACAAATTGGAATTTAAAATGGTTACATTATGAAAAGGCCTTTTACTCAAAAAGCCCCCCCAGTAATGAGAGTTTTAAAAATATCTATCAAAATACAAAAATAGTGATTAGATTTCATTGTGACATTAAAAATATCATTACTCAAAAGGGGGGGGGGGTTTAAAATAGAAAGCAAATTCTATATTTAAAAATTAAAGATTAAAGGGGGGGAAAAAACAGAGTAAATAAAAATGTAATGAAAGTTTATCTAGAATAAATAAACTTTTGATTCCTAAGAACAATTACATTCCAAAATAAATTTGACAATAGGAGTTAAAATTTGAGAAATTATATATATTCTCCTGTTTAAACATTAAAAGATTTCAGATCATTGCTTAATCATAAAAAAGTATAAACCATTTTTAATTTATAAGTATAAAAATTCTGAAAAATATACTATATTATCATTTCCATCTCTTCAAAACTTTTTTACTGCAGTTTACTTTTAAAAGAATTTATTTATTAAAGTGGGAAGTTAAGAAAATAAAAATAAATGAAGATTACATAAGTCATCTACATTTACAGATGATATACTCTTTGGAAATAATATTTCAAAGCTTCAGAAAATATTACAAGAATTATTGCATAAAAACAAGAAACTAAGACTGTAGATAAATGCTACAAAGATTTAAAAATGCCCAACAGCTTTTCAAACAATTAGAAATTAAAGATTGGTTATACAAAACTGAAAGAGACTAGAGTTGATAAATACCATATGATAGAATCAAACTTGGATGGAACACTTTTGTTACAATAATTTAATATTTAAAAAAATGTCTATATACTTAAAAAAAAAAAAAGTATTTCTTTAATATGTTTTAACAATTTTCACATATACAACTCGGACATGAATACTCAATAAAAAAAAATAAAAAAATTATGAAAAAAAAAAGCATAACATAATTAACAAAAAAGTAAGAAAACAAACATTGAAAGAATTAAGAGACTGAAGTGGAACTGGATTATAATTTTACCAGAAGAGAGAATAATAGATGGGCAAATAATGTTTCAAAATGAATCCCAAGAAATTATTTAAAAATCTAAAATGAAATATATAGATGAGATAAGAAGTTTGTTGGAGTAACATAGAAAAAATAAACTATAGATCAGAAAAACTAAATTAAACTTTAGTTCTGTTAAGGACTGATAATATTTAAAAATAATGTTGATGATGAACTTTTGGTTTACATTTCATTTGTTGAAGACCTATGATATTTTTGTAATAAATGTAAATATTGAAAATTTTATAAAAATTCAAAATAAAAGCTAACAGAAATAGATTTGAGTGAAGACAAAAAAAGAAAAACAAAAATAAAATATTAATGATATTTTATGGATAAGAGAACTTCAAGTTTTTTTTTCATTGTTTTATCTCTAGTTAAGAATAATTAAATAACCATTTGCAGATGTATAATTGGATGGCTAACAAAGATTACTTGGAACCTAAAAAAAAAATCCTTATTTCATCCAATATTGGATAGTAAGTAAATGTAATATGCTGTATAGGTAGCAATATATATTAGAATGATAATCTCTAATATGAGATTTATTCAACATCAAAGTTATATATGTCAGAATAAAAAAAGGCTCTCGAAAAATAAAATTAATTTTCAGTCAATTATGTATTAATAATAATTAAGACACTTAAAATACATTTTTGCAAACCAGTTTTGTTATTTGCATGTTATTTGCAGTAGTCTGACATGAAGAATTCTATTTTAAAAAAGAAACGTCCTAGATATGTTAAATTTCTGCTGGAAAATCCTATACCTATTAAGCAAAATATCTTATCACTATATAGTGTCATTATTTCTGTAATAGATAAACTTTTATTGCTTTTAAAATATTTGATTGCAATATAAAAACCACAAGTTAATCATTAGAATAATAGTAGATCAAAAACTGATAGAAATATATTAATAATTTCAAGTTAAAAGGTTTTACATGGTATAAAGTTATAAAGCCAAAAATTTTTAAAAATGAAAAAATATCAAGTTTAATTTTTTTTTTATTGACTAAATATAAAAATTATGAATACGTTTGCTCATTTTAGCTAAAATCTTTCAAATTATAAATATATCTATATGAGAATATTCAGATAATGATAACTAATCTTAATACATGTTCATTTTTAATTTTTGTCTTTTTACTTACTATATTATTTTTATCAAAATAATATATGCTCTAACTGCTATGAAATCTATCTAAAAATATGTGTAAAACAAATCAATCCTACTAGAATTACTTAAGAGATTGAATTGTTTTTTTATTAGCATTGAGAAAAGCAAGGATTTTTTTTTTTTTTTTTAAAGAGTTCTAATATTTAAAATCTAATTTCTAAAAATTCATAAATAAAAATATATATTGTTTGTTTATGTTTACATTGAGAATTTATTTTTGTAATAATAAAATTATTTATATTTTTGAAAATAATTATTTAAAGTTAAGAGCGTGCTAATAGCTCTAAACAAGCTTTTTTTTTTTATTTATGATAAATGCTACTACAAGAGAAGGCATTCAAATCGTGGTCCCCATCCCCAGACCGGTTTCGACCTATGGGTCTCTTCAGTGAGGAGTTGGGACATTAGATCTAAAAAACCAACTCAAGCAAAGCATTTATCTAAAAGATAATTGTTAGAAAAAGATCTGAAACCGGTCTGGGGATGGGGACCACGATTTGAATGCCTTCTCTTGTAGTAGCATTTATCATAAATAAAAAAAAAAAGCTTGTTTAGAGCTATTAGCACGCTCTTAACTTTACATATTAGTAAGTGCAAGCTATATATAAGTCATGTGACTTCTGACTTGTTACTATTACGAAAATAATTATTGAAAATAAATTATAATAATATTATTGGAAGTATAACTTTTGATTGATAAATTTTTATGAGTATTCTTGAATAAAATTTCTAAAAAATAAAAATAAAATAACAGAATTAATATGAAGTTTATCCAAATTACCACTAGCTTTTCAAATATTTTAATTTATATTAATACCAAAAATTATTAGCATGGTGAATTGTTTCTAAAATTGATCAGAAAATAAATAAAAAAGATTGATCTGGTTACTATTGTAGACTAGCTTTATACTAATAACCTATTTCTTTAATTGTATTTTAGTATAGTCTTAGAGTGGATCTTAGAGCAAAAAAATACAAAATAGATTCTCAGTTTAGTAATTTAAATTTTTTTTAAAAAAAAAGGGTCAGTCTAACTGAATAGAATTAACAAGTGTTCAAAATGTTATTAAGTTGCCCAAATGACACATAATCTTCTAAGAAATAACTTACTTTACTTTGATTATTACTATTTTTTAATTATCAAAATGTTTAAGTTTTTTAAGAGATAAAATATTTATAAATGGAATATATATATATATACTCAACTACAATGGGATAATGTCCTGTGAAACAGATCATATGTCCATTTGGCAAAAAATCTGGCATAACTAAGTTTTTCCTCTAAAAAGAAACTGGAAACAGTAATGAATAGCAATAATTAGTACAACTTTATAGCATACTTCATCCAATAATAAAGCTTTTTATTATAACTATAATTTAATACATTATTATAAAGTACAGTATAATGTTAGATAAATGATAGGCAATTGATTATACTGTTGGCCATGTAAATGTTTTGTTTTGATTATGCTCCATTATATGCAGTTTGAATGGATTTCTATTAGATGGATATCAGTTGAAATATACATGTACTAATGAGTTTTAATTAAGGTTACAGAATCATATATATTTAATTTTTTGACTAAAAGTAATAGTGGCTGGCTGAAGATTAATTGCTAAATGAGAGGAAAAAAAAAATTGCCTGGCCAATGGAAAAAAATATTATGTTTTGCTTGTTCATAGATGCTCAAAAACACTTAACTTTTTAAGCATCTATGTTTGTTAAAATGAATTTCTGTTCACTATCACCAATAAAAAGCTATCAGAGAATAGGAGATTATTACAAAGTAGATTTTTGAAAACCATTTACATGTTGATAATTATTCAATTTTTAAGTAAACCTAAAACTAGGATGTAGATTTTGATACTTTTTGGTGTGATTTTTTTTTTTACATTGGTTTAAAATAATTTACAAAAAAAAATAATTATTTACAATTTCCAAATTTAAATTTATTCAAATAATGTAATAGATTCTGTCTTATAAATAAAATTGATAGTCCATAGGTGGAGCTCTTACTGGAAAGTCATCCTACTCACAGCTCACACATAATGGCTCTGAAAGGTTGGTTTTGCAGCAGGGAAAGGTACCTTTTATATTTATTTGGCCCTTTAAAGGCCTTATTTTGCTGCTAATGTACTCTTTCATTCACTAAATCTGTTTTCCCTATGTCTATCTTGTGCTTATCAGTATTTAACTAATTCACCCCCCCCCCTTTGTTTGGTGGGTGATTTAACTTTTTCATGGACCACATGAAGGGTTTTATTCCCTCTTAGATGCTTAAATATTTCTCCCACTCCAATTCCCTGTCACTCAGAACTTGTTTATAAAGTTTTTTGGTGTTGTTCCAATTATTTAGGCCATTTTAACAATCTTTTTTTCTAGACCCCCTCTGGGGTAACTAACCGCCTAAAATTCCACTCAGTTCTCTCATTACTCAACTAAAATTATTAAAAATAAGTTTTCCAGTGGTTTTTTTTTTGCTCTTACATCAATATATTTAATTTTTCCATTTCAAAATTGTTTTCTTTTTCTTTTTTTCTCAAGTGTCATAGCATCGGCCGGGACGCGCTGATCTCTCGACCACCAATTTTTTTCATATCACTTTTCATTCTTTCAAACGGTTTAAAGATGGCCACTGCCCCTAGCGGAATAAACATGCAGCATCCTAAAACCTTCAAAATTACCCAAATTTTATCCAAATCGAATTTCCAATAAAACTTAACTAAAAACATCATCACCAAAGAACTTATTTCAAAAGTCTCTATCTACTTGCCCTCTGGACTTTACTCCCTTTCAGGCTGTGGCTTGCTCTGTCATAGGTAAAAAGCAAATCAAAACGAATAACATCACCAATTATAACGACATTCCAAATATGAGGAAAACTAAAATTACTCATCTACAAAGGACAATAATCAGCCTGTTACATCTAAGCATAACTCAGAAACCCCCTTTTTCATCCGTAAAAGCTCTAACATATAGCAATTCCCTCAAACTTAATATCATATGGATCCTCCTATTAATCCACCAGGGCAACCAAACCTATCAATCTTGCTACTTACCAAAGACTCTTCTTTGCCTGGACTACACACCCTTTCCATATTCCCTTCCCATTTCATATGTATCCCCCCTCCTCACCATATTGTACTTGAATTTCAATTTGCCATGTAATCATCTCTTTGAAAACCTTTTTAATTGTTGTGTATTTTATCTTTTTGATGAATAAAAGCTTTCATCATTGAGAGAGAAAAAAATAAATAAAATTGATTACAATAAAAAATGACATATCAACTAATAAATTAAGTTTTAAAAAAATAGATGAATATAATAATAATTCATATTATAGACAAGTGATATATCAAAGTTAACAACATTTGAGTACAGCATTTGGTAAGCAAATGTGCCTTAATATATATATTTATCAGCTAATACAAGCCCTAGAATATTTGGTAATTTAAAAAATTGCCTTTATATATGATTAACTTTGGAGACTCAAAATTAAACAACTATATTTTTATTTATCTCTAAACAAGAACATACTCTTTATGGTATGCCATTTATCAATTTTTTTTAATACATTTATGTTTGTAAATATTTTTTTAAAAATATCTCATTCTTTTATTTTTTAAAAAAAAATAACTCTCGTAAAATTTATTACACATTATAAATGTTACAATTTTTGATAAATTGTTTTAACTTAAATTCAGTTTGTATTTATTACTGACAACTGTCATAAATTAAAATATGACTAAGTCATTAATTTTACAATAACTAACAAAGGTCAGAAAATTGATTTCTACTACATATTTAAAACCAATTAAAAAAATAATATTAATATATTTATTCAATACAAAAGTTATTGACAGTTAATTGGGGTATTTATATAGAAATAATACAATTAAGATGAGTTACATCTATATTATAAATAATTATCTACCTGCAAAAATAACAATAAAGGCTTTTCTTCAACTTTCAGAAAACAAGTATTAGAGTGAAACTATTTTCCTACTTCCAAGGTCTGCTTAGCTTTAAATGCTTGAACCTCACTGAATACTTTTGATGTTTCAAATACTAATTTTCACTTCAGATAACTCCTTGGATTCAGGATGGTCACAGTTCACTGGAAAACTTTTGTTGTGTTTATTTACTCTGATACAATAAATGATATCGTGATTTAATATTTGACAACATTCTTAAGATTTGTGTGATCTTTTGTTTTTATTGCAAGTAATACTGAAAATATCAATTCACACAAATGTTTTAGTAAATGCAAACATTAAGATTTGCCTTAAATGATGCCAATGTTTTTCTTTTGTTTGTTTTTTGTTTTTAGAAAGTGACAATGTCACTTCTAAATAATAACATTCTTTTTATAATGTAACAAATATCATTTTGAACTTAAAATCAAATAAATTGAACTATATATCTATCGTTTATTGTCACTTCACAACCATATGTCCATTGCCATTCCAATAATCCAAAACTAATGATTCAACAATGATTTAATTAGCAATTGTTGCCAATAGTAAATTATGATTAAATCTGAGTAAAAATAAAATTTGTTAAAAATAACAATATATTTATAATTTATAATAAGTTTTAGATTTACTTTTTAAAAAAATAAAATTTAAAAAATACAGTGCAAACAAAAACCAAATTCATTAAAAAATTAAATCTTTTTGCAACTCTCAATATTTTTTATGTGACTCCCATTGCTGTATTGACCCTAGTTTGAATAACTCTGCTAGGCAATGTGGCTAACATATAGTAGAAATAGCGATGGAATATGAGAAAGAAATGTATTTTTCTATCTAAAGACCACACTTAATTATTTTAAAAAAAACCTTTCAGAACACTGGCACCTCTCATTAAAGTTGACTATCATTAACAATAAAACACAGTAAAATCAAGATGGTAATACAGAATAATTTAATGTTAAAAAAAGGCATATTTATCTACAATGTATTCTCTCATTATACCTAGGCTTAGGTGAAGAATCATGAAAATAAAGCAATAAGAAATAAAAATATCAACACTTCGATACAAAGTAGAGATATCAACAATTTGACACATACAAATGACACTATATTAGCAGACAAAAGTAAAAATCATTTGCATTTTGAAACTGAACTGAAAACAAAATATAGATGTATCGGTGACTATTTCTAAATTTGCCTTCTCAAAAAATTAAAAAAATTGTAAAAATATTACAAAAAAAAAAAAAGGGGGGGGGGGATAAGAGTAGTCAATGATTCTATTGAAAATCTAAAATTTATAGCATTAGTTGCAATACCATTGAACTTCAATGTAGAATTGATTAAAGTTACTGATCATTTAATTCCAATGCTGAAAGGCAGAAATATCTCAATAAGACAAAAGAGAATTATCTACTGACTGGTCTTCCCAGTATTGATATGAACTCACACACACACACAAAAGACACCTGAATATAGGACTGACAAACTACTTAAAACTCTTTGGAATAACAAAAAAATACCCAATCTCAACAGTAATTGAAAGCCAAAACACTATGTCAGAAATTATTATATTTTGTATATTTCATAAAGGTTTACAGATAAATGAAAATTTTGTTTAATACATGGCAGAGATCAAAAAGATAAAAAATAAAAGGATAATGTTTACATGTGTATGAATGGAATAAAGGCACCTATAAAAATTTTACGCCATAATGAATAAAATAAAATAAAAAAATCGTCATATAAGATCACTATATGTCATTAATCAATTCGGAGTAATTTAACTTTCTTAAATATTATTCTATATAACTTTCATTCAATGTGGATTCATAATGATTTTTTTAAGTAGTTAAATAATAAATATTTTCACTAATTATTTAATTAACAACTTATTGAAAATGGTAATTCGTTAAATCTGCAATATATAAGTCTTAGGTTAGTGATCATTTGATTTCCACGTAACAATACAAAAAGTCAATTAAAAAAAAACTGCAATAATCTAAAATTTACATAGCTAATCATTTAACTACAGATATGTAAAAATAGTTTTAAGTATTGCATGCAATTTAAACTAAATACAATAAAATAACATTAAATTTCATCCAAATGCATAATAGCTATAACAGTACAGATGAAAATATTTCTAAAAAATATTAAAATCCAATCATTCCTGTTTAGAAAATCTACCATGACTTTATTATTTAAATCCTGACCTTTAGTTCAACGTTAAAAAATAGATATTAGCTGGTTTAAAATATTTCTGGGGAATTAAAACGATTTTCATCTCATTAGTACATTATAAAATGGTATTTCAATTTAAACCTTTCAGTGGTTATAATAGCCTAAGAGCAGCTTGCTCTTTATAATTAAATAGAGTATGGTTTTAGAGCAAGGGTGAGCAATTGTTTTGGTCCAGGGGCCACAGAGTTGGTGAAGGGCCGCATTTGAGGCCTCTTTGTGGAAGCGAATGTTAATGGAGGGCTGCACCTTTTTTCGTGACACAATAAACACTGCTTTATTCCCTGTATTACCAAAGAAATATTTGTTTGTCTATTCTTCATTAAACACACTACATTCATCCCCGATTTTACTTTTTTTCGGAGGGTTCATAGTTTCACTAAAGTTTGAAATGTATATATTTGCTAATGTAAAGACAAAATTGAAATTAACCAGATCAACTGGAAAAGCACTGCATCTCGTATCTCCATTGCACATATGTATTGATATGGCCATCCTAGTAGAAAATATGAGACGAATCTTCAGTCATGCATGGGAAGGAAATCTCAGTTCAAGGCAGATTTTTCTAATTGTCTTGGCGGACCGTATGTGACCCTCAGGCCTCTATTTTCCCACCCTTGTTTTAGAGAATAAGCATTCAGGCATGCCAAGCAAATAAATTGTAAAATAATATAAATTTTAAAATGATTGTGTATAAAAAAAAATTTAAAAAAACACAATATTTAATAATAATATACAAATTTGAATTTATAAATTTCCGGCTGAATAAATTACTGAAACTGATATGTATGATAGAGATTCAGACCATTTCATGAATTATATTCCTGAAACAGAATTAATCCATATCATAATTTGGGAAACCTATTTTTTTCTCACTTTACTTATGGGTCAACTCCACAGACAAAACTGTTCAGGATAGGGATATAATAAAATTACAACAAATTATTTGATAGATATGTTGTATATATAATGATTACTGTAATTTTATTCATGAAATATTTTTTAAATGTTCAAGTAATTAAAATATTTTTTTTTCTCCCATTTCCTTTTTTTTTTTTTATTGTATATTGTTGAAATTCAACTGTACTTAATTTTATTGTTTCTTAAAAAGTTTGACAAACAAAAATTATTCCCTCTGCACAAATTTAAAATCTTTGAATTGGCAAATAATTTGTTTGAGTTTCCACTGATTGTTTAGTTATTTTTTGCCATTATCTTAAGGGTGCAGGTGGCTAAACAGCTTTTTAGTTTTTGTACAATTCTGGAACGTTTTTATTCTTCACAAAGTGACATATAAATATAAAACATTTATTTGGATTGATTATTTATCTAGAGAAAATTCTTTTTTCATTTACATGCAGAAGGAAGTGTTTAAGCTTTGATTTAATTGAGAGATATCTGTTTTCATTCAAAGCCACAGTTGAATTATAAAACCTGACTTTAATACTTGATTTTTGTGAATAATTTGATTTTATTTAATTATTTGATTTGACATTGGGCTGTCATCTGCATGTCATTCTAATACGCTGTTAAATTTATGTTTCATTTAGTTGTTCACTTTCACTACTCACTACCCTCATAATTGGATTTAATTTTACTAGTCCAATAAATTATTCGTTTAGGTCATGGTTCAAATAGTAATACACATCACAAGTCACATGAAGCAGAAAACACAGTTAATGACTAACTTCAACAAATCTGGTGAACTAAAAGTTATCAGTAAAAACATTGTCATTTACTTATCATTTTAATTCGTTTGACTTAGAGATGCATGGTTAACATCCAGAGGTTATTTTTAACTTAATATATTATTAAATTTATAATAACTACTGTGTTATATTTTTTATTTTAATATATATATAACAAACGTTCAACATTTTTATTCTTCAACGATTCATTATTTGTGTATTTAAAAAAAAGAAAGAGAAAATCTAATTTTAAATAGAATGAAATAAAAACTCATAATAATAATTAAATAAAATTTGACACGAAAATATGAATGTCATTATAAACTTACAGCCTTTGAGTGAATATATATATATAATTTTAAGTATATCTCCAATAATAATTTGTGTTTTACCTATTTCTATTTAAATCAAATTGATATCATGTACCCTATTTTAAAAAAAATACTTCTAAGTATATTTTGTGTGTTGGAGCTAATTAAGATCAATGAAATTATTATATACTGAATTGATTCCACAATATAACTTCCAGAGATTTATACTATTGTTAGCTATTTATTTTTTCCTTCAATGTAATAGTTTATCTGAAGTCAAAATGTTAATAATTTATAGAAAGCCAAAATATAGGAACTAATCTGAAAAGATCAAAAATGAATAATCAAGGTATAGAAAATAACATATAGTTCCAAACTACTTTCTGTTACTTTTAAAATAATGTTATGAATATGATGCAACTTTGTCTTTATTATATCGATGTGATAATTAACAAACATTCAAAAATTTTTAGAATAATTTTCACATCTAATATTTCTGATATAACATTTATTTTTAAATATATTTTGGATAGAACTTTTAACATAAAAATAACTTTAATTATTAAAATGAACAGACAAAGACATTATGGCTTTATCTAACAACAAATATTATAACAGACTATGGTTGGCCCATGGGCTTGCCCATAAGTGGCATTATTTATAGCATTACATTAGCCAAATTTGAAGGGATAATTACTATTAAATTCCTAACCACTAAACCCAACTTCATTTATATATAATACATGGAAGACATGCTAATTTGCACTCCTGAGAAATTATTTACATATATACGATAACACACTGCAAATATCATCTTTACAATGGATCACTGAACATGCCTCGAGAGGTTTGAAGTTCCTGAATCTATACAGCCAATGAAACAATGACAATTTGGATTACAAGATGATCAAGTCTTTAGAAATTTGAGAGACAATTCATCCTCAATCCCACACACCAATTATGCATAAATTAGCTGGTATTAAAGGTTTCTTAAATAGAAACTTAAAATAGAAATCTAAATCTGCGCAAATATGAGACAGATCAAAAAGTCACTGTTGATGCCTATATCAAAGATCTATGCAAAATATGATATACCCATAATACTTTAATTAATACTGTGAATAAATTTTATAAAAAAAAAATAAAACTGTTTTCTTCACAACAAGCAGACAAAAACTCTTAGATAAGTCTGCCCTACATTCCTTGGCTTTCATGAAAAATAAAAAAAAAATCTGCTCTAACTCATTAGTTTGAGAACTTCACCCAATTTAAACAGATTGCTAAACAATACAAAGGATAGGCTATCACTGGATCAAACCCTCCAAATAGTATATAAAATTAAATGAAGCAATTCTTTTTGTAGTGTCATATACTATGGAGAGTCTCATGCAAACATTGCTACTGGAGTTTCACTATATAAATACCTATATAATTGTGCAATGAATAACTTTGAGCATAAGTCAGTTTTTCTAGACCAAAAGCTGGAATACAGGCACATTTCTGATCCACTAAAGGTAAACATTGTAAGTTGTCAATGTGATGATAGAAAATGCAAAATAAAGGAGTCATGGTTTATCTCTAATAACTCCCATACTATCAACAACAACAACAACAAAAAAAAAAACATTCCATTGTTCAAAAAGAGAAATATTTAAATTAGTTATTTACATAATTTCTACTTTATTTAAATTTCACAATGCAATTTGCAAGTTTTGAATGCTATGATTCTGGCCTTAGCAGTCGAGCATTCAAAGACATCAGTATGGTATAATCTTTTCTTTTTCAAATGTTCAAAATATTTATATATACATTAACAATAAAAAGTATAATATTTAAAAAAAAAAAACATATACTGTTTCTTCCTAGAGGTATCATTTGTAAGATTATGACAATTAGCAATATTTTTTAACTATATATAAATTGTATAAAAATAAAAAATTATATGGATTTTTTGGAATAATATAATTTTAGCTAGTTAATTAATAAATAATATTCATGGCTAACCAACCATTAAGGAAATTATAAACTTGTACCACGTTAAAGTATTAATCAATATTAAGGACAAAATTTTTAATAAGTTTAAAATTGCAAATATTACTTATTGATAATAAAATTTTCTTCCCTTTTTTAACATTAAAAAAAATATCAAATTTTATATTGTTAAAAAAAAAAAGTTTATCAAACTTCACATACCTAATGTGAAATTTCAATGTTTTTATTTTATAAGGTCTTGGCTATGATGCCTGAGATATTCTGGTAATGGTTAAATAAATTAATTGAAAGCTTATAATCTTAGAAGACAAATTTTCAGATTTATGTCCTGGGGCTTGTGAAGTAACATAATAAAGTGAAACAAAATTCAATTTATTAATTGCTTTCAGTGATTATTAACAATTTCAGGAGTTTAACTATAACTTACATAAAAATTTATGGTACTATATGAAATGATATCTGTGCATCACATTATCTTAATATATGTGAAAAACAAGATTACTTTTTCCAGTTTTAGCATAAATTTAATACATTAGAATAAGTTTATATATAAATTGTATGAACAAATATATTTATATATATTTTAAAATGCTTTATTAACACAATTCACACATATACATACACATACATATATTACATAAATAACTAAATCCTAAACATTTATAACTACATGACTTTCAACTAACAAACGGAAAATCACAGATGTTAAAGTTGTAAACTGACCACATTTATCAAATTATTTAAAGTTAGAATTGAGAACGTCATATATGTATATTTTGATAAATAAAAAAAATATTTTGGCATTCGGACAGTATGAAAATAAAATGTCCCCTTTGGCTACATTACAAATAAAAAAATATATTGCTTTACTTTACAAACTAATATTTTCTCATTTACAATTCCATAAAAAAGAAAAAAGAAATGAATTTAATGCAAATAAAAACTATATATATATTGCATATAAAATGAAAACCATTTATCATATGTCTTATTTGCATATTTATGTATCAAAATGTGATTGTGTGTATGTATATATATGGGCAATAATATGAGGACAAATAATAATACTTCATACAGCCAATCACCATCATAAATCTTGCACTTCAAAAGATTAATATATAAACTTTTAACACACTCAATTAAAAATATAAAATAAAATAAAAAGAATAATGGAAATGGTTTATTTCTAGTTCATAAAACGTTTGTACACAGAATGTAAACAGAGTTAGGCCACAATCGATGGACCTTGAGTTTCAGTCTGACCATTGCACTATATCACATAAGTCATCTATATTAAGAAAAAGAAGTCAAAAACTTCCATAATTTTTTCGGGGAGATTTTTTTTTAAAATTTTTTGTTATATATTATTTTAAATTTAAATAAAAAAATAAATATCCCCTTTTTCCCTTTTTTTCTTTATATGGTTTTTTCTTTTTAAAAGAAAAAAAAAAAAATAAAAAAAAAAAAAAAAAAAAAAAAAAAAAAGAAAAAAAAATAAAAAATAAAAAAATAAAAAAAAAAAAAAAATAAAAAAAAAAAAAGGAATTATCTCCTAATTTAAATTCGCTATTTTTTTTTTTTTTTTTTTTTTTTTTTATTTTGGTTTTTTTCTTTTTTTTTTTTTTTATTTTTTTTTTTTTGTTTTTTTTTTTTTTTTTTTTTTTTTTTATTTTTTTTTTTTTTTTTTTTTATTTTTTTTTTATTATTTTTTTTTTTTTTTTTTTTTTATTTTTTTTTTTTTTATTTTTTTTTTTAATTTTTTTTATTATTATTATTTTAAAAAAATAAATTATTTTTTTTTAAAAATTTTTTTTTTTCTTTTTTTTTCCTTTTTTTTTTTTATTTTTTTTTTTTTTTATTTTTTTTTTTTTTTAAAATTTTATTTTTTTTTTTTTTTTTAAAATATAAATAAATTTTTGTTTTTTTTTTTTTTTTTTTTTTTTTTTTTTTTTTACTTTTTTATTTTTATTAAATTTTTTATTTAAAATTTTTTTTTTTTTTTTTTTTTTTTTTGTTTTATATAATTTTTTATTCTTTTTTTTTTTTTTTTCTTTCTTTTTTTTTTTATTTTTAAAATTTTTAAATTTTTTATTTTTTTTTTTTTTTTTTTTTTTTTTTTTTTATTTTTTTTTTTTTTTTTTTATTTTAAAAATAAAAAAAATATTAAATTTTTTTTTTTTTTTTATTAAAAAATATTTTTTTTTTTATTTTTTTTTATTTTTTTATAATAATTCAAATATATAAAAAAAAAAAAAAAATTAACAAATTTCAAAATCACAGACTTCAATTTTCTTGATTATTTTCATCAAGAAATTATCATTTTTAATCAATGAAAACTGATACCATGGACAAAATTTATGTGAAATATGCATTTCCTTCTTTTAGGCTGTAACCAGTCAAAAATGAAATTAGTTTCAGGCAATGAATTCCTAGAGTCAATTCTAATAAATTTACATGGTAGCAGAACAGTATTCAGTAAATTAAAATTTATTAAAATTCTTTGTAGAATATTTTTAAAAGACAAAAAAAAAAGTACATGATTAATCTGATTAAATTAGATCTTGAAAATCTTATACTTTTCCATGAATTAAGTAATGACTTCTAATCACAATTTAATAAGATAGAATACATATACTCCCTTACCCCAAAAATGCATTCCTTTATGAATTATAAGAATCAGCAACCACCTTAAGCCAGAATTTCATACATGATCATAGAAAAAAATCAAACTTTTCCAAAATGGCTGTAATTGATTATAGCTTGCTGGATTTATATAAAAGGCATTTCATTACTCATTTCCTTATAAAAATCACCACTGAAACATCTTAATGCTATTTGAAACTGCCATTTTATGATGTAGCTCTAAATTTGAAATACTAGAATAAATTCAATAAGACCCCAAAAAAATGTCTATCTACTGTCACCAATGATGAATAAGTGTTATCTCATCACCACAATACCTTATTGCCTAATTATTTCAACCAG
The DNA here is from genome assembly GCA_028023455.1 of Epiperipatus broadwayi. Lineage (NCBI taxonomy): Eukaryota > Metazoa > Onychophora > Udeonychophora > Euonychophora > Peripatidae > Epiperipatus > Epiperipatus broadwayi. Next base: position 956,376 of record JAQFVV010006443.1, read on the forward strand.
CTATCAAGCAGAGGATTTACCATGCATTCATTAAAAACAGTGAATAAATAGAAGTCATTCAAAAGTAATAAATTAGCAATAATTGCTACAAATTTCAATATATAACAATAAAAATTCAAGGAAAGCAGAAAAACTTAACTATGTGAGAAAATGAATCTTCAGAATTATCAAAGATTATAATTGTGTTATTACATACAATTTTTATGTTATATGTATTCACTTGGCAATGGAATATGATAAAAGCATGACAATAATGTATTATAAATTATTTGTATAAAACTTTAAGTTGTCATTCGATTTTTTCAAATTGCAAGCATTCTTATTAGTAAAATTGGATGTAAAATTTATTGGTGTGCTGAACTAATAAATCTCAGAATAACACTGTTATCAATCTATGAACTTTGTAATGAAGAGAATTGTGTTTCCAGAATTTGTTTAGATTAGCCAAGAATTTAGAATGTTTTGAGAAAGTGTATAAATATTTCTATTGCATTTTTTTTACTGAAATTATCCCAAGATTCCAAATGAAATTTTTTGGAAAATGCATATCACATAATATCCTTTGAGGAAGATTGGCATTATTTATGGCATAAAATTGCTTCTGATGATTTAACATGCTTTGATCTCTACATAAATTTATGTTATGAATTTCAAACACTATACTTGAAGATAAATTAAAACATCATTTAGTTATCTAGCTAAAATTTAAAAAATTTTAATTAGTACATTATGAAAAAATACATGCTGGTGAGAAGTAACAACAAAATTATTTAGTCTGAGTGCATTCATATATTACTATATCTGATAATAATATGAGTGTTTATAGAATAAGTTGAATAAAATCATGAATAAAAACTTTGAAAGTAGAAGTACATATAAGTAAGTTTAAAGCTATAAAAATATGTAAAGTGGGTAAGAAAAAAAAATTAGAAAGCTCGCTTTAAAAAATCATAAAGCCACTAAATTCACTTCAATATTTAAAAAAATTGATCACGATTAATTAAAATGATTTTAATCAGAAATTTGAAAAACAGAGCTACTAAAATTAAATGAAAAGTATTCAATAAATGTTTGATATAAAATATATATTGTATAAAGCAAAAACATAAATAAGAGAGAAAAATGGAAATTTTTATGATTAGAGAAATAATTATATTTAGGCTAAATAAGTATAAAATGTGTAGTGTAAAAAATAGATTAAATGAATACTTTTTGAAAAGATCAAGAAAAAGCAAATTAAAGTAGGTGTGTTCTTCAAATTAAAAAAATTTCAAAAAATATATAGGGAAAAAACAATAAAATCAAAAAAAATGTTCATAAAATGTGGACAGTTACAATTATTTAAATAAAAGAGCAAAAGATTAAAAAGTTTTGGAGAAGCAGTCAGGAATGATTCATACAATATAATTAATGAGTAATATTTAAAATGCATCCACATGGAAGTATATTTTCTTTAGCAATACATCAATGTAAATTCTTGAATTTATTATAAAACAAACAACATTATAGCCTGACATAATTCTAAAATATCCTAATAAATACTGTTTTATTTACATAATGCTAACTACACATGTAATATAACAGAAAGGAACAAATCTCCAATCATGCACTTTTACGAATTTATATGCACTCGCCCATGAGCATCAGTTTAAAAAGCATAAGTATACGCCTATGTTTAGAGATTATCTTTATATATCAATCTCTGCTCACCATACTTAAATCAGGGCTATAACCTATGGAGATGCCTAAATTGTAAATTGGTAAGTGAATTGTACAAAGTTATGCTTTTTAAACTGTTGCTAACAGGCTAATATATATAAATTTGCAAAAGTGTGTGAAGGTTTATAAATAATAGACTTTATTACAGTAAATTCAAAATTTATTATTTATTTCTAATAGTAGATGATTAAAAATGAGATTCTATCTCTCTCCTGCTACAGAATGAATAAGTTTCTACAATTCACTTGAACAATTTATAATTAAGGCACACAATAGATTAAACTTTAAGCATAAGTGTACCATTATGCTTTTTAAATTGATGCTAAATGGGTGAGTGCATTAAAATCTTCTTATAAGATTATTTGAGTATATGAATAGATAACCTAATCTATAAGATAATAATTAACCCAATTAAATAACAAGTGATGGTAAATCTTATATAAAAAATAAATTATAATGTTTTTTTTTTATGGTAAATATCACATCTTCAAAATATCCTATAAGTTTTTAATGTACAATAAACAAAAATCTAAAATTTAAAAAAAATATTAATGAAAAAACATTTTATTACATATATTATTAATAGAAAAAAAAACATTTACTTGCATTTTACTCTTTTTTGGTGCTAAGTGTATATTTATAATCCTATTTTGAAAACATATCATCAATAAGGATATTTCATGGAATCATGAATTAACAGGAAACTCATTTATAAAAATGGAATGAAAACTATTTTAGTCAGTCTGTTATTTGCTCTCTAATGTAAAACACCCAAATATTCCAATCAATAAGAATTCTGCAGCAGGGAGAGACACCAGAATTGAGAGATCAGAAGATTGACTTTTATTTTATTATAACTAGATACTTATAATTAAATTTCATATAAGAAAATAATCTAGGATTAGGAAAAATACTTTGAAAATATTCTTACTCTAAGCTTTGTCAATTTTCGTTTATGCCATTAGGTCTGATATGACAAATTGAGTATCTGTTAAAAGTACCCTGTTTGTCATTCATGTAGTTTTGTTGGAGGTGCCATACCTTGAAAAGTAAAAGAAGCCCTAAACTGATAGATTGCTGTCTGGATAATTATCTTATTTGTTAATCTTGATCATGAATCTAACTTGCCATATTTATCTGCAGAAATAAACTCAGAAAATTTAGCAGTAATAGCTAATACATGAAACATCCTGCCCACAATTACAAAAAATCAGCTGTGAAAGAACCTATTGAAAATCTTATTAAAAATTTGAATCAAAAAAGTAAGCCTTCAAAGGCATAAGTCAGTTTCAATAATATAGCTGTATAATATTTCTATAATATATGTGCATATATAAAATTTTAAGTCAGTTTATTGGTAAAAATATAGATAAGTTAAACTAAAAATATCTCTTTCAATATTGTTTCATTTATATTCTAACCAAATAATTATCATAACATTTACAACTATTATTAAACTACTTCAGGATGAAGATTCTTTCCATGTTACTAATCCATAGCTTCTCCATATCACCCCAACAATGTTTCTTATTTCATCCATCCATCTCACAATAAGTTTTTTCTGGGTCTTTTACAATCTCTTGGAATCCAATTCAGAAGTTCAACTATCTATTTATCCATAGCTTCCCTTTTTTATATCACATCAATAAACTTCCTTATTTCATCAATTATCTGTCAGGTGATCTCTTTCTACTTTTTTTTATTCTCTTAGGATCCAATAGCATCATCTCCTTCAGCAAAATGATCAGCACCACTCCATTTTAATCTTATAATCTTTCAATAATGTCAATGATATCTGTAAGGTCATCTAAATATTTCACTTTCAATACCTTCTTGTTACACCAACATACATCTTTCTGTACTTTGCTGAATAATCTGAAGTTTATGTACTATTCTTCTTTGAGATGACCAAGTCTAAGATCTATAAGAAATAACTGTTAAGAAATATCTACTAAAAATCTTCCTTTTCACATATACAGACCTATTTCATTTTAATATTAAGCTATTTCTATCAAAAACAATTTTATTAATTGTGTTTCAATATTTTTGTAGTTGTTAATTTCTTCTAACTCATCATTATCAATCTTTATTTTTTTCTTATGAGAAAATTCATAGAACATTACTTTAGATCTTTTAACATTTATCTTCAGTCCTACTTTTTTATTTTCATCTGATAACCCTTGTAACATTTCCTGAGACTCAGAAGCATTATTTTCCAAAACAATCACATTGTCTACAAAGTCTATGATATAAATAATGTCCATTTAATTTTACTCCCTTAGAATATTTCTTGTAAAACTGATGCAAAAAGATTTGAAGATATGGAATCACCCCTGTCATACATCCATATCAATGTTAATCTTCTTAGTATATAACTATGCAATCTAGTCACAGCAATTGCTTTCTGATAAATACTCTTCAGAATATTACAATGCCCTGGGTCTATATCTTGATGGTCTGAAGCTTTAATCACTCAAAATGCTTATAGTATCAAATGCCTTTTCATATCTAGAAATCCAAAATATAACAGCAGCTTGTATACTTTAATGTTTCTGTAACTTCTTTAATACTGGGATGTGATGCATTATGCTAAAACCACCTTTAAATCCGGCAAGTTTTTTTGTTGTTGTTGATTGAGTGGTATTTATGTGAGTCAAGATTTTGTCTATAACAGGTAGAACAGAATTAGGTCTAGAATTTTTAATTATCTTTCTTAAATATCATTATTGTATTCTTTCAATCATCAGATACATTTTTATCATTTAGACCAGTGGTGATGAACCTTTTGACGTGTGCATGCCAAAAATTTCCAAAAAATATTTATTGAATGATTGGGTGTCATACAGTTATTAAATCAAAATGTAAACAACTTAATTATTGCAGTTTTTAAAAATTTATAAAACAAAATAATAATAATAATAAAATAATAATAATAATAATAATAATAATAATAATAATAATAATAATAATAATAATAATAATAATAACAACAACAACAACAACAACCCACTTTCTTTATCATAAAAAATGTACATATCTAGTGACCCCTTCTGTGGACTCTGCCATCGAGCAGAAGAGACACTGGACCACTTTATTTATCAATGTGTAGCACTTAACCAAACATGACAGATGATGTGTAACACCTACAGAAAACCGGGTACAATCATTAATCACATAATGACTACTTTTCAGGGAAGATCAATACCTAGCATTAGGGCAGCCACATTTGTTCTATATGCGTACTGGTGCACCCGATGTACTTTCTTAATTGGCAATAACACCAGATGACACCCAGCTACATTTAGCAACAAACTGCTACACATTCGAAATAGAGATAAAATAATAACCAACCCCCACTTATATGCAGCAACATGGTCATTGTTAAAACAACCATCAAAAGCTGTGAATGCTGCAAAGAAAGCTATCATACAACTAACATTCAAAGTGACATGTGGAGAAAACTAAATAAGCTCCTCAAACTTTAGAACTCTGATTATTTTTGCTTTTTTATTTTTTATATTGTTATAGTCCATTAACCACAAAGTGTAACCACTAAATTCATTTATATATGTTTACCCTAATATTATTCATTGTATGTTAAATTTGAAATTTTCTAGATGTAAACTTATGTAAACCATTGAGATCAATAAAGCCTTTATTGAATAATAATAATAATAATAATAATAATTATTATTATTATTATTATTATTATTATTATTATTATTATGATAGAATGACAGCCTGTTAAGCTAATTGCGCAGACGCTGTGAGAATGTTATTAATAAATGAATACCTTCGAACAACCACATGATATAGTATTTGTATAAGAGTAAAAAGGAATCCTCTTACTCTTACGACTCAAATGTTTATATATGAGCAAATCTAAAGTAGTTGCAACGAAGGCGTGACTACATAGTAACTATTATGTAGTCACGCCTTCATTACAACTACTTTAGATTTGCTCATACATAATAGTTACTATGTAGTCACGCTTTCGTTACAACTACTTTAGATTTGCTCATATATAAACATTTGAGTCGTAAGAGTAAGAGGATTCCTTTTTACTCTTATACAAATACTATATCATGTGGTTGTTCGAAGGTATTCATTTATTAATAACATTCTCACAGCGTCTGCGCAATTAGCTTAACAGGCTGTCATTCTATCGTAATTATAATCGCACGCAAGACGTTATAAAATAAATGCTTATTCATGTATTATTATTATTATTATTCATTCGCTTAACATTACTATTTGTAATAAGTATTTTTGGCATTGTAATAGCACTTGTACTTGTGCTAACATTTCTTTTGTTGATAATATTTGCTATCTATGTGTTTTTATTGACTCCAGACCATCTTGGTCAAACCATATTGACTTTCTTTGTTCTCGTTTACGTAAATTAAATTATATGTTTTTCTACTTATCTAAATTTTTTCCTCGGTCAGCTTTGATTACTTTATATATTTCTTCTTATCAAAGCTTATTATGTTATAATATATCAGTTTGGGGGAGCTGTTCTACTTTTGCAATGACTACATAGTCTGTTTTACAGAATTATACAATGTGTATCATTTTTGGTAGATCACGTGCCACATCTGTTAAAGATATTTATGCCACTTTTAATATACTAGATGTTTTCCATTTGTATAAATATGGAGTGATTCTTGATATTTATTGTAGGAAACTTCGTTTGGATACTAAATCTTCTGTTGTAAATACTCGTTTATCTACTAAATATCAGCTAGCTTTACCTAATTTTCTTAAAACATCTAGTAGGAAGCAATTTAGTTATAATGGTCCTAAATTATTTAATATGTTTATAAGAGATTGTTCTGTGAATTTAATGAGCACTAGTGATTTGATTTTTAAAAAGCATTTATGGCACTGGTTATATTATGCTAAGCATTAGTTTTATTTTGTTTATTTTATTTATTTTTGTTTATACTGTATGTTATGTTGTAATTATTTACTACTGTTATTGAATTTCCAAATGTAATATCTGTATAATTTTAATATTATATGTTATATTTATACTTTTTTTTTGTATTTTATTAGTGTTTTTTTAGTAAATACTCGTTTATCTACTAAATATCAGCTAGCTTTACCTAATTTTCTTAAAACATCCAGTAGGAAGCAATTTAGTTATAATGGTCCTAAATTATTTAATATGTATTTATAAGAGATTGTTCTGTGAATTTAATGAAGACTATCTTATTTGATTTTTAAAAAGCATTTATGGCACTGGTTATATTATGCTAAGTATTAGTTTTATTTTATTTTATTTTTTTGTTTATATTGTATGTTATGTTGTAATTATTTACTACTGTGATTGAATTGCCAAATGCAATATCTGTGTGATTTTAATATTTTATGTTATATTTATACTTTTTTTTTTTTTGTATTTTATTAGTGTTTTTAGTTGTTACATTTAAATTCCTCACACAAGATTTTTCTTGTATGGAATTTATCTCACTGTATTATACATTTATTGTTTGCTTCATAATGAATAAATAAATAAATAAATTATTATTATTATTATTATTATTATTATTATTATTATTATTATTATTATTATTATTATTATTATTATTATACTACAACAACAACAGCAGCAGCAGCAACAACAACAACAACAACCAAAACAACAACAACAACAATAATAATAATAATAATAATAATAATAATAATAATAATAAATAATAATAATAATAATAATAATTACTATTATTATTATTATTATTATTAAACAAAATTTCTAAATAAGCTAAATATAAGTGAACGATATTTATTCAGAAGAGCACAAGTTCAATAAAATGTAATAGTAAAAAATTCATAGTAATTAAAACAAAATTTTGGAAACAAACATATAAAATCAACATAAATAGATATTATTTAATGAGATTTTTGCTGTTGTATATTGGATGCCAAACGTTTTATATCTAGTTCACATTTTGTCACTTTTAAAATGTACATGCTGAACTAGATTCATCTGTCATTCTATTTCTCGAACTGTCTTTGATTAAATTCATTTCCGAAAACAATGATTCACATGCATATGTAGAGGAGAAAATTAATAATATAGCTGTCACTAATTTTTTTAAACAATTAAATGTCTCAGGAATAGCATTCCAGGTAGTCAATAATTCCTCTTCAGCATTCCTTTTACATATGCCCAATAATCAATCATTGTCCATTGTTTCTAACTCATTCCTCAAATCAACAAATTTCTGCTTTCATATAGAACTGGATTGAAAATTGACTGATTGCATTTCCATATCTTCCAAATTAAGCCACTCAAAAATTTCTAACTTGAGACCTATCCATTGATATTATATCTGGGTATAAAATAAATTTTGGTGTTTCTGAAAATTGTCTAAACTGTGTAAATCTTAAAGAAAATGAATCAATTAATGACTGAATAACAGCACAAAACTCTTGCATCAATTTTACTTCATCTGGCTTCTCATGAGATTCTAAATCAGTCAAGAACTTCAAGAAATAACATCATGATTGAAAATTTGTAATTTAACTTCAAATTCTTTGATCAAATCAAATATGACAACAATTGTCTTATTGTATCCTTGCAATTTCACATTCAATTAACATATCAATAAAAAATATTAATTTCAAAAGCCACTCAACATCCATTAATTTATTATATTTTTCAATAATTTTCTCATTACGTAAAAACAGTCTAATTCATCTAAACACTCAATAAATGTTTGAAAAACTTTTCCTCGACTTAACCATTGGACATTGTTGTACATAAATAAACCATTGTATACTAAATTCACCTCACTCAATAAATTTTAAAAATTTCATTTATTTCAAAATTGTGTAGATATAAAATTGACTAACTTAGTCACAATGTTCATAACATCATCTAGTGGCTTAAAGTTGGCCTTCATGCATAAAACCAGCTGATGCATAATGTAATGAAAACCCAAAATTGAAGGTTCAATATGGTTGGTAATAAACTAAGACAACCATTTTCTTTTCCAGTCATACTTAGAGCACTATCTGTAGATACTGATAAAATTTTGGTAACATCTATTTCTTTTTCAGCTAGTACATTTGAAACTTCATTGCAAATATCTATTCCTTTTGTTGTTATTACTAATGAAGTTAAACTGATCAATTTTTCTTTGATATTATTCCCAACAGAATAACGAATAAAAATAGCCAAATGAGCCAATCTATTTATGTCAGAACTTTCATCAAGACGGAGAAATATTAAACTAGCTTTTATATCTCTTTTTTGTTGGTAAGTTATGTTGTTAGCCATTCACGGGATTCTTTCTTTAACTGTATTTCTAGACAATGATATATCTTTTATTTTCTGAATAATTTTTGCTTTGTTTTCAAAATCTTCAAAAAGAACTGGTGCACATTTCGTTCAAGCTTGTTTGACAAGTACATTCAAAATAAAAAACTAGCAGCAGTTAATTATATTTGAATGATTTTCAATAAATTTCATTATAGATATTGATTGAATATTTATATTTTTAAATGCTTGGGCAATATATTTTTCTCATGTTTACCTTTTTCACAAAGTGATTTATGATTAGTCTCATAATGCTGTTTTACCAATGATGTTCTCAATACAACTGTTCTAGAACATAAAAATAATGCCTTGGTGCCTTTATTAATCATTCCATATGCAACAGACCACCAATTTTGAAATTCTTTACTGTTTGACAATTTTTGTTTTTTATTTTCACTAGTTCATATTAATATAACGGTAACAAATTTATTTAAAAGTAAATTTAAATGAGCTTTAATAATTTTATAATCAAAGATTTATTATATGTTAAAATATATTATTACCCATACGTTTCACTTTTACAGTAAAATTTCAAGTAAAAAAAAAACTGTTTGATAGCATTAATTAGCATTTCATTCCTTTGCTCACAATTTTGATTACATTAAAAAAATAAATGGTGTTAACACATTTAGATAAAAAAAAATTAAGACAGAAAACCATTTTATTACTTTTACTTTAAATTTAAAAAAATTTACTTCAAAGAGTTATAAAATATTTTATTGAGTTTTATTTCTACTTTTACTGGAATCATATGACAGGTTTATAGACTATGATACCACAGTATGCTGGTACTACTTTATTTGACTTAAAATATCATTCCCACCTACATATGTATATTTTTTTTTTTTTTCAAATTTTTTAATTTATTTCTTCTAATCAGAGTTCAATTGTATATTGAATTCTAATATAATATTATATTTATTTATTTTACCTTTAGTTTACAGTAAATTTTTATTAGTACAGATTTCAGCAACAAAAAAATATTGAATAATTTAAAGCATAGAAAATTATGATATGTAAATAGTTCGCATGCCAGTAAAAAATTTGAACATGCCATCTCTGGCACACATGTCATAGGTTTGCTATCACTGTTATATGCAAATACTTGATTGTAAATCCATTGAATCCTACATAATCTATAAGCCATTCAGCTGTTATTTTGCCTGTCTTGTAGTAGTGCCCACAAAATCTATTAATAATCTGAGGAGTGATTCACTTTAAGAAGCTTCACTTTGCAAAGACTCTGGGGCGGGTGGGAGCTTATTTTGATATTTTCTTAAAACTGATGCAATGAATATTCTTTTCTCTTTTTAAAATTATATACTTCCAGGTATTTAAACTTCAATTTTGTAATTTGCTAATCAACTTTTATTTCATATTCTTCATTAGACAAAAGAACAAATCTATTCCCCTTGGCCTCCTTCAAACAGTTAATATTATTGGATTGTAAAAACCTTTTGCTTTTATATTATTAGTCCAACTATATTTGTCTTTATTCATTTTAATTGGATAAAAACATAATGCCTGTGCCATTTTATCAATCACCCCATCTCTCTGGAGTGGAGGGGGTGTTTTCATAACTGGCTTCAATGTTGACTTTGATCTGAAAAAGACCAACTTTGGTATCAACCCCCTTAAATGGATGGATAAATGGCTCATGATATCACAGCTCTGTTCAACAGCACATTTTACTCAATGGAGCATGATTAGCTCATGGAGCTGCCATTTAGTGGTGTAGTGAGTAGCTTCAAGTTAAGTAAATTTGAGATGGCAGCTATTCCCAGACACTGCCACAGCTTTCATGTCTTTATATACAGGCAATGTTCACAGTGTATTAATTTATGCTGAGGAAGAAATTATCATTAAATTATAAGATGAAGTGACTCAACTATCATCTTTGGTATGGGTCATAGTATATAAAAACACATTTAAAGAAATAAAATTCTTGGATATGTAAATATAACAATCTAATAATGAAATAAATTATAAAATGATCATCAAACCTTTCATTGTCCATGGTGCTATTTACCTTCATTCATATACTCCCATTTTACATAAATTAACTGGTTATGTTTCCTTCACAGAAACCAAAAGCTTTGCAAGTTCAAGGCAGACAGGAAAAAAAACATTAAAAAATAGATCAAAGACTTAGTCAATATAGGTTATTATTAAAATTGCTTAATAAGATCCCTGAAAAAATGTTATTCCATAATAAACACCTAGTTTCTGGCCTATAATACTAATAATGCATGGATTACCCTCCTATTTATACCCAGTATAACACAAAGATTAAAAACCAATTTGTTCCAAGGAATTCAATATTAGCTTCAGAACCCCTCCTAATCTAAATCAGTTATTATATAATACTAAAGATAAGTTAGTCTCTGGACCAAGCCCTCCAGATCATGTACAAATTCTGTATGTCTCACTTCTTCGTTTAAAATCATGGGCAATTCAGAAGATATAGTAGTTGTGGGAAATACTTTCCCTTGTTCTTTATTACTATATAATTCTTGATAGAATTCTTTGACACATTTCATAATGTCATGTCTTTTTTTTAATAATAGTTCCATTTTTATTATTATTATAGAAATAAATGCAATCTATTATGGTGAATCCTGCACCAATAGAATAGCATAACATAAATGACTAGATTAACACAACATAAGTATATATAGTCATGCTAAATCAGATCCTAACAAAAAATTGATATTTCTGAAACATAAGATCAATTCTGGTCACAACTTTGAACCGCTTAACATTGAAGTTGTTTGTGCTGAGCACAACAATCGAAAAAGAAAATTTAAAGAGGCATGGTTTATCACCAACAACACCCACATGATAAATAAAAAAGATTCATGTGTTGCTTTATCATGCAAGTGAAACATGTAAATGTTTCAGTTTACATATTAATTACTTTATATGTTTATTATCTTCTTCCTCTTCATCTCTTATAAATCTGACTATATCTAATGCTAAGAATATGACTTGCTCGGTCCAAAGCAATGCTAAGCTGTAGTTAATTTGTAATATTGTTAATTTTACCTTTTGTGAAGTGCTTCACTTAAATACAGGACTGTTTTAGTGTAAAATCATAAAAATATAGTTAAATTACAAATAATTTTCCTTGTATAGATTTTGTACAGTATTTATTAGTAACAATGATTATAATATAGGAAACTAAAATTAAAACATTTGTTAATTTCTATTATTACTCGCACAAAATCTGTGATTTTAAAATCACTTCATGCATCGAGAAATAGATTATTTGTGAGTTTCTGTGAACCTTCAAATAGCTTAATACAATCATTGTCTTTTTATTCATTGCACTCCATTACTCATTTAATAAACATTTACACATGTTAAATCTCCATGTGAAAACAGATTCAGCTGTTAAGCAGCAGATTTCTTCTTCCAAATGATCAACAATTACAATTATAATGACATAGTAAAATGAAGTTGTTTCAAAATGTTTCTGTCCAAATAGATTTATTTATAAATGATTATTTTTATACATTGTTATTTAATTACAGTAACATAAATATGCAAATATTGAGTCACTTTTATCTATTTTTACATACATCAGCAATGAGGTTTTATGTTTCCTCATCAGATCCCTGTATAGATTACAATTATAATTTAAATTAGTTTATACGAAACTCACTACTAATACAATGCTGTAACTTTATATCATCTGATTTCTATTGTTTTGCTCCAGATTATAATTCAAAATAAAGTGTTCTTGATAGACTGGCTATATTTTTGCCCTACAAAATGTAAATCATATTTGAGAACTAAAAATTCTTGTATTGATTCTTAGTTAAATAAAATATTTAGAAAAATTTGTTTGATCACTGAGTAAAACTAATATACTCAAATGCAATTTGAGTGCTCAAATATTTCAAGATTTCTATAGAAACTAACAATATTTATTGCATTAAAAACATATGCCAATTAAAATCAGTATTAACAATAACAATAGGCATAAAAAAATTTATATTAAATGCTTTTATTGACTGTGCACTAAACAGAAATGAAATAATTGTTTCTAATTGGAGCTTTTAGACTTGAAATAAAAGCATGAAAGGATCCAAAAATTAATTTTGCCCCATCCCCTATGCTTTTATTTCAAATTAAATCTAAAAACTACAATTGCGGTTGAAGAAACAATTACTTTATTTCTTTTTAGTGCACAATCAATAAAAGCATTTAATATAAAAAGGTGTATCTCCAATTATTTTTAAATTTCTAGTATTGTCACAGAAAATGAAAATGTGAAACTATATTGGACTTTAAATTGACTGGATACTAATAGTTTATATATATATCATTAGATAGTTCTGCTATAAAATGAATACTGCTTATGTATATATCATTTTAGTATGTGTACATAATAAAATATATCTATATAAGTGATTAAAAATATGAAATATTATTAAAAGTGTTTAACATTTTTACTTTGAATGGAAATTTTTTAAGTAAATGATTTACTCCTTATTAATGTTTTAAAAATCTATTTTGTTATTTTTAAATCATAACCTCTCAGTTAGAAAACTTGTTTACATTTTCTATTAACAAAAATAATTTCACTTGTTTTCATTCAATAATAAAGTATTTTCATTTCTATATTATAATACTATACTTAATGATTTCTTATCCATAATTATATACACATAGTAAATACAACATATACATAAAGAATAAACATTAACTCACTGCAGAAATATCTAGTGATATGCATGCACTATTTGAGTGAAATTTCTTAGATAGGGAGAGGGGAAATTTTTTACTTTCTTATTACTTAAATCATAACAAATAAAATCAATAATAGCATTATTTTAAAAATTCCCCCAACTCTTCCTATCTAAGAAACTAATTAATTACTATTTCAAAAATTAATGTTTCTTTTTCAATTGAATATTTTTATAATATTTTAAAATTGATATATCTATTAAATATCAATTTTAAAATGTTAAAAATATTCAATTGAAAGAAATGAAAATCTTACTGGCTCTCTTACAAACATTATTAAAAAAACAAATGAAAGTTGTAAAAAGAATTTACAACTGAAATACATGAAATTATTGAATATTTTTAATATTTTCCTACCCTCTGTTCCATGTCTAACAAATTAGGTGAACTATTGAAAATATGAGTGTCTTATATAGATTATGCTTGTATTAATTAATTTTGTATCAGATGTCAAGCGATTCTATTGAATTTATATATATATAAAACCTTGATTTTAAAATTTCAAAATAACTTGAAAAAGATCAAAAGTTAACAAACAATAAACTGATTTTCCAAAATTAATAAAAACATTTAAAAACCAATTAATTCTTGGTTCATTCAGCTTTATACTTAATCTTTTTAGTAAAAAATATGCAACACATTTTTACAAAAATGTAACCATATAAATAAATATATGAATTTGAGCTAAGGATTTTTCAATCTATTCATCCTTGTATCTCAAGCAACCAATACACATGACCGCACCCATGTGAAAAAGATGTAATCCCCAATAGAAGTATTTCATGAAGAACCAGTACTCATTAGTTGGGCCAGATTATAATCTCTCACACATATATAATCAATACTCTCTTTATATTAAGATAGTAATTCCTCAAACTTTAATAAACAGGTTTCAATTTTCTCACTCTACCAACACTAAAAAAATGATAATGTAATGTTTAAAGCCCTTGTTGGATTTAATATTATATACATACCCATGTACACATTATATCAATCTAACTTCATATTACCAGATATTATGTATCCATATACATTAATAGGAAATGGATGAGCTGAACTTATACTAAGATGTAATCTATTTCCCAAGCAATATGTAATTCTAAGGCAGTATGTAATTTGCTTATACTGAATGTTTCTTATATATGTAAATAGAGGAATTTGAATACAATTTTTCTATATCAAATACAACAAGGGTTTTGAGCTTTCCACCATTGGTTTTTCAATGAACTAGACAGAAGGGTGAGAAGATTGAAGCCTGTCCATTAAAGTTTAAGGAATTGCTACTTCAGGAATTGCTATCTTAATATAAACCATGCACTGATTGTATATATGTGTGGGAGATTATGATCTCGTCCAACTGATAAGTATGATTCTCCATGAAGTACGTATATTAGAGATGATATATCTTGTTCACATGTGTGGTCATGTGTTTTCGGTTGCTTGAAATAGTGAAAGATGAAAGGACTGAAAAATCCTGATCCTCTAGTTACATATATAAACATTCAATATAAACAAATTACATACTACCTTAGAATTAAATAATGTAATCAGTTATTAATATTCACCAAGGCTGTAACCTTGAGAATATGCATGAAAAATGTGATAGTAGGGACCTCTACAAGTCTTTTAAATCAGTTATTATGATTTCATTGAATTTTCTTAAAAAATTAAAGTAATTAACCAACACTTAATTTTTAAGTTTCATGTTATTTAGAAATATAAATATTAATTAAGTATTTAATTTAATTTTGGATAAATTTGTTTGCAGCAAATATGGAAGGGGAAAAGTATCCAGTTTCCTAACTTATTCTAAAAATTTATAAATCCTTTCAACATAAAATATTTATCTAAATCAAAACCAATGATCTTTTTTTTCTTTTTTCTGGATAATTGTAATATTAACTAAATGTTCAGGGCATTTATACAATTTAAACTTAGCTTTTATTAATGCTTATCATGCTTTTAATATGTAACTTATCATAATCATAGCATTATTGTATCACTGCATTATTAATGCTGTCATTGTGATATTTTACATACCGAAAGCATGCTAAGCATTCACGAATGCTAAGTTTAAATTATAAAGACTACCTTTTTTGTGTGAATTCCCAGAACATTTAGTTGAATATTTATCTAATTATTGATCAGCAAATGGATATCTAGCTAACGTTAACTAAAAGATAAAGCCAAAAAAAGAAACATTACATTTTTACCATATGGTAATTGGCTAACCTAATAAGCAAATAATACTTTCACCCTCCATTTTTTGACTTTGGGATGTTGATAAAGAAGCCATGCAATGCACTACATAAAAGCTGTTTTACTATACATTATAATGGATTTCATTTTGAGATCCTTGCATTATTTTATCCCAATAATGTAATAATCCATTTTGAGAATAGAAAATAACTTAAAAAATTATTTTACTATAATAATAAAAAAAGTTAATAATATCTAATGATAGAAACATATATATAATAATTCTAACAGATATAAATAATAATTATTAAAATGACTGAAAAATTATTGTTTAAATTACTTTGTGGAGTTTGCTCATTTATTTATTTTGTGAAAGATGGCAAAAATGTCAATCAGTTTTTAAAAATAATTTTATTAAAGTCAAATGTTCAACTATTTCTTCATTTAATGTGTTTTGTAACTACTGTCACAATATTAAATTTATGTATTTAAGAAGGTACGTGTCTACAAATATATATAATTAAATTAATTAGCACACACAGAAATAGGTGTAACAATATATATCTAGCCATATTGAGGCTAATTTATTGACGACTGTTTCACTTATTACTGATTCTTTAATATCAATTCACTCAATTAAATATTATTAATTTAAGAATAGCAGTTACTAAAGTTATATCGAATGATTGGTGGCACTCTGGTCTGGTAAAGCAGAATTTCTCATGATGCATATATTCTGCTGGATTGTTGGCCAGTTTTTATATGGTATATTAACACAATGACAAATCTTTCAGGCAATGTTTAAAGCATTTTCCCCCCCTAAACAGAACAGTAGGTGTTCAGAATCTTTATGATAAAAATGAATCTTAAAAATTACATCACTACAACTGTAAAATATTTTTTAAAGGAATAAGCTACACAAAATACAAGTCAGTAACTATTGTTAGTAAATTGCTAAATACTGCCACCATTTAGTTAATTGTATTTTATGATCATCTTTTCATATGGATTATTGCTCATAATGGAAAAGATGAAAAATTTCATATTCTACAGTTGATTCTGAACATAGCCAATAGAATAAATAAAAGAAGATTATAAATATTTTTATACTTTTATAATGATTTCTACTATTTTTTTACTATTTCTTTTTTCTTATATAATGATTTACTATTTTTGAATAACAATTATTTTATTTACAGCTTTGAAGAAGAAGAATAGCAAAGTCTCCATACAGTATTGCCAACCAGTGTAAGCTTTAGTAATCAATGAAAGTCAAAAGGTTTGTGCATAAAATCCTATCTAGTGCCTACTTATCCAATATCCCTGAATTAATTTCTAACTTGTCCCTTTTATCAGTTAGGAGCATTAAATCTGAGAGCACTGGATCTTGATCTTAGAGTCTAATGCAATGCTCCAGCAGCCACTTTTTACCTATTTACTTAACTATAAAGCTATGAACCAAGATGAAACAATAATGTATGGAGAGTTTGCTACTGTTTAACAGTTTGAGTAGGTGTAGAAAATGGTGATCATGTGATGTTTTAGTGGCTTTATACCAATCCTGCCCATAGAATGATGGTAACTGTGGTTTTCAAAGAACTAAAAACATCAAAATGTATAGATATTGAACTGGGATTAGATCTTTATGATTATACAAGTGATAGCACATGAATTGAAATTATTATTGTGTTTTCATCTTAGGATCATAGCTTTATAGTTAATTAAATAGGTAAAAGATAGCAGTTGGATAGGTTGCATTAGATCCTAAGATCTAAGTACAGTGCTCCAAGATCCAAGGCTACTCAATGATGAAAGACACAAGCTAGAAATAATTCTGCAGATATTTGATAAGTAAGCACTAAACAAGGATTTTATGCACAAACCTTAATGCATCTGTTGATTATTAAGGCTTGCATTGGGTTGGACTACAGTATGGAGAGATTGCTAATGTTTTAACAGCTTGTATAAGCATAGGAAATGGTGATCATATGATGTTTTTGTAGGTTTTGTATAAACTATAATACAGTTTATCTCTGAGACAAGAAAACAATTATAAAATAAAAGACTATTGTATTATTTTTTATTAAACCCTTAAAATAACAAAATAATAAGAATAATTCTGCAGTTAATCTTAATCCTGTCATCGTGTTCATTGTAAGACCTCTAATTCAAATCCTAAGATTTTCCATAATATTAGTTTTCTTACAAAATAAATTTCAAGTCATCACAAAGATTTCTCTGGTTGGCACTGAGCGGCACTGTTGTATGGAGAGTTTTTCCTGTTTTAATAACAGTAATGTGCTAACATAAGAAATAGTGATCAGGTGATGTTTAGTGGTTCATCACAAAGTCTGAACTTGACCTAATTAGATAAAATTCTAGTTATAAAAAAATTTGTGTGTGTAATGGATAATTTGCAAGAAAAAATATTTCATTAGCAGTAATAAATCTTAATACTGTTAGGTAACAAAGAAAAATTTTTAGGCTTAAACCCCCAAAAAACCATTTAAAATCTGCAATATTTCAGGTAAATTTAATATATATTGAACCAATTAGTAATAATTACCTATGTCACACATCTTTTCTAAGATAATTTTGAATTTACAAAATCTTCTCCTTAAAAATATGACATTTCTTAAATCATTAAAACCAATCAAAATTGCTTCCATACAACCACACAAACAAGTGGTCGGCACCAAAATCCATTCTACCATATTGCCAGCTTTATCTCATAAAAGAACATATGCCAGCATCCTCAAGAACAATTTCCATGTTAGAAATAGCAAAGATATTTCAAGTCCATTAATGAATAAGCCAATTAGAAGTTTCAAGACAATTAGTGCAAAAACCATTTAAAACTTAGACTTAAAAACACAAGATTAACCCCCCATGGTGTGGATGCCTGACATGCTGACAACAATTTGACAAAATTTATTACTACCATGTCACAGGGAATATTTTGCATCATTTAAGACATTTTCTCTTCGAGTCCATAATTACATCAGCCACAGATTCAAACTGCTCTCTATATCACTTCCACCCCACTCTCTGGAACCTCAACCAGCTCAAGTGCTTACCATGTATGAACTTATAGCTCCAACATCATCACCAGGATGAACCCTGGAATAAATACTGCACCACTTGAGATAACACAGTACACTCACCTCTTCTCATCAATCCACTGATCCAAAGAAGTTTACAAGATCACTCCACCAACTTATCTCAAAGGAACTTTAAATACCCAGCACATGAACAATAGGACATAGCCTTGATACCTATAGTGCTCACCAACTAATAAGCACAATTTACATACAGCCATACCCAATGGAATACTAACTCCACTCATCTTTAAAGGTATTAACAAATATTACCATGTGCTTTCATGTATTTATCTCATAATACTTTTGTAAAATTTATGTAAACTTAAAAATTGAAATATGTATCTTGTCATGCAACAATTATTATTCTCCCAACTACTGTAAATCACTTTTTTTTATCATAAGCAAAACTGTCAACTCTCATTACATGTGTAATCCCATGTATCAAATTCTATCTAAAAACTCGTGTTGTTCACATGCAACTTATGTAACACATGAACAATAAGTCAGTCATGAAAACTAGAATACTACCCATCAAATTGGCTCAATTTATATACAATCATATATTAATCTAACGCCAACTCCAATCCTACATCCCATATGTTTTCTCTCATACTATCCTGTGCTTCCATGTATTTTTCTCAAGATCCCATTTAAAAATTCTATGTAAACATAAGTTGATACATATATTTTGTTATGTACTGATCATTCTTCTTTCAATTACTAAGTCACATTTTTCCCCTGTCACATGCAAGATTGTAAACCCTTATTGCATATGTAATATCATGTATTAACTTACATGTAAGACCTTGTTTTCATATATAATTCATGTAACTCTCTTTGAGTCTTAATAAAGTTTACCCTTGAACATCATTGTCATTGTAGCAGCAGCAGCAACAACAACACCACTACTTGTATACTATGACCACCACCACCATCTTCAGAATATATAGCATCCCTCAAAACCATTTCTAATCAAATAGACATTCAATCCACAAACAAATTCACATAATGGAAAATTCACAACTTATTATATCCAGATGTCTCTGAAAAAACATTCATACCAATGCTAGGAATCAACAACCATCAATTACTAAGATGGTTCAAAAATTGATCATGGAAGCCTAAAAAAAATATTTCAATTTCATATTGAGAATAAATTTACATGCTCTACCAACATTATATTTTCTTCACTTTCGACGTCTGTACATCAACATTGATCCCTTCTGCAATCTTTGTTACACAGCACATTGTTTATTTTGTGCATAATTTTGTAAAATGCAAAACAATAAAAAATAAACTATTTTCTAGCAATTATATTCTGAATTTTCAAATTTTAAAAATTTGAGTTTTGATTGATTTAAAATAAATTTTTAATAATTAACCCTCATTATTTTTATTTTTTTTTTGCATGCAGACAATTTAATTTTGACTTTCGGTCATTTTATTTCTTTATTTGATACATAAAAAAAAAAAAAGATAATTGTCATAAACATTAAATAACAAAAAATATTTAGTTACAATTTTGTTTATTATTTCTAATTATTAAAATTTTATTTTTTATGTAAATATTGATGAGTAAATCTGATATAATGAAATCATTAATTGGTATTCAGTGATACAACAATATTAAAAATATACATAAGCCTGTTGCATAGTTTTAATAACGCAACATCATACAAAAAAAAATACTGTACTTAAAGAAATAAAGTAAACAAGAAATAATATATTTAATAAAAAAAATAATTCTCATTTTTTATTTGTATTTGATCTTGAAAGCATTTGATAACAATTGCATGCATTTCTTAACAAATTTTACATAAATCTAGACTTTATTTCAACTGTCAGTGAGCTTACATTAAAGATTAAAGAAAGAAAATAAATACAAATCTGTCATATAGGACTATATTTTTGGTATTATACAGTACAGAAATGAAAATACATACCAAATTGTTTTTTTTTTCTTTTGCATAGAGATCCACCCTCCCACCCCCCAAAAGAAATGGTGAAAGAATCTAATGCTAATTTCAAAGACCTATTTAAAAATGTCTAATCTATCTCAGTTTACAAGAACCAAATCTTTAATGCCCAAATAAGTGGAGAATTGACTTCAAAGACTTGTGAATTGTTTAATATATCAAGTTAAATGATTACAAGTCATATGAATACTTTGATGTCTAACAAAACACTAATAATAGATTCACAAAGTACCATTTCAACACTAATTCTTTGTAAAGTAATTGATGTGATAACACTAGTGATGTACCATTTATACTTTTCCCAACACAAGAAAAAGTTTGTCTATCGAAAATTTACAAAAATGTCTAAAATTGTCTTTAGTTGAAATATAAAATATAGTAGTGTAATTGTCATGATTTGACTTGGAATTCTCTAAATCACAACATTTCTCTGAATGAATATTTACATCTGGAGACTATTTGAAAGATCATATTTCTTTTGATTCAGATAAGTCTAGACAACACTGTCATCTTCTGAGATAAATGCTCCAATTCATACAATCGTAGTCAAATACTAATTATAGAAATATGAGAAAGGGTTGCCATCTACTAATGACTTCCTTTTCACATCATTTAAATATTATTGAGTTTCTATCCTTACTTTATTTTTCAATAAGTGAGAAGTCTATATTACTATCGATTATTTCTTAAAGATATCTTGAGGCATTTCTCTATGAAGAACAGCTTATTAGTCCTCTGAATATTGCTCAAATATTATATAATTCCATTATACATTTGTTATTTTATCTAATTCTTTAAGATATATATATATATTTAATTAATATTTACGTATATTTTAATACTTGTATTCTTTCTTAATATTTTAAATGCTATACGTACATATATTTTATACATATTTACACATACAGACTCCCGTCTATTTTAAGATTTGAAAGATCTAATGGCCACACAAAAATTACAATTTTCATATATATATATATTCACGTTCTTTCTTAACATTTTCCAAAAATCAATATTATATAAATTTATTAAGGAATTCTTTCTATTCTTTAATTGTTTAATATACATTTTTTACCTAGTGCTATAAAGAAGTTAATTATTGTATTCAATACTAATAATTCAAATAATCACTACTAGTTTGATTAATAGATGGCACCACAAAGCAGCTGACTATTTATTTATTATAGTTTAATAAAAACCAAGTAAAATTGAAAAATTACTACAATCTATTTAACAGCATCGTTCACTTTAAAAAAGAATATATTCAGTAAAAAAAAAATAGCATGAGAAGAATGTTACGTCAATAAATATTAATACATATATAAAATAAGAAAAATGCTAAAAAGAGAAACAATTAAAATTATCATTAGTCTATTATTAAAAAATTATTTATCTAATATTATCCCCCAGGCGATATAATAGTAACTGCAGTACAATTATTATTTCCAAGTATTAATCGAAACAATATTCTTTCTATCCAACACTGAACATAAATATCATTTAAACTAATAATTCAAAAGGACATTCCAATGTTTCTTTTATTCTTTCATTGATATATCAAAGTTTCTCATTCTTTTTTCACAATTTATGGTTTATAGAATACACCAGGGGTCCCAAATCTTATGCCCGTGGGCACCATAGCGCCCACAGACCATTTTACGTGTGCCTGCCACTATCCAAACACAATAAAAAATTATTTATCTGATAAAGATAAATTTAATTTTTAAAATTTCTTATAAATTATTGTATTATATTGTAATCAAATTGTAGGGCATACTATACTTTTACAGCATAAAAATATAAACATTAATTATGTTAAAATTTTATTTTTGAAATAAATATTTTTTTTGTACATTAATATCCAACTATAAATTTACATTGAAAAAATAAATGGTTCCCGTCACCTGGTTAAAAAAATAAATGGTGCCCGCCACCTGGCCGGTATTGTAGAATGTGCTCTTAAGTGCAAAAAGGTTGGGGACCCCTGGAATACACTATATCAAATAAAAACTTTAAAAATGTTTCTAAGTAGTGGTTTTTTAATTATAAATATATCTACTTTATTAATTTATCAGGATATTCATGTTCATTTTATATTTAAATGTACAAATTACATACATATATGCATTTTAAATATACTACAAAACATCCAATCTTCACCTATTCTTAAAGTATATGAATAAAAAGCAAATTAACCAACATCGATTGGCCCAGTTTATACCTTTATCATGTTTTCATCTCTGAGAACAAGTTCTGATTGTAATAATTTGATATTTTTTTCTGTAGTTATATTAATGATTATTACTAATCATTTATCATAACCTGTATATGAACTTAATTAAAGATTAATATATTTATTGCTAAATACAAATATACAAATTCAACAGCCTTTTTTCATACTCATGTGCGATATCTTAAATATACTATACTACTTCCAATCTTCACATGATAGATAATACTAATTTATAATGCAGCTCTAACCATTGAATACCAGAATAAAATGTAATAACAGTATGATAAACAGTGAAGTTTGATATTTGGTGGTATTACATTATATCTTAGTTACTCCAACTGCTTTTAACAGCATAGTGGTTTATATCTGTCTATTATATATACAATCTAGAATTGTTGTTTTTTCAAATTCGAAAAGCTAACAGAATTTTTCTACCAAGTAGCTGCTCAATAGCTAACTCAGCTAGACATCTGTTTATTGGTTAAAAAATTATTATCTGGACATTCTTAAATAGAGGATAACCTAACACCTGACTAACCTACTAAGTATTTTCTTTTGTTTCCCTGCCACCCTGCATAGAAACCATCAAAAACTATACAATCTTTTCTATGACTATATCCATCCTAACTCCCAAAATAAAAAGTGAGAAAGAAATGCAGAATAAAAAGTTTAAAATGAGTTTTGCATTAACCATACATTTAATCCATAAATATGTCCAAATATATCAATATACTGGTCTTTTAATCTGTATATTTAATACAATACTATCTTTTAATTTCTTTTAAAGCAAACTTTTATTTCTGAACACTTCAACACCATGTCTCATTAAAGGGATATGTTATATTCTATTATAAGACAAATCCTATAGATGAAATCAATCAATATAGCACATCTGGAACATTCTTGGAAATAGTTTTTATTATATAAATGAAATTTCCCTTTTCTACGAGTTTTATGTTCAAATTCAATACTCATTATCAATCACTTCACATTCAACATCCAATGAAGAAGTATTTTACAATTGTAAGGTTAAAATATTAAAGTGCTTCCATAATTTTTTTTTTTTGCATCTTTATGTTATGCCAATATGAGTCAATAAACATCACATGACCACCTCCTCTTATGCTTGTGTATAACTGTTGTTAAAACAGTCAAAACTTACTATATATATATATATACTTTGCCATACACAGCAAGCTAGAGTAATCAATGGATGCCAGAAGGCTTGTGCACAAAATCCCCATCTAGTGCCTACTCATCCAATATCCCCAGACTAGTTTCTGGCTTATGGCCTTTGTCAGTGAGGAGCCTTGTATCTGAGCACTTCTGGCATCCATTGATTACTCTAGCTTGCTGTGTGTGGCAATATATATATATATATAGTGAGTTTTGCCTGTTTTAATATGAGTCAATGTCTCATTTCTATAGAATAATTTCATGGAATAACAGAACATCTCTATGTATAACTAATTTAAATGAATTAGTTATTATATTATTACAATGAAATACCCTATCTTTATACATGATAAATGTTGTGATAGCAATGTATTATAGTTTATGGTGCACTCAACATCCAAATCCTCACTTCTATCTAAAAAAGTATCACAATACATAAATTGATTCAATTTCACAGATTTTGTGAATATTAATTATTAAACCAAAGACTTTATAGATTACTGGCAAAATATTAAAAAAATTCTGTAGAAAGAATATCCTTTAAATTAGACAGAATAGTAAAATCATCAGCATACTATCATATAGAAACCAAAAAGGTTAAATTCTCAATTTTGTTTTTAGTCAATTCAAACTAAAAACAGTTGTGTTCTGATCAATTGTGTCAGCTGCAGGATGGCGCTATTTCTAGATTAATTTCTAGAAATATGCTGTTTCTGTGGCTGCACCCAAGTATTTAAGCCTTCTTTCTACAATAAATCCTAGAAAAAGAGTTAACTTAGGGTTAAGCCTTTTTTCTACGCTAAAATCTAGAAAAAGTGTTAACTCGGAGTTAAGCCTTCTTTCTATGATAAAACCTAGAAAGAGTGTTAATTCGGCTGGCGGCTAATACTGTGGCTTTTCCCTATGCTAAAAGCAGAGGAAAATGTCGTAGTTGTTTGTGTTACGCACTATATCATAATGCTGTGTTATGTATTTTATGTAACAGTATCATAAGGAAGTGTGAGAAGTTCATCATGTCAAAATTATTTAAATTTTCATTGGGGCCTTTTTTTCTCATATGAATTGGTGTACTGTTACCTTTTAACAGTTTTAACAGTGTTGTGATTGTTCCTCATAAAGCTGTAAGCTGCCTAAATTCTCTATTAGGATGGGGTAGCGCAATTTTTTTGATGATCACACTTTAAGTCATGTTTTAGTGAGTAATTTTCCAAGCCCAAGAATATGGCTAATTCGAACACAGAAAACTTGAAAATATGGGAATTGCCAGACATGGAAGGCGGTGCTGTAACATTTCTATAGCAGAAAAATATCCTGCTGAAAGAAAAGATATGTTTGTGTGGCAAATATATGTGACTTGAGGTCCATAAACATCTTTTCACTTTCATTTGTAAGTCTCGTTCTTGCCGACGAAAATGTTCACTTCGTAAAGAGCAGCTGGTTTGAGGGATTCCAAATGGCCTTTGTCAAATGTAAAATAAAAGTAACTTAAATTTTTATTTAAACATACACCCCTTCTTCAAATAATTGTTATCAATCAGATGTAAAATAAAAGTAACGTAAATTATTATTTAGACATAACCCAAATTACTATTTGAACATACTCCAAAAAAAAAGATCTTCTTGTCGATAAAAATTAAAAAGCAACTATTATAGTCCCTATTATTTGGGAAAAGCAAATAATTTATAAACGAAAAAAAGTAAAATTGGTGTTGTCAATCAAATGTAAAATAAAAGTAACTTAAATTTTTATTTAAACATACACAAAAAAAAACCCTTCTCACAATAATTATTGTCAGCAATCAAATGTAAAATAAAAGTAACATAAATTATTATTTAATCATATACAAAAAGACCCCTCCCACTAATTGTTGTCAATCAAATGTAAACCAATAAAAGTAACGTAAATTATTATTTAAAGATACATAAAAAAAACCAGTTCTCCCTTGAATTTTGTCAATCAAATTTTGAAAAAACAGTAATACTATTTAAAAAATCCAAATTACTATTTGAACATAGACCACAAAAGACCCTCTTGTCAATAAAAATTAAAAAACAACTATTATTATTCCATTGTCAAAAATGTTATTTGGGAAAAATAATTTAGAAACAAAAAAAAGTAAAATTTGTAAACAAAAAAAAAATGCAATATTAATAGAGAATCGTTAGCCGGGAATGTTATATTAATGTGTTTTTGGTTAGCATCAACACCATCAGGCGGCTGACAGGATAAATCAGAACACAACCCTAAAAACTTAACTACAGAAAATATCACATCTTGATACCTATTTTGTAAAGCTTCTTATAAATTGTTCCAATGATCAGTATTGTAAAAATCGAAAGTAAATCAAAGTTAATACAAATCCTTATTTAAATCTAGTTCAAATGTCTCAGAATTTTTCACAGGCAGTTATACTCATTCTACCATGAAAAAACTGTGTAATACAAACTTTTTCACCACTAAAATAATATGTAAAAAAAAAAAAAAATTCTTTCAAAAATGGTTTTATACAAATAGCAAATTAAAAAGTACAAAATAACAAAATAAACAACAAAGTAATCAATCAACCTCTTAGTTAATTTGCTATTCTGAGAAAATATCAGAGGTCTTAAGAATCTAGACTTGTTATAAAACAATTGGAAATTGCAGGAATATTGTTATTTAAATAAAAGCATTTGAGGTTTAAATAAATCATAAAAATCAAAAAGGCCTTCAAATACTTTTCTTAAAATGACAGTATTCCTGTAATTTCCAATTATTTTATAACAAATCTAGATTCTTAAGATTTCTGATATTTTCCAAGAATGGCAAATTAACGAAGATGTGGATTATTTTGTTGATTACTTTGTTATTTTGTACTTTTTAGTTGGCTACTTACATAAAAGTATTATTTAAACAAACTTTTTTTTGCATATTATTTTTTTCCTTTTACATTATATATTATTTTAAAAAATAGTTAAAACTGAAAAAACATTTGACAAAAATTATCATTTAATAATAAGACATGAAAATAATAAATATGACCTCTAACAAATGAATTCTAAATTTAAATATCATGTGATCATCCACTATAGAAAAATATTTGTGTTGATTTTTAATTAATTTTCTAACTTTTTTTACACACTTAGTTTTTTCACAAAATATTTATGAAATATTAAGTATTTCAGAAAGATCATTCAAATTTTAACGGAAAATATTTACTTTTAATTAGTTAAGTATGAGTTAACTTTACTAACATATTTCCATTGGCTCACTTATTTAAAGATTCTTCCTGGGAAACCTAAGTTTGTGAGTTTTTTTTTTTTTTTCATTGTTAAAAATTCCAAAATCTGGACATCCTGACAGAATGACAGAGTTTTGATCAAATGAGTCAAATTACATTTGCATGCTCACATATGAAAATCCTCTACAAACTAAGTATTTGGCATGACATGTTATTAATATTCAAAAGAATCAGTAGTAATCTTATAATGTGCACCTTCTTAAGATTTATATTGATTCTTAAAAGAAGAATGCATTTAAACCTTGTATGGCTACTTTTATTACAAGTCATCCTATAAACCAAACAACTTCCACTGAAATCAAACAATATATACTATTCTGATACATTATTTTTTTATGTATGCAATATCTACAAATCTCCCAATATAATTTGGTCCCATCCTCCTCTTTCATATCTTCCTGCATTTATAGGAGACTTAAATTCCTATAACAACATTTCAGAATATGTAAATGAGGATAAACATGTTGTCAACTTTAAGAATGAATAGGCTTAAACACAATGCATTTACTTTATGGTTCTATTTGGGCAGATCAGAAACAGAAACATTCTCTGGTTTACATTTTAACCAAAAATAATTCTTATAAACCAAGTTTAATCAATATTTGGAATTTATATTTCTGTAGTTGAAAATTATCTTGTTCTAAGGTGAAACTTAAGGAAAATACTAGATATCTTGAATGTAATATTAATAGAATCTCCTTAAATCCTTCTTGGTGAGAACGATTTAACAAACTTATAATAATAGCCAGTGAAAGGTCTATTGCTCAAGGATATCAAAATAAATTCATTCCAGACTAGAGCAAAATCAGTAATGCATTTTATAGCCAAAATTTATCTACCAAAGACTTGGAAATTTCAGACCAACTTATTAAATTATTGGATGATTCTAGAAAATATAGAAATTATAGAAAAATAAAATCTTATGAAGGTTAGTCAAATGGTTATAGTTATTTTGATATAAGCTTGGTGGTTATAAAAGCACTTCTAAAAAAAACTATTACTGTTATTGCTATTAAAACAGGCAAAACTCACTATACATATTGCCACTCACTACAAACTAAAGTAATCAATGGATGCCAGAAGTCTTTTGCATAAAATCCCCATCTAGCGCCTACTCATCCAATATGCCCAGACTAGTTTCTGGCTTGTGGCCTTCATCAGTGAGAAACCTTGGATCTGAGAGCACTGCAACTAGATCTTAGGATGTAATACAACTCTCCAGCAGCCACCTTTTATTTCTACTTAACTACAAAACCATGAATCTTAAATTGCAGTAAGTGGCAATATGTATAGTGAGTTTTGCCTGTTTTAATAACAGTTATAAGCAAGTATAAGAAATGGTGATCATGTGATGTTTATTGGCTTAAAAGCAACCCTGCCTAACAGGATAGTGGTGGCTATGGTTATTAAAAAACCAAAGACACCAAAATGTGTAGGTACTGAACTGAGTTCAGACCTATATGACTATATAAGCTAATGAGATTGGATTGAACATATTAAGGTGTTTTCAATTTAAGATTCATGGTTTTGTAGTTAAGTAGAGATAAAAGGTGGCTACTGGAAGGTTGCATTTAGATCCTAAGATCTAGTTGCAGTGCTCTTAGATCCAAGGCTCCTCACTGATGAAGGCCACAAGCCAGAAATTAGTCTGGGGATATTGGATGAGTAGGCACTAGATGGAGATTTTATACACAAGCCTTCTGACATCCATCTAGCTTGCAGTGAGTGGCAATAAATACAGTGAGTTTTGCCTGTTTTAATAACAGTTATAAGCAAGCATAAGAAATGGTCATCATGTGATGTTTACTGTTACTGCTAATGATATATTCAGTCTTATATATCAGACTTTTAAACTAAAGATTGATAGAATGAGAAAAGTACCAGTTGAAGAGAAATCCAGGCTTCTCTTTCACAATGGTTTCATCAGATAAGCTGACTGATGAGTGCTGATTCAGCACGAAATATGTATATTTTGGAGATCATTTATTTTTTTCACACGTGTGTCATCATGTGTATTGGTTGTATAAGATGGAGTGAATAGCTGTATGGAGCTTGAAAGGCTGAGTTCAAATTCCTTCTAATTTCTTTATTCTTTTTATATTTTCAAAAATTTTTAATTATTTATTAAAATTATAAGTTTATAAATGAAAATTATTCAAAAAATATTTCATCTTTGCAAATTTTAAAAAAAAAAGTTATATTAATGAAAAATATATAATAATAATAAAAACTATATTTTTTTTTCATTGGACACTTACCAGCAATAATTAATAAAAGTAATAAATTTTAAAAAAAGACAATTATTGTTAAGGTTACTTAATGCCAATAAAATTATATTTAAAAGTTTAAAGCTTTATTTATAATTTTAAAGAACTAATTAGAAGATAGTTGTGTTCAATTTCAGCCAATTACAAGTTAAGACCAAACATTATTGATTTCTCTTGACAAATCTTTTAAAAGTGAACATTTTCCAATAAAAATTCACATTCATTACATCTGTGTTCGTTTTACATATATTATTTTTAATATAAAAAAATAATACTAAACAAATATTTTTGGAAAAGTAATCATAAACAGGTCATTTCAAAATCTATCAATAGAATGAATGGGCTCAAAATCTGTCACAAGTGCTCTTATGTGAAGAGAACTAGAAATTACCAATTAGAAACACAATGGCCATTTGATCAATTCATTAATAATAGAAAAACCTCTATAACAATATTACCCCAAGAATTTTTTTAAAAAAATTAATAAATCAATACATTTTAATTCCTGTTTTGCTACAAAATGAGTGCAAAACCATGGAAATATCATTAAAGATAGATATAAAAGTGATTTAAAGTCAAAGCACAGTAATGCTATCAGTCACAATGCAAGATTACTTTGAGTACTAAAGAGCCTTATCAACCTAAAAAAACCAGTCTAGATAATGATCAATCTAAACTTGATCTTGTCTTAAACCAGAAAAGGTTCGGGATCAGATAGCATTCTTCCAGTATTTCTTAAAAATTTAAAACCTAAAACCAAAGCATGATTAGTAAAATTATTCGCTAATATTATTCATACAGACACTATCCCAAAACTTAGTCATAAAAACAATCTCAAAACGAAATAAATCCAACAATGATTCAAAAAAATTATCAGTCCAATATAATTTATAAGTATTTCCTATAAACTATTTGAAAGAATCATATTAATAAGAATTTTGCAATACCTGACAGCTATCTGGGGCTGAGTTTAGACCAGGAAGAAGTCTTCCAATATAAATTAAAAATTGGTAATATCTTTATTATCTAAGCCCAGTTTATAATTCTGTTTTAAAAAAGAATTTTCTAATAATTTTTAAAATCCTTAAATATTGGAAAACTGTTAATTCACTTTACAAAATATTCTCCCATAGAAAAATTCAAATAACATTAAATTATAAGAGCAGTAGATGCAAAAATTTACAGAACGTTTTATCCCAAAGTTCAGTTATGATCTTCCAAAAACAGGATGTAGGAAATTCATCTATGCTGATTATTGCTTTACTTCATAAAAAAAGATCCTTTCCAGAAGTGGAAAAGTCTCAATAAAGATAAAAAATTGGATCTTAATCCTAATCCAACAAAGATAGTATGTTCAACTTTTCATCTAAACAACAAAGAAATACCTCATAATCTGAATATAACCTTATCCACAATCTTACTATCCCTACTATTTAGTACTAATCTTGGATTGTATAATTTATTTTCCTTATTTCTCTAAGGTTTACATAAAAATAATTTTTAAGAATAACATTCTTAGACAGCTGACTGGCCCTACACAGACTTGTTACTGAACAATACTGGGCTCCTATTTGAAGAAATTTCTGCATAGAATATTCAGTAAATATTACCATGAGAAATATTAATTTTACTTTCAAAGCTACTACACTGCAATGATTTCCTGCTCTTTTTCATGTTCTGCAACTGACTATAAAAAATAAAGTTACCTCACGGATTATACAGAAAAATCCTATTAGATCAGACTTATCAATAATTAAAGATAGAGTTTTGCTACTTAAAACTCAAATCAAGATTCTCTTTTTAGATATTCAATCAAGAATCTATAACTCAAGAATTGTGACATAAAAAAATAAATCCTTACAAGTTCCAAACAATTTTATTTTTCCAGATTCAACAATAAAGTCAACTGGATTTGATTTTTTTAGACATTACTGAAGTCTCATCGCAGATTCAGGACAACCTATGGATGTTGCATTCATCTGCTTCATAAATGGAATTTAAGCATCACAGAACTATGTTGAAGTGGACAAATACCAACTACTAACTACATAGTGAATTAATGTTGAATTTAGAAGTACAATGATAGAGATTTAATATCATCATTAGTGAGTGAATCAATCTCCCAATTAGAATCTCTACAGATTATTTTACACTTTTGTTAATAATTAAGCTATTTGCAAAAAAAAAATCATATTGCCAATCAATATACTTCAAATAAATGTAAAATCTGTATTGACTAATAAATATACTGTTGGTATCCTGAAAAAAAAACCTACTTTGATCATTGGTAGTTAAATAAAATAATTAAAATATGGCAATATATAAAATTGAATGGAGGTTTATTCATCAAAATTAAGCAACTAAAAAATAGTCTCTAATAAAAAAAGAGATTAAAACAGGAATTCAAAGAAATTAATAAATAAAAATATTTCACAAAAAAGTTAACCAAAATAATTTTTAATACTACTTTCCTTGGCAATTTTATTAATTTAAGCTTCTGTTCTTGAATTTTTATTTAAACTGAAGGAAATAATACGTTTCCTTTTTTTTAAAAAAAGTACATTCAAGGTTTTTTTTTAATGATTTCTCTCACCATGTCATCTTACCTAATTTCAATATTAAAAAGTTCCATCAATCATTTTAAACTTAATTCATAAAAATAATTATTAAATAGTTATAACGGTAAAAAAAAAAAGTATAAATTCATAATGTGTCAAAGTTCATTTTGGTAATTTACATAATAAAATGATATATACATGTGTGTATGTGTAAAGCTAATAATTTTTAAATAGCAAATTTACATTAATTAAATGCTAACACATTGAAGCTGATATTCTAAAATAATAAAATGAACGGCCTCTGCTCTGTGCTACTTTAGCGCCAACGATTGTGAGCTTGAATAATCAGTAGTTTACCATATTGTAAAGCAATTTTATCCCCATCTCCAGATCGATATCTGGCTTTTATCTTTATCAAAAAATAAATTAGCTTAAATTTTTCGAATCGTATGGCCTTCAAGTTAATAAATATATATCCAATTTCATTATGCTATTGTTTTGAATTGATTTTATTTGCAGAAAAAAAAAGTCACAACGCTACACATACATATATTTATTGACATATTTTCACTTTTTTTCTAAAACAACAAAAACAAACAAATGCATTACACATCATGTATATAAAGACATGTACATATAGACAAAGAGATTTTTTTCTTCTCAACATTAAACATTCCATGATATCAAATACAGTTTACTGCTTAACATGTTTCAATTATTCTTTTTGTCCATTTAAAATTTTAAAAAGCATCAATCTGTCAAGCGTCGGTAGCCTAGCGGTTAGCATAATTGCCTTCCAAGCAGCTGGCCCGGGTTCGCTTCCCGGTCAATGCATTTGACATATGAAAAAAAAAAAAAAGCATCAATCTAGAATCTTTGGCTTAATAAATGATATCTAAAGCTATACTAGTTGATATATTATGGATTCTGGATATTACTTCCAAATACAATAAACGATAAAATAACTTTCAAAATCCTATATCTGGATTTCCATCTCGTGTAATCTGATGCATATTTAAAATTTCTCTTTATATTATTACAGGACAAATTAAATTATTTCCCATTGATTAATTTTGTTTATATCTATATTTACTTATATTTGTAACTGGTAAAGAAGACATTCACACCTGATTTAAACATGCAAATATTTTGTTTAACTTCAGAAATGTATTTTGGCTACTGATAATATACTTGGCAAACTTGCAAAAAAAAACTCCAGTACCATGGCATTTGAATTTATACAAAAATGACAAATGTAACACAGTGTGCGTTCAAATTATACTAAAATTCTTACTATACATAACTCAAGCCAATACTTTATGGCTCAATAAATATACCAACTATCATGTTGCTATATCATAAATATTTCAACTAAATTTTTACCATGCTTTATTTGGCTGCATTTTATTATCAATCTGGATGATGATGATGACACCAAGAATCAGTTATAATTCCTGACCATCTTATATTACAGAGGATAAAGCAAATAATCTTGCCATGTCTAAAGAGTGCATTTAGACTACCCCTCTGGCAATATTATCATGAGAATGATATAATGCACTCAACTGCTCACCTAAATATATATTTTTCTCAGGGTGTATGGCAAACTATTTCTAACTAAGTTTGGAATGAGAGAGACTGAACAACTAGATTTATTTACACTTACAGTATTTACAATTATTCTAACCTATTTCTACACAAATCAAATGCATAGGCGCATATATATTCGGGCAAAGATGTATTCATATTTTAGAAAGCTCATTTAACTTGACAGAATTTAACCCAGGAAATCCAATATGCTTACGTGAACTATTGATCACACTTTCACAGAATTATTACTAACATGTTTTAGTAAGTATTAAAGATTGACAAAAAAAAATTATACTTAAAATATATCTGTTATCATAAATATTAAATAATAGGCATAGAAAAGAAAATACCTATCAAAATATGTATGTTAATATTAAACAGCAAAAATTAAAATGCTTAAGAATAACTTTAAATATTAAGCAACGATTATTAAAAGATTTGTGATAATAATTTTAAATATTAAAATTGTAATATGTAATAATCATTTTTAAAGATCATTTACTATAATTAAAATGGCTGTTATCCAATACTTTAAGAAATCTGATTTACTAGCTGACTAGAATAGGTTTGAACTTTTGGGACATTTGGCATAATGGGCAGTCACTATTATATAAAGTTCAATGCTTTATCTGGTTTATCTCTTCTCTAATTGTTGAAAGGTATACATATGGATTATGTAGCCGTCATGTATAGGTCGGCAAATATCTGGAGAGGAACAACAGGCAACTACTTGTTATTATTTTCATTGATTGGAAAACTAATAACACACTTTTAAAATTGGCAGGAGGCTATATAGTTACAAGTTTTGATGACCAGTGTACAAATAAAAGGGTTTTATTCCCTCCTTATGAGTATGTGTTTCTATATTAGTTAATCAAAAGTTTGTGATTCAGCAGCTTCTTAAATCACTAGGAAATGTCATTCTGAACAACTTAACTCTCTTGAATGTCACTAACAAAGTCTCTTAGCTGGTTGAAATGACCCATGTGTTGATTCTTTTCATTCAATTTTTTGTTAACTTCTTCCTGAGTCCTTATTTGTGTCTGTTACTGCTCTGTTCAAAAGAAAAAAGATTCTGTCTGGTGTCTGCCTCCTAATTTATATCTGATTTATGCACAATAGCACACAACAATCAAGGTGCCCCTGTTATTGTTTTTTTTTTTTTAACTTGTTTTAATTACAATTTTTTTCCTTTCAATACCAAAATGGCATTTCTTTGTCTTTATAGAAAAAATAACTAAATGCAAAAAATACTTTATATCTTTACTTTGTCCATTCATTCATAATGACATTTTCCAAATATAACTTTTTTTTTTCTTTGCACACGGAAACACTGGATTAGAAATAGTCTTTTTGAATTATCATAATTAAACAGGCATCAATTTTTGCCTCAGCAAAGTAAATAAATTCGATTGATTAATTAATTCTTTCTCTTTTTTTCCTCCAAAAGAAAAAATATGTATTTTACCCATCAAAAAATAGGCAAAAAAAATACAATTATAACTTTACAAAATAATAATAATAATTTCCGATTTGGATATTTTTGATAATAACTTTCACTTTTTTAAGAATTTATGATTATAAATGGAAATTGTGAATTTTCCTATTTAACTTTCTTTAAGCTATTATTTATGTGTTGTTGGCTATCCTTTAAGATTTGTTTTCATAAATTCCTTTAAATACACTGCTATCATAGATTAATATACAAACTCAAAGCTTAAATCCCACTTAACTTTTATAAAGCTGAAAATAGTTCTATTATTTCTTTACTTCCTACGCTTGTATATCTTATTTTAAATGAGGTCTGGACTTTTACATTTAACAATAAAGAATATAAAGCCCTCAAAAAAAAAAAAAAAAATGAAGACAATTGATTTAAGTTGTTCATACTATTATAGTCTGCAACATTAAAAATATGGCAATCAATAACATACATTAATGGTCATCATCATCATCATTATCAACCATTATCAATCCACTGCAGGATGAAGGTCTCTCCAAGTTTAATCCATCTTCTCCGATCTTTAGCTTCTCTTCTCCACATCACCCCTACACATTTTCTTATTTCATCCATCCATCTTACATGTGGTCTCCTTCTGGGTCTTTTACAATCTCTTGGAATCCAGTTTAAAATTTCAATTGTCCATCTATTATCATCTCTTCTAGCAATATGTCCAGCCCAACTCCACTTCAATCTTTTAATTTTTTCAATGAGGTCAGTAACACCTGTTTGTTCTCTTACCCATACATTGCGTTTTCGATCTCTTCTTGTTACTCCCAACATACATCTCTCCATACCTCTTTGAGTGGTCTGAAGTCTCTGTATTGATCTTCTATTAAGTGTCCAAGTCTCAGATCCATAAGTAAGAACTGGTAAAACACATTTGTTAAAAACCTTTCTTTTCAAACACATAGGCATATTTCCTTTTAATATCAAGTTATTTCTACCAAAAGCATTCCAACCAAGTTTAATTCTATGATTAATTTCCTCTATTATGTTTCCATCTGTATTAATAATCTGACCAAGGTATTTGTAACTCTTAACTTCTTCTAATTCATCATAATCAATCTTTATTTTCATATTTTGAGCAAATCGATTAAACATTACTTTAGTCTTTTTAACATTTATCTTTAGTCCTACTTTCCTACTTTCATCTGATAACTCCTGCAACATTTCCTGCAGCTCGGAAGCATTATTTGCAAAAACAACTACATCATCTGCGAAATCTAAATGACTTAAATAATCTCCATTTACTTTCACTCCTTTAGTTTCCCATTTTAATCCACAAAATACTTCTTGCAGCACTGCTGTAAAAAGTTTTGGAGATATGGAGTCACCTTGTCTTACACCTTTCTCAATGTTGACTTTCCCAGTATCATTATGTAATCTAATTGTTGCTGTTGCATTTTTATAAATATTCTTTAAAATATGACAATATCCTGGATCTATACCTTGATGATCCAATGCTTTAATCACTGAAGAAATGTTTATAGAATCAAATGCCTTTTCATAATCTACAAATCCAAAACATAATGACAACTCATATTCATTTGTCCTTTCTATAACTTCTCTCAATACTTGAATATGATCTACTGTACTAAAACCACTTTTAAATCCAGCTTGTTCTCTTGGTTGGTGAAAATCCAGGGTTCTCTGTAGACGAGTTGTAATTATCTTGGTAAAAATTTTATATAAAACTGATAAAAGGCTGATAGGTCTGTAATTTCTAATATCTTCTTTATCACCTTTTTTAAATATTAATATTATTACTGCATTCTTCCAATCATCCGGTACATCTTTATCATTTAGACATTTGGTATATAACTTTGCTAATATTTTTTCTGTTTCTTCACCTGCTTCTTTTAATATATCAATTATAATTCCATCATTACCTGGAGCCTTTCCTTTTTTCATACATTTAATTGCATTTCTCACTTCTTCATTTAAAATTCTGGGCAATTCGGAAGATGTAATAGATATAGGAGGTACTTGTTCTTTATTACTATATAATTCTTGATAAAAATCTTCTACCAATTTCATAATGTCATCCCTCTTTTTAGTAATAATTCCATCTTTTTTCCTTATTGCAGATATAAATTTCCTACCAATACCAAAATGTTGTTTTACATTCTTAAGACTTTTATTTTCTTCTACAGCTTTTCTTGCTAGTTCACAGTTATACTTTCTTATATCATTTTCAACTCTTTTCCGCACCATTTTACAAAATTCGAGATATTCAATTCTTTTTAATGCATCATTCTTGCATATCTTCATATTCCTTCTTTTCTTCATAAGTTCTCTAGTCTCAGTAGAAATTTTATTAGTCAATTGCTGCTTTTTTCTACCAGCTATCTTTGTTGCAGTTTTTAAAAGTGTATCAGTTATTTTCATATTAATTTCATTCAAATCTGAATCATGTTCAAAGTCTACTAATACTTGAAACCAATTTGTAAGTTCTAATTTAAATTCATTAGAATGTTTCTGAAGATTAGGAATATCAACTGTAAATATAGTTTTCCTTAATAATTTTTGTCTCTCCAGTTTTACATTAACATGTATCTTACCCCTTACTAATCGATGATCACTTCCTGTGTTAAATTTATTAAGAACATTACAATCTTGAAATATGTATTTCCTGTTAGTCAAAATATAATCCAATTCTGCTGTACCTTCATTTGGATGCTTCCATGTCCATTTCCTTCTAACATTTTTCTCAAAAAAAGAATTCATAATATAAAGTTTTTCCTTCTCTGCAAACTCCACAAGTCTATGTCCTCTCTCATTTCTATTACCATAACCAAAATTACCTACAACACTTTCATCTTTCATTTGTTTACCAATTCTAGCATTAAAATCTCCCATAACAATTTTAAAATGTTGTTTACTCTGATCAAAAGCCTTTTGTACATCCATATAAAAATCTTCTACTACTTCATCACTGTGAGAACTTGTTGGGGCATAAACCTGAATTATCTGCATTTGATATCTGCTATTAAGTTGTATAACTAATCTTGCCACTCTGTCTGATACACCATCAATCTCCACAATATTGTTCTTCCACTTTTTATTTATAATGAATCCTACTCCACTTGTATTTCCAATATTTGTGCCTTTATAATAGAGCATATGTCCACTTTTTAAATCAATTGTCTCTTCACCTTTTCTTCTAACTTCACAAAGTCCAATAATATCCCATTTAATATAAGAGAGTTCTTCTTCTAATTCTTGCAATCTTCCTTCACTTGAAAGTGATCTGCAGTTGTAAGTACCTAAATAAAAAGTCGTCATCAAATGGCAGCCTGGGTCCACCTCCAGGATATTCTTAGCACCCTCCGCCTTCGGCCACCAACCGCTGCCTTGGTTGGTGACTTTACAGCCTCCTGGGATTAAGGGCCATGCTTTATTTTTGTCTGTCATAATTGTATAATTGGGAAAAATCTTTATCATTTACACAAACATTCATTCTGCCTTATCAGGCACTGAGAAGAAAGACCATGGTGTTTCTTGATCTTAAACTCAGAGGTAAAAAGCCAATAAACTCACCACGCTGGCTAATGCGTGTTGGTGAGCAGCCCATCCATGTTCGTATACTATATGAATAAACATATAGTAATAACAGCTGCAACGACAAGAACGTATGGAGTGGACATTAGGAATTTGCCCTGCTCGGTTCCTTTAAGGCCTCCAAGAGGAATCAAAGGGTCTCCTTTCAGTTAATAGCAAACTCCTTTCTGCAGCCACATTAATGGTATTACGTAATAATGTGGATATTCTATGTTTAAGATGAAAACTAATTAGAATCAATTCTAACTCAATTACATAATAGTATTTCAGAAATCTAATAAAAACAAACAGTAAAACACAGACGATGGTTTAATCCATTCATTATACAGTTATTCTAAAGTAATTATGGTAAAAGTCACACTTAAACTACATGTGTAAACCAAAGCAATATATTATATTGCATGTTAAAGCTTTTTCAAAATGTAAATGAACTCTAGTAAAATAATTGTAATTACCCAATTAAAACGATATTAAAAGGAATCCTGATCTCTGTAGATATATCTCCACTAAATGGATGTAAACTTATTATCTACATGCATTTTTCAAAAGTAAGTGTCTTTATTAAAACTAATAATTTAACATGAAGTATTCTTTCATAAAATCTGTATAAGATAAATTATATTCAAATAGTAATTTCTATTCATTCAAACAAAAGACTATTGTTAAAAAGTTAATTTTATATGCAAACTTTCAGTTAACTATTGGACCTAACTCACTCTCTCAAAATTCAGAGATACCAAACTAGCCACCCCTCCTCTCCTCACAGACACCTGAGCAATCCTCCAACTTCCATCCTCTCAGCGTCTGTCACAGGATTCATCCAATTAAATGTTTGTGACCCGTGCAATTGCTCGCTCAACAAGGATGTGCATCTTGGATTTGCAACCAAATACTTTTTTTTGGCCTGGACTACGTATTTTTTCCACATCCCTTTCCCTTTTCATATGTATCCTTCCCCTTTTCACCATGTTCCTGAATTTCATTTTATCATGTAACCACTTCTTTGTAAACCTTTTTTTTAACTGTATTTGTATCCGTTTTTTTTTTTTTTTTTTTTTGATAAATAAACTTTCAACACTGGGAAAAAAACCTTTCAGTTAACTTTTCATTGATGCTTCTGAAAGCTAGAACTTTCAAAATATACCAGAAATTTGCCTACACGGTAAATAATGTATAAAAGATGTTAGTAAACCAAAAAGTTAATTAAAATTTTATATTTTAATATTAAAAATTATAATAAATAGCTTTATCAAAACTATTACTAAATCTGTTAACCCTTTTGTGGTAATTTCTTAAATGTATACTTCTACGCCTATTTTTGTTTTCTACATGCTCGTAAATAAGATAATTTGTTAATGCAGATATATGGGATCAAATAAAATAAACATTTACATACTTTTATTTCATATATCTTCAAAAAAAAAGAAATTTAATTAAGCATTTTTGGCCTCCCATCTCATATTGTTAGTTTTTCAATATTTAGAAAAAGCAAAATATATTCATCATCATAAACTATTAATTAAATAACAAACAAATAATAAACACTAAGTATTTTGAAATAAATAAAAAATTGTTTACTTTCTTATTTCAATCTGTAGCAT
Organism: Epiperipatus broadwayi; assembly: GCA_028023455.1. Lineage (NCBI taxonomy): Eukaryota > Metazoa > Onychophora > Udeonychophora > Euonychophora > Peripatidae > Epiperipatus > Epiperipatus broadwayi. Next base: position 997,221 of record JAQFVV010006443.1, read on the forward strand.
AAAAAAGCACCACACAAGAAAACATTTCTTCGAGCATATGTCCCGGAACTGATTTTTCTCTAAACCCAGTTATCGTATTAAGGCTACTTTGCTTTCCTCACTATTCATTGAAAAATTAGCGATCTCAAAATTAGTAGTTTTACTAATCTGCAATTCAGAGTAATCTATATCCTCTACTTCTAACTCATCATCATCTTGGGATTCTTCAAAGTCAAAACTACTATTCACTATTGGCTTGGGTTATAACTCGTAATTCCTTTAAAGCTTCATCTACATTACTTATCATTGTTTGGTTCAATGCATTATATTCTGTTCTGAATGCAGTGGTTTCAACTCTAGTTTCTCTTAATTCTTTGATGATTTTGCATTTAGCTCCTTAAAATTTTTTGAACTTACATCCTTCAATTCATTATAGTTCGCATCTAATTTGGCATCTATTTTTACATTAAGTTTCTTAGAGTTGGAATCTAGTTTTGCATTTATTTCATTTTTTAACTCAGTGAGCATCACTAAAATAATTTTCCAAACATTTGGGATAACTATATTTCTAATTTCAAATCCGTCCGATATTTTGTCATTAGTATTGGCCATTATCTCTATAACTAAGTTAGTACACCAAATAAAAATTGAAATAGCTAGATATCTATCTCTATGCATGTGTATATATAAAATTTTATTTGTACTTCAAGAATCTACTCATATAAAATCTATCTAAGCCTTTTCACCTCCTTCTGGTATCTAAAAAAAAAAAATAATCATCTCAACAACATACATATGCAATAGCAAAGGAAAATAAAATTTAACAAACAACTCTAGCCTTGAACTTCTTTTATTCATCTATTCCTGGAGTTTAAATTCTGAGTTTATAAATATCAAGTCTTTGTATATTATCTCAAAGCATTTTTCAAAAAAAAAAAATGTAATAATATACTATGTATAAAAAACAAAACGTAATTTTCTCATAGATTGAAAGGAAATTATTTAAAACATTTGTCAGGTTAATAGATAAATTCACAGCGTACTAGAATCTTTAATTTCATAGTCCAAGATTGAAAAGCACCAAATTGTAACTGTATGAAATTCTTTTAAATCTGCTTAATCCCCATGCTAAATTCATAGTTACAAATGGTCTGTGCTAATGCTAGCCCTTGTATTAATGTATAATTAAATGCACCTGACTAAGTTTTGAGATCACTTGTTCATTGTATACTTCAGAAATGAAAGTTATTTTTGATTGAATCTAGACTATACTCATGAAATAGATATCCTTAAATATACGGGGTTTTAATTTGTTTTGTTTTTAACACTTATACATGTCGGATTATGGGTAACTCCAAATCTTAAACAAATGATCATAAAACATTTAAATATTCATGTGTCTTAATAAATTAATATGCTGGGTGTGACTCAAAGTGAAAATATGATGGAATTGTCAAATAAATTTCTAACACACAAAAAAAAAAAAATCAAAGGAAATTAAAGTATTTGCTTTATCTTTTATTGTGACATAGGTGAAAGGCAACAATAAAATGAAAATAACAATAAGATAGTAATGCCACTTCTTTACTTAAGCTTTCAATGAACTCATAAAACAGATGGTAGTCAGGTGCAGGGTATTAAAATAAAGACAATCTATTATATGCTTAAATAATGCACAGTTATAAATACTAACCTTAATATAATAAATTTGTATAACAACAAAATAATAAAGGAAATAAACAAAAAATTAGAGTCTTCATTTTGATATAAATGCTAATGAATTTAATACAGATTAAATGTTATATATATATAATCATTGTATGTATATTGTCATATAATACTATTAAATAATAATAATACTCGTTATTTGTTCATATGGTTCTGCCTACATGTGGGCACAAAATTTCTATACTATATAGCAAAACAATAAAAGGGTTAGTCACTTGTTTATACTTTAGTTAATTGAGTTATACTTGATGAACCATGTTTTACAAATTATATATAAATGGATCCCCTCCCTCCCCCCCCTTTTTTTTTGTTTATTGAGAGCAAACATTATTTTATTTCCTTCTGGGTTCCATGTTTTGACTATCGTTTCCTGAAGTAGTTAACAAAGATGTTTCTGTTTAGGGGTTTTTTTTTCATTGACTTTCTTAAATATTGTCTTTGCTGAATGATAGTATGAATCAGATGATTAGCTGCAATATATTCCTTTTTACAGTTACTTCTCAGGTTTCAAATATTGGGTTTTTTTCTTCTCCAGGTTCGGATCAGTTGATTAAGCATAAGATTTTTTTCCTTAGATATGCATGCCTATGTTCAAGGTGTTCCATTGATAAGATGGAACATAGAATGGAGAATGGAAATATCCTTAGATAGATGTTTGCTTTCTAGTGTATCCTGTCAATTATGCAAGACATAAATGAAGATTTATCTATTGATAGGACCAAAATTAATGACAGGTTTTCTGATAATTTTTCTTCAAACTGCATTCAGTAGAGCAAAACAAAAAATATTTTCATTTCTTCTTTTTTGTTTTTCCTATATATATAATTTACATGTGTCATGTAACTTTTCTAACCTTTTACTGTTGATGTAAACAATTACAATGGCATAAGTGATTATACTGTAATATTTTAGAATGATTATATATATATGGAAAAATTTAAATGTAAATAACATTAGACATCTATTTCTAATTTAGTTGTTAGTATTATTTTTATACCATTTTAATACAATTCATATATTTTATTTCATTTCCATTATTCTTTTTTTTTTGTTATTGCTACTGTTGCCTCTTCAGCATTCTTAGATTTAGATAAAAGACTAACTTATAAATGTCATTATAAAAAAAGTAATTTGATATAAAATCTCTGAAATATTTTATAAACATTTTTTTTTTAATAAGGACTGAGAGTAAGGATTGAACCATTTCACTCCTTACAATATCTTAATAGAAGCAGGTGAAGAAATTGAAAACCTATTAGCAAAACTGATAAAGATGTACAATGTGTTGGAAGAATTAATAATAATACTAATATTTTATAAAGACAATAAAAAAGTTATTAAAACTTATAGGCCTATCAGTTTCTATCAGTTCCATGCAAAATTGTTACCCATATAATTACAACTTCTTTATACGTTAGAAACTTATAGATCTAACAGTCTTCTATCAGTTTTATACTAAATCTTTGCCCAATATTTCTATGCCTACATCAAACTTTGGATTAAAAAATAAAGTAGTTTTAAATGTGATTTCATAATAGGGAATCATATTCAAGTATTGAGAGACGTTGTAGAAAAAAAAGTTGAATGTGAGTTGTCCTTATGTATTGGTTTTGTAAATTATGAAAAGACATTTGAGTCTCTAAGCATTTCTTCAGTGATTAAAACTGAGCCATCAAGATGTAGATCCAAATATTGCAATATTCTGAAGAATATCTATCAAAATACAACACCAGATATTAGATTATGAAGTGACATTAGAAACATTAATATTGATAAATGTGTATAACAAAATTTGTGGATTTAAATAATAACCTAAAAGATTAAAAATACATTGTAATTCTTTTAAAAAATCTTGGTTTTTGCAAATAGCATGGTTAGTTTTGAAAATAGTGTTTCAGAGCTTCAGGAAATGTTGCATTTGTTATAAGATTAAAGTAAGAAAGTGTGTCTAAAAATAAGTACTAAAAAAAGAATATACTATCTTGAACTAGAAATTAACTACAAATACATTGGTCAAAATCATAGAATTAAACTTGGTTGGAGTGCCAGAAATAACTTGATACTAAAAGAAAATATGCCTATGTATTTGAAAAGGAAGGTTTTTAATAAATGTGTTTTGCCAGTTCTTACTTACGAATCCAAGACTTGGACACTTAATAGAAGAGCAATATAGAGACTTCAGACCACTCAAAGAAGTATGGAGAGATGCATATTGGGAATAACAAAAAGAGATTAAAAACGCAATGTATGGGTAAGAGAACAAACAGGTGTTACTGACCTCATTGAAAAAATTAAAAAACTGAAGTGGAGTCGGGCTGGGCATATTGCTACAAGAGGTGATAATAGATGGACAATTGAAATTTTGAACTGGATTCCAAGAGATTGTAAAAGACCCAGAAAGAGACCACATGTGAGATGGATTGATGAAATAAGAAAGTGTGCAGGGGTGATGTGGAGAAGAGAAGCTAAAGATAGGAAGAGATGGATTGAACTTGGAGAGACCTTCATCCTGAAGTGGATTGATAATGGTTGATGATGATGATGACATTGGTCAAATTATTATCATAGATAAAAACTTAATGAATAAAATTAATTGGATAATTGGATGGAATGGTTTTCATAGAAATAACTTAATATTAAAAGAAAATATGTCTATGGGTTTGAAAAGGGGAGGTTTTTAATAGAGATGGATTTTACCAGTTCTTATTTCTAGATCCAAGATATGGATAGTTAAAAAAAGAGCAATAAAAATATTTCAAATCACTCAACAAAGTATAAAGAGACATATGTTGAGTAGCAAGAAAGAATTGAAAGCTTAATAATTGGATAAGAGAGTAAACAGATATCACTGATAGCATTGAATGTGAACTGAACATATTACTAAAAGAAATGATAATTAATGAACAGTTAAATCTCAATATGGATTCAAGACATTAGTAAAACCTAAGAAAAGACCATACATATGGTAGTTGCATGTAAGATAGAATTTTGTTGGTCTTGATATGAAGAAGAGAATTAAACATTGGAAAAACTGGATTAAACTTAATAAGAACTTCATTCTGCAGTGGATCAATAATGGTTGGAAATGATGCTGATAATTCCCAGAAGGCAGTAAGTTATCAGACAAGACAGTGGTTGGCAGTGAACGATGTAAGATACTAAGAATCTTTTCATTGCTAGAATGTTACTATTTGATGAAGAAGATATTTTATTTAGCTGTATACAACTGCAGATCACTTTTAAATGAAAGAAAATTACATAAATTGGAAGAACTGTTTAATTTTAAAGATAATATTTTTGGACTTTGTGAAACTGAATAAAAGATAAAGAGAAAATTGATGCAAAAATTGAACATATATTTTACAATAAAAGCACAAATAATGGACTACAAGTCGAATGGGATTCATTATAAATAAAAAGTTAAAAAAAAAAATTGGAAGTTTGATAGACTATCAGAGCAGCAAGATTAACTTATTCAATTTAATGAAAGTTATCAAATGTAGATGATTTAAATATGTGCCCCAACAAATTCTCATTATGGTGAAGAAGTAGAGGATTTTTATATAGATATACAAAATACTTTTGATCACACAAACATTTTTAAATTGCCAGGGAGACTTTAATACTAAAATTAAAAAACAACTGAAAGTTGAAAATGCCATTGGAAAATTTGGTTATAATGACAAAAATGAAAGAGGACACAAACTTGGCAAATTTTTAGAAATAGAAAAAAAAAAATAGTGTATTATGAATTTTTTGTTTGAAAGAAAAAAATGCTAAACAGAATAGACCCAGTATCATCAAAACAGTGATTACTAGAAATGGATTGTTTTGGTTAACACATTAGTATATATTTCAAGATTAGAATGTTCTTAATAAATTCAACACAGGATTAATGCAAAATTATAAAGATGTAAGCTATTACAAAAATCAGTATTAACAATTGATATTCCTAACCTTCAGAAATACTCCAATGAATTTAAATTAGAATTACTAATCATTTTAAAATATTAAGAGACTTGAATCACATTTAACAGACATCAAGAAGAAGATAACTGATACTTTATAAAGAACTGCAAGAACGATAGCTCTACAAGAAACCAGCAATTCACCATTAAATTTTCAAATGAGACTAAGCTATGTATAAGAAAAATATATATATATTAAAATTAATCCATTAAGAAATTCACTAAGATGATACAAAAAAAAATTAAATAATGATATAAAAAATATATAACTGTAAATTGCAAGAAAACTCTTTGAGAAGATTAATAGTTTCAAATATATAAAACACTATCATTACTGGAAGAATAGTTATATAAGCAATAAGATAAAAAAGATGGTACATTTACTAAAATAAAGTAACAACATCATAAAATAATAATAAAGAAGAAAACAAAATAATCTCTAGAATTATTACATCTAAATTGTTAAATATTTTAAATGTAAAGGAAAGATGCAATTAGATCTATGAGAAAAAAAGAAGCTAAGAAATTGATGCAATTACAGTTCATATCTTAAAAGAAGCAAAAAAAAAATTAATTCTTGGCCAAATTATATACCAAATGTCTAAATGATAAAAATGTACCAAATGATGGGAAGAATACAATGCTAATAATGATAATACGATAAAAAAAATTACAACTTACAGATCTATCTATCAATCTTTTATCAGTTCTATATATTATCTTTAAATAGGTATTTACAACTTATCTAATAATGAGCTTTGCATTCATAACAACAAATTAGAAGTAAACATAGTTTTAGTACAGTGGATGAGATCTAATCACTCAGAGAACTTTTTGAAAGAATCAATGAATATGTTGGCATTATGGTTTGGATTTGTACATTATGAAAAACTATTTGATTCTATAAGCATTTCTACAATGATTAAAGCTTTGGACCATCAAAATAAAGACCCAGGATATTATCATATTCTAAAAATTATCAAAATGCAAAAGTAGTAATTAGATTATATGATGCTACTAAGAAGTTTAACATTGATATGGGTATATGACAAGATGAGTCCATATCTCCAGACCTTTTTACAGCAGTTTTACAAGAAATGTTTGTGGAATAAAATAAAAAGTTAAAGGAATAAATATTTATATTTTTTAATATTTGGATGTTTTTCAATAGCTTTTGTAATTATTCATATTGAAATGTAAAAACTAACAATGTAAACAATATCACCAAATTTCCAATATGTGAAATGAAATTTCCATGCAATACAAATTGTTCACAAGATTTTTATGCTTGTAAAGACAATTAACAATCAAAAGAAATTAAGATTTCATCTTTCATTTCTTTTTCTTTCTATTTTAATTAATTATACATAGTTTTTAGGGAATTAGTAATGGAATTTAATGGAAGTGTATTTTTTAAAAATCTACTGCCATTTATTGTTCATTATTGAAAACTTCAAATTAATATCAATACAATTTAAATTCACTAACAAATAGATTGAACAACCAACTGGACAATCCTGAAATATTGCATTGACATCAGTACCTAACATGTTCAAAATTTGAAGAAAATCTGTTTGACAGAAACATGTTAAAAAACAGTTATAAAATTTGATACAAATAAGCAAACAAAGAAACAGAATTTGTAGTTAAATAAAGGTATTTTAAAATACATATTATTTTTAATCTTTAATCATATAACAACAAACTAAACACAAGATTTTATTATATTTCCACAAATAATTTTTTTCATTTTCACATGTTACATGTGTTTTAAGATTTTTCTATGGCAATTATATTCTTTTAGACTTTCAGATCTATTCATTAAGCTTCATAATTTTTGCATGCTATTGCTCTTTTCTTTATGTTGTGGTATTCCTTGTTAATTTAAAATGAAGTTTTTTCATAATATACTTTTTCTCACTATTTTTTTTCCTATAATGTTTAAGAATTGATTGTAACTAGGTAAAAGTGCATTATAAATTCGTGAAGTTGGTACTTCTGTGAACTAGCATTTTCAGAACATTTGTTGCTATTTAATCAATTCTATCCATAATGTATTGTATTTTAGTATGGTATAACATAGTTTTTATTTTATTTTTCACATTGATCCCATGAGAATCTGATATGAGAAAAAAAAATAAAAGCATTCTTATTTGCTTACTGCAACAAATGACTAGTTTTGTTTTTTTATAATATCAATAAATTTTTTTTATTGTTCTATTTATTTTTAAAATTTTTGTTTTTCATTTAGCAACAAACTGACATTTTCAAATAATGTTTAATTACTAGATCTTAGATCACATTTTCCTAACTAGTTTAACTTCGTTCTACATTTGTTAAGAGTATTTGCCATTTATTGAGTATATTTTGATTTTCTATTTACTGAAAATATATTTTCATTTACTATATTTTTTCTTGATATGCAATAGATTTTACAACTGTAAATATGATTATTTCAACTTATAGAAATAAAAGCAAAGATATCTATCTTTTAAATAAGCAATAGATAAACTATGGCCCATGGGCCATATGGACCACATGCAATCTACAATGACAGTTTGTGCAGTTGGTAGTTTGTACACAAATGTAAGATTTATTTTTTTAATTTTACCTTAAAAATAATAAATTATATAAATAAGCAATACATGTTTGGCAGCATAATATAAGTTTTTAAATTTACTTATAGATAATAAACACACATACATATGGTGCTTTATATCATTCTTCAATTGCCCGAAATAAATTTTAAAAGCTTTATTTCATGAAAATTCACTTGAAAATATAAAGTTGTTTTCAAGCATGTTTGCAATATTTTCATCTACTATGTGTAGCTTATGTATCAGAAAGTAATATTTTTTTACATATGGCCTATTATAGATCTTGCAGAAGCCAAGTGATCTGCAGTCAAAACGTTTGCAACCTCTATTTTAAATAAACTTTCTTGTTGATTCAATATCAAATCTCAATCATTTATTTCATGGTATGAATCAGATTAAGTTTCATTACATGATTGCTACAAAACAGACAACCTCATTATCTTGTTTCAATTTTGCATTTTAAGCAATTCGAGCATAGAAAGATTGTAATAATGCTTTTATAGATAAGTTCTAACCTTCATTTTCTAATTGTCTTCAGGATACCAGTTCAATGCATTTCTTCATATATGCACTCATAAATAAAAAGTTTTTACAAACATCACATTATAAGAAAGACAATGACTATATAGAATTATGTTTGCATTATGCAAGTCTTTTCTGATAGTAATGGTCAACAACAGCAACTGTTGTCCATATTGTGCAATTATATGACCTATTCACAGAATTAATGTCCCAAGAGCATAAATTTCTTTTTTATTATTATACAAATTGCTAATTCGGACTTTTTAAATATTTAGCCAGCTTTAACATACAATTTTTTCATTCAAAACTAAAATCAATTATTTTCTTTCATAAAGAAAGCCATATATAATTTATTTTAAGCTTGACAGAATTGCTACTATCATTAACTTTGAATTTAGGAAGTTGTGGGGCATTTAAATAAAATTTTAAGTGTCATATTTACAAACCCAATATTCTGTCATAAATATCAATGCTATTTCTATAATTGCAACAATATTAATGTGTGCACTAAACAAAAAAAATGCCACTATATACAAACAAGGGCATATAAAAATTACAAACTTATAATTTTTATTATTAATATTATTGTTATTATTATATTTCAAAGGTAAGCTTTATTAAGACTCAAAAAGGGTTATATGAGTTACATATAAAAACATAAGGTCTTAGATACAAGTTAATGCATGATATTACTTATGCAATAAAGATGTATACTATTGCATGTGATAGGAAAAAAACATGGTTTATAATAACTGAAAGGATGATCATTACATAACAAGATACATGTATCAAAGTAGCTTTACATAGAATTTTTAAATGGATCTTGAGAAAAATATATGGAAGCACATGATAGTATGAGAGGAAATATATATGGGATGTAGGGTTGGAGTTGGTGTTAGATTAATATATGATTGTATATAAATTGGGCCTATTTGGTGGGAAGGATTATAGTTTTCATGACTATTTTATTATTCATCTATTATATAAGTTGCATGTAAAAAATATGAGTTTTTAGATACATCATTCATATTTTTAGATACATCAGATTACATATGCAATGAAGGTCTACAATTTTGCTTATGATAAAAAGGTGATTAACAGTAGTTGCAATATAATAATTGTTGCATAACAAGATACATATTTCAAATTACGTGTATATAAATTTTATAAAATCATTATGAGATAAATGTGTAAAAGCACATGGTGAAATTTGTTAATACATTTAGGGAGGGTGAGTGGAGTTAGTGTTCCATTAGGTATATGGCTGTACATAAATTGTGCTTATTAGTTGGTGAGCACTATAGGTCTCAAGGTTAAGTCTTACTGGGCATTTCAAGTTCATTTGAGGTAAGTTGGGGAGTGATCTTGTAAACTTCTTTGAATCAGTGGATTGATGAGATGATGTGGGTATACTGTGTTATCTCTCAAGTGGTGTAGTATTTATCTCAAAGTTCACCTTGGTGTGATGTTGGAACTATAAGTTTATGCATGGTAGGTAGTTGAGCTGGTTGAGGTTCCAGAGGGTGGAATGGAAATGATGTAGAGAGCAGTTGGAATGTGTGGCTCATATAATGATGGATTTGAAGGGGGAAAAGTCTTAAAGGATGCAAAATATCCCTGTGGCATAGTAATAATAAATTTTGACAAATTGTTGACAGCATGCCAGGCATCCACACCATTGGGGGGGGGGGTCATCCTGGACATCAAATTGGCTTATTCATTAATAGTCTTAAAATATCTTTGTCATTGCTGACATGGAAATTGTTCTTGAGAGGCTGGCTTATGTTTTTCATGAGATAAAGCTAGCAACATAGTAGAATAGGTTTTGGCACCAACAACTTGGTTATATGTTTGTATGGCAGCAATTTTGATTGCTTTTAATGATTTAAAAATACTTTTTTAAGAAAAACTTATGCAAAATCAAAATTATCTTAGAAAAGATGTATGGTATAATTAATTGTTAATAATGGTTTCAATATATGTTAAGTGTATTTGAAATAATGCAAATTTTGAGTGATTTTTTAGGGTTTAAACTGAGAAAATTTTCCTTGTTGTCTAGCAATACTAAGGTTTACTGCTGCTTATGAAATATTTTTACTTGCAAATTATCCATTACACACATGAAATTTTTCTATAACTATAGTGTTATCTAATTAGATCAAATTCAGTCTTTGTGATGACTTGAAATTTATCTCTAAAAAAAACTAATATTATGCAAATTCTTAGGATTTGAAAGGATTAAGATTAACTGTGGAATTCATCTTCTTCTTCTTCTTCATCATCGTCATCATCATCATCATCATCATCATTATTATTATTATTATTATTATTATTATTATTATTATTATTATTATTATTATTATTATTATTATTATTATTGGAGCTTTTTTTTTCAAATCATGGATTACTGAATCTGCATGGTTTTAGACAGTGTTGGATGATCAAATTGTACTCAACCATCTACAAGATAATTTTTAACCAGAAAAAATAATACAGTAAACTAATTTAAAATTATTATTACATGATTAAAAAGAAGTGCATTCTAACTAAAATAACAATTTATATTCTGTTATTATTAATCAGATGATGCAAAAAAAAAAGACTTCATGCTTCTTAAAATGATCATCTATAGGAAATTGCAATCTTTGCAAATTATAATAATAATAATAATTAAACAAAAGAAAACATAATATTTCCAATTCTGCTGCAAAATTAATAAGCTATTACTATTGACACTTAATGAATCTTGCAAAACTATCCATACAGTAATGCCTCTCACTGCAAGCCAGAGTAATCAATGAGATGCCAGAAGGCTTGTGCACAAAATCCCTATCTAATACCTATACATCCAATATCCCCAGACTAGTTTCTAGCTTGAGGCTTTCATCAGTGAAAAGTCTTGGATCTGAGAGCACTACACCTAAATATTAGGATGAAAGTCACAAGCTAGCAACTAATCTGGGCATATTGGATGAGTAGGCACTAGATAGGGATTTTATGTACAATCCTTCTGGCATCCATTGATTACTCTGGCTTGCACTGAGTGGCACTACTGTATGGAGAAGTTTGCCCATTTTAACAGCTTGAGCACGCATAAGAATTGATGATCATGTGATATTTAGTAATTACAAAACTTCTTCAGCAAATCACAAACTTCAATAATATTCACATAAATGAACTCCAATCTAACAAATAAGTATGTTATGTAATTGTTTAATTGATTAACAAATTAATTAGAAAAAAAATCATACCCATTATGGATTTTACATAAATAATTTTCATATGCAGACTAACATATGATACGCATTGTGAACTGAAAGTATTCTATAGTATATGATCCCAATAAATTATCAGAGCAAATTAATAATGTCCTCTTTCAAAAGATCCAAAATAATATTTTCTGAATATTTAGCAATATCTAGATTTAATCGTATTTTCTTCAAAAATAAAATCTAAATTTTAATTTCATATACTCAGAAAAAACATTCAAAATATTAAATACAAACTTAATGCAGCACAGATGCTCAGCACCAAAAATGCATTAAGAATATATTTAATATTTCCAATGTTTTCTTTAAATATATAGTATTAGTATGATCTTTAATAGATTTCAATGACTGGGTCATTGTAAATACTTAAAATCTAAACTTTGTTTCATCAATATTAGCATTTCATGCCAACTGAAGTGAAATATGAACATGTTATTTCACTAACATAATATCAAAATTCTCCAAAATTGCAACATTCAAAAAAATAAATCCAACTGTATTATATTTAAATAGACAAAAGATAATATCTATCTAAATGCAATATCAAAAAGTTACACAACTAAAAATGCCCAAATAATGATTATTAGGAGAAAATACAGCTTTTTATCATATATCTCAATATTGAAAAAAAAAACATTTTTATCTATACATAATTAATAATTCAGTGCAAGGCCAAAGCAGTAAATGACATGTAATTATCCTTTCCTTGCAATTCATTACTGTAAAATAGCAATCATCATCATCATCATCAAATAATTTAATGCTCAGAAATTCATAAAAAGTTTGAGTACTGGATATAACAGAATTATTTTGCAATGTATGAAATCTCGAACTCCAGAGTCTGCCATTTTACCATTACATCAAACTATGCATATAATTAAATATATATTCTTATAACAATACAACAATATTTAAAAAACCTACTCAAGTTATTCCTTCACCATCTCAGAATCACATGATTCATTTGAAGTCAATTACATCTTCTAAATTATCTCCTTCCCTTAATTTGCTTATCCAAAGGTTCTATTTTTTTTTTCTCATTCCTTTATCAATTTTATTTACTTTTAAGTAGAAAACTGATATAATTTATTTTAAAATTATATATAGTAAGACTTAAGACATCAACAAAAGTAATTAATTAAAAGTCTATTTAAATATAATACAATTGGATTTATCTTTTTGAATGTTGCAATTTCAGTCAGATTTGTATCATTCAGTTATAGAAAATATAATATAGTTATATATTGTGAAACCACCTTAGCATACATATGTGCAGTCCAAGATTGTGCAGTACTCAAATACAGATAAGAACATTATGTGAGTGTATTCATTTAATCATTCTTCTTCAAAAAAATTTACAATCCTTCCTCATTCATTTTAAGATGAATATTAATGATGAATTGCAAACAATCCAAGGTCTATATAATAAAGTAGTTACTAATATCTGTATGTATATAATCATCCTTTACTTGTAATAAATAACAAAATGTCATTCTTTTCTGTGGATAACTTTGCTAACATCTTTTTACAGATTTAATACTTCCTGATGCAATGTTATAGTTTACTGGACAATATTTTTTGTTCATATCTTCCATTACACATTCTATACCTTTACAGTCATCATTAAACATAATATAACTTCAGTAGCTTTAAAAATATAAATAATATTAACATGGATAACTTTTTTTCTTTTTTACTATTTCACAAGTGAGCCTTGTTAAATATTTAGCAAGCTTCATCATATGATTTTTTTACTTTCAAAATGAAATTAATTATTTTCAATTAATCACATTAAGAAAGCACCTCACAGTTTCTTTTAAGCTTTGAGAATTTCTATAGCAAGAACTTTGCACTTTAGGATAAAAAATTTAAAAAAAATTTCATTTCTTAATTCACAACTGAGAAATAGTGAATGCAATTCTTTCCCTGAGACTGTAGCAACTTGAGTGAATGAGTGCATGTAATTATAGTGGTTGGGACTGAGAGAGACTTTAAAATATCCACTGCTTAGTGACAGTTGAAATTTACTAATATTTCTTTTTTTATATATACCCACCCCACCCCCTAAAAAAATTCAGATAAATACATCTATCTATGGCTTTAAAAAAAAGGGGGTTGCACTATTTATTTATTTTAGTTTTTTTTTTTTTTAGAGAACAATTTTACTTTACAAATTAGATTTATCATAAAAATAAACTTGTCTTAATTTGTTTGTTTAATCAAACTATAAAATTTTATAAGATTGATATTTGTTATACACATTTTCATATTATTTTGATTAACTCAAATTATATATTTTTCAAAATTTGCAAACGCTGGAAATGATACCGAATTTTTATTGTAATAGATTGATTGTAAGATAAATTTATTACATACTGGAATCACCCTTCACAATATATATATATAGGTAATAAAACTTAGCAAATGTAATCCCATAAATTATTGGTGACTTGTATTAACAAATGGAAAAAAAAACAAGTAGTAAGTATATCAGGTAAAGTTTTAAATAAAATTTATAGCTATTAAATATTTTTTTCTAAAAATACAACAATAATGATAAGCATAAAAATACTGTTTAACTATGCATAATAAAAGTTTTTTAACTCTTTATAATAAACTCTAAAAGTAGTTTGCAAGTTGAAATTTCATAGTGAACCATTTATATTCAAAATATAAATTGTTTTGAAACTATACAATATTTTAATCCAAAAAATTGTTTTAAAAATTTGAAACAATCATTATAAAAATTGATTTATCAGTTTATTAAATTTCAAGAAGTCTCTATAATGCAGAAAAATATTTTAATACTTCTGCATAAAACTGTCACAATCAATCATAATAAACCAACCAACTTATTAAAATAGTTTTTTTTTTTAAATTCAATCACGTATATGTTTGCAGATACTGCAAATAATCAAATTATTTTTCATTTACATGATAATTCTGCGTCTCATATATAAAATCTTTAAAATTCAAACTTAAAATTTTTAAATAGTATTCATCAATTTTGAAAAAGAAAAATCAATAAAAATAAAAGTATATATATATATTTCAATTTTTATATCAATTTTAATAATAATATTAATTTAATTAGTTTATTCAAATAAGTTTTCCCTTTTTATTAATTCAAAACAAAATTTCTAATGATAGTCTACCCAGCTCTGCATTTTAATCAAATAATTCAATTGAGTGAAAATTAAAATATTGAAAATGACAGAGAATTTTTGTTATTGATAGATTCATAATAAGCTTCATTTATTACAGTTAAATGAAGCCATACTTCATATTCATAAATATATATATATATGAGTAACAACAAATATAATATAAATAAGCTACATCAAGTCATAGTATTTTTAACTATTATTATAGGAATAAATTTTAAAAAACCAAAACTATATTTATTAAATATAAAATTAAGAAAGCATTTTTATGTTGAGATATATATATATCATGTGCATGCGTTAATTATTTCACATCTTCATAAAGATGGAAGATAATTATGTAGAACAAATGAAATCTAATAAAAAGCATGATGATGTATTGAGATTGTTTATCACACTATGACAAAGCAAGCATTTTCCCAGTGCTAAACATAATGTATTTCATTAAATTAACAACATGTTACATTCAATATTAAAAATAAGATTACGTTTTTTCTTTAAAGAATTTTCCTACATGCAATGGAAGTTAGAAAAATATCAAACACTCTTTTACTGGAGTTAATCATAGGAAAATCAAGTTAATGTTAAAAAACTAAAATATAACAGCTTTGTACTATTTATATTTATGCAATTATTTTATCAGCATATTCTAATGTCAATATGGTACTCTAACCCGACCTGCTATGTGGCCGCTAGAGTATCATCAATATAAATCACTAAAAATGTTTGATACAAATGATTTACTGATAAGCCTGCCAGTCTCTAGGTTTTCATACTTAATATTAATTAGGAATGATAACAATAATTTAATGGCTTTATTGCTAAGGAGTTCATAAGAAGTTCAAATTCCAGAAATGCCTGAACTGGAATTCATCTGATGATCGTATGCACCAGAGACTACTATTTCACAACCGCATTAAACCAAGCTGGGCATATTTTATCACAGGCAAATAAGTCAGGGAGAGATATTTAATAAACTTCAAAAAAAAAAATAATTAATTGTA
Organism: Epiperipatus broadwayi; assembly: GCA_028023455.1. Taxonomy (NCBI): domain Eukaryota; kingdom Metazoa; phylum Onychophora; class Udeonychophora; order Euonychophora; family Peripatidae; genus Epiperipatus; species Epiperipatus broadwayi. The sequence goes on from JAQFVV010006443.1 coordinate 1,013,452, forward strand.
ATATTATTCAGACTTCTTCATCAAAAAGTTTTTTTAAAATATTAGTTACATTTTCAGATATATCCTTAGACCCTAAAATGCTAGAAAAAAAAAAGGTATAATCTGTGAAAGATAGCTTTTACTTTTATTAACCTAAGATATAGTATATGATCCTAAGCACCACTTTCAGAATTGGCAAACAATTCTACTAATTCTACTCATTATAGCTCTAGGTACTAGTTCATAAGAAGCATAGACATTGAAAATAATTTTATAGGTGGGAATGAGATTAAAATAGGAATAGACTAGGTTAATTAATCAACAATATATTTAGTAAGTAATAAATTAAAATATTGACATACAACACAGCACAGTTTTTTGGGAGTTAAATTAGCACATCTGTCAGATACACTTTTGACATATCATAAAATCTAAATTAATTTCCTTATTATACAGCAATAGGTATGGTTTTATCTAGGATAATATAATTTTGGTAATATCTAGATGAGGACAATTTATCCTGCTACAGTTCAAACATTTCCATTTAAATCATAAAAAATAAAATAGTTCTGTTACAACTTCCATACAAAGAGAGAAAACTTAAAAAATTATAATAAATAAAATATTATATATATCACAATGAAGTATCTTTAAAATTTACAAATATCTCTCATTCTGAGGCCTTTTTAAATTGAAATGTTTAAAGTTCTTACCAGTATTAAATTGTTTACACATGTATACACATTATCAGATATCTTAACATATAGGTTGAATTTGATGTTGCTTTACAGCTCTCAATTCAGTCAACTTCTTTTCTTGACTTTGAAAATCTACTATGGATTTTCTTAAATGGTTTCCAAAATAAGTTTAAGTTGATGGGGGGTTTTAAATGTTAATTAACTTGTATGTTGGTTTGAAGGTGTTTGATAGGTAAGGTCTTAGTTGGCACAAGCAAAAAAGCTCAGATAGTAATGTGATTCATCTCCAGATCAGATCAACACATTCTTTGGCATAGGAGATTTCAAGCTGAATATTAGATTTAGTTAGCTCATTTACCTCGATCTTGGCACTACATAACAGAAAGATGAATTAATATACATTTAGTGGTCCTCAGGCATTCATATATTGAGAGAATGATAATCATAAAATTTATCTTTTCATGATTGCAATGAGGATATACTGACAATTACTTTTCTAACTAATATCTAGCTTTCTTGCTTCTCTAGCTGTGAAGATTTACACTATCAAAATAGATCAATGAACATTGTTGGTATTCTACTTTATTCATTTAACTTTACTCTCTACATGACCAAAAACTGAATATTAATTTAATCAATAATTGCTAATGTCTGCTCTGAACAGAAATAATTTTATCCATTTGAAACTTTATTCTATCCTTTATACCTTCTTATAATGCCATTTTCCACATTACCAAAAAAACATGTTTTCTACAACTCATGAGCTAATCTATTCAACTGCATATTTTTCAAAAATCCCTCTGCTCTTGTTATCCTGTTTTTTTATAATTTAATTACTTAATCTTTTATTTCTTAATAAGTTATTTAACAAATAATATTTTACAACAATTTTTAAAGCTTTATATAAATTTAAAATATAAGTGTAATTATTTTTCATGCAAACAATCAATATAAAAAATAATCTGATTATAATAAACAATAAAACAGACCCAAGATTTAGAAAAACAAATTCGAATGGCATAAGATAGCTAGGCTTAAAGATTAAAGAGAACCACACTCTCTCCTGCTTTGCATACTGGACCAATGGTGCACTGGAAATAATCAATGAACACTTCAATCATATGATCTTAAAGGGACTATACACATTATTAAGAAGATTTTTTTGCTTGTTTGATAGTAATATCCACCACAAATGCAAATATATCACTGACCGTTTTCTGCAATCATTACATCAAACAATAACTCAAAACAAACTGTCGGAAACAATTGGAAAAAATTGTGGACCACCCCAATCCTAGATACCGCTATCAAGTTTTTGATATTAATCAAAAGAACTGATTTCAGAACTAAATCAAAACATTAAGCAGTTATGCAATTGTTATAGTTGACCAAGATTATCAAAATCATATTTCAGGAATAATTAAAAACACATACTTTGGATACATGATACAGAACTTTCAAAAAATTATGGAGCCATTAGGTAAAGTAATAACATTTCAACCAATATACATCAAAAACACACCAATATCAATATAGCAACAGTTATGTCTTTAAGTTGAAATTACAAAGATACTGATCCAGAATTCATACTGACACTGAATGCAGAGCAGAAGGCTATGCTGTGCCTACATATAAGATGTTTAAAAGTATAATGTTATGCATGTGGGATATGTGCCCACCTGGTCATAGATTTCATTGAGAGTCAAGTCATACAAGTTCAGCTAGCAAACAAACAATACAAACAATGCCAACATGAAGATAGCAACAATACACAGATCACCACTAGCAACTCAACTAATCAACATGAAAACAAACACAATCAGTATGCAAACGAAGCTTCTGAACACAGTCATGCAGAAAAAAATACAAACATACTTGACTTCACAATAAATGATTTATAATACAAATGCAAGCTCTGATCAAATGGCTCAAAATCAAACACACATTTTACCAGATATAACACTACTCTACTCATATCATCAATCAATAATACAACAGACTCAAATTTGAATATATCCAATGACACACATAACTGCTCCAAAATAAGTATACCACATGTAATCATAAACAAATCAACCACACACATCATGTAGTTACTAACTCCATGCCTCCCTCCCACAGAAACCTAAAAGATGACAAGGTCACCCGAAGAAAATAAACAATCTAAAAGAGGCAAAACAGGTGGAATAAGTACTCCAACAGAAATTATTAACCACTTGGCAGAGGACTTCATACCTATAAAATTTGATGGTGATCAAGCTCACTGATAGATGATCTTCAAGCTCTAAAGTATATACAGAAGCTTCACAGTTATTAAAGCAGCACTTTGTAAAACCAATTTGCAGCCGATCACACTTATGAAGTTAAAAGTAACAGCTTTCAATATTAGAGGGTTTAACTCGATCATAAAAATACATCAGCTAAATCAATGAATAAAGATCACACAACCTCATATCCTAGGACTTCTCAAAATTAAATCTATAGTGGCTCACAAATTGACCCCTTAGCACACCTAATTAGAGAAGGTTACTGTGCATGCTCTAGAGACACATCATCTTCCTCAGAAGACACTGGACTGCTTATAACATCAGATTGTCCATTTCAGTCATTCAAAATCTCATATATATATAAAACCTACTAATAGTAACTGCTTATTATCACATCGTCACACTAAACATCATATTTGAGTACATCCCACCTGATCCTGTAATTATGTCAAACATTATACTAAACACAAACTTGTTAATTGATTCTAGTTCATATGCAACTGTACTAATCAGTGATTTCAATACAAAATATCAAGATTTTATTTCAAAGTGGCTATATCAAATATTGATACCGCTTATGAATGCTGAAGGTTTTCTGACAAGTGATGCAGTTATTTTTCACAATGGGTCATCATACATCAAAGAGTGACCTGTATTTTTACTGATCTATATTATACCATCTAAATCTATGTTACACCATCTAATCATCCTAAACATCAATTCTCCTTTCTTTGCATAAACCATGTTGATTAACGTAGCAGAAATTCAGACAGTTGCACTTATATATGGGAAAACAATTAGAATTCTGCTTCCAATGGCACATATCTATTTATATCGCTAAAAAAAGTAACTTTATAGTCACCTATTTAAAGGAAGTTTAATGATAACCAAGTGGATAAGAAATGTTTTGAAGAAACGCAAAGTAATCATAATAGTGAGGTGGAAGATGCTACTATTAGCAGTGGGGAAAGATCCTCATGTATTTAAACACTTGGAAGGTCTATGACTAAGGTTAATCACCCTCCACAGGTACATGTCACAGATCCAGCCATACCCCAGACTCAAGGAGCACTCGATAAGTAGATGGCTCAGGCATCAAAATCAAAATAGCACAGGCTACAAGGAGTAAGATGACCATAGAACAAATACTCCAAATGATCATGGAAATGAATCTGAGAATGGAAGTGACAATATGCCATGATATGAGAACTATGTAAGAAGAAATAAGCCATGATATGAGCACTACGAAACATAAATGAACCATAATATGAGTAGACTGAACAATGATATTAGCACTATGAAAGAAATGAACCATAATATGAGTAGAATGAATAATAATGAGCATTATGAAAGAAAAAATAAGCCATAATATGATCAGCATGGAAGAGAATTTAAAGGCAAATATGAATAATATAAAGGCAAATTTAAAGATAGAAATAAAGGATATATAGAAATTAGACTATCTGCTAATATAGAATAGTTGTCAATAAACCTAAACAGTATCCAAAGGAACAACAATGAACTGAAGTAAGCACTAGGTGAAATATGCAAGGAAATAGATGAGAAGGATGCAAAATGCCAATGGTGATTTAAGGAGTTTAAATGTAGCATCATTAGTCAGTTAAACATTAAGTGCATCATTAGTCAGTTAAACATTAAATGCAATAAAGTGTACAGAAGCCAGGAGATTTAGGGACAAAATACATACGAACCAAGAGACACTCCAAGTTGAGGTCCAGAGAGAATTTCAAAACATCTACTCCAAGATGGACCAACTCTGGCATAACAAAATATCAAGATAGAGATACATGCCAGGAGATCATGCATGCCAAGATATCACAGACCCTGGACCATAATACAAAGCATCTCAAAGACAAGATGGTCTCAGCAGAAACTGAAACAAGGCAAAAAAGTGATGGAAATGTGAATGACACATGTGATCAGATTGGCCAGATGTATGAAGCCATCAGCCAGATATTTACAATGATCAAATCACAGTTATACCAAAAGATGTAAGCCATTGGGATGCAACAGACCGAAATGGGCCAAAAAACTCAGAATAAGGAGAGATGGAATGATGCAAGAAACAGTTTAGAGATTGCCATCAAAGACTCAAATGGAATGAGTGACCAGCGCCAGAAATCCAAAATGTACTCCAAGCACAAATATGAAAATATGGCAAGTCTTCAGAGCAGATCAACATCAGCTCAAAGGACCAACATGAAGAAAACTGTCACAACCACCACATCTGTTTGGGAAGGTCAAATGAAGACAATAGATGTCTGATATGGCACCTAAAATCCCTCCACCATATACGAGATAATACAAGTAGTGCAATTCATTGGATCATGGTAATAAAACCCCATTACAAACCTCTAAACAGAAAAGTCCTTGGTTCCACAAGTTATGCAATACCTATGAAGGTGCCTTCATGTTCATTAGGTATACAAATTCTAATGCTTAAGAAGCAAATATTAAGAAATGGAACTCAAGATTTGTGGCCTAATAACCCCAAAAGAATACACAAATATAATGTTAAAAAAAAAAACCAATGATGATACAAATGCAAGAAAAAGATGTTCAAAGGCGAGCATGGCATGCATAGATACACCTATAGGTATCAGTAAACCACAGCTTATAGCATCCAACCAAACAGGGTATAGACCATCCAAGCAACTCAAGAGAGCCATGAAATCAAAGTAAAATGTACTGAAAGTGATAGGGAAAAGAATATACAATGAATGTAGAAACAGCCTGTGGACAGAGGTGAGCAAAGGAATAAATAAAATAAGCTGTCCTGACTTCTATAATGCAATTTTTCTGCCAAACTGCAGCTATTATATATTATTGAGCAAAATTAAACTAAAGTAGTTTTTATGATAGAAACTCAAGACAACTTACTATAATAAAAACTGACATAAAAATAAAGAGTCTAGTTGTAGACAATACTCAAACTATAGGAAGGAAAATTGTCATAAATACAATTAAAATCAAATTTCAGTATTTTACATGGCTAATTAAAAGCACTCTGAAGAGCCATTTAAAAAGAGAATTAAGTATGATCCCAGTGAGGAAAAAATCCAGAAATAATTTGAATAAGCATTATTTGATTTTATGATACTGAGCAAAAAGAGTATTTTTACAGCATATATGCATAATGAAGGAGCTTGCTTTATAAAAAGAAAATTATAGATTCAGTCCCTGTAGGAGTATGATATTCCCCTCCTGCTATCACCAGTAGTGAAATCAAAACTATATCTTTTTTTTACTTCCCATTCTGTCCATCAATATTCCTTTGACCATTCAGAATAATAAGAGAAAATTATACACTCTAGTTAATAATAGTTAGATACAAATGTAATTGCAGAATAAAGCTTAATGGTTCGCTGAATTAGCTGTAATCTAACTACTTCAAAACAAAGCAAAAAAAGCCTAATCCTGCTTATGACCTGAAAAAATTTCCAAAACATACCTGTCTCAAATCTCAAGTCATGGAAAAGATCTATAAATCAAAAACTTTCAATTCTCATTACCCAAAATATTTATAAATTTACAATCCAAATGTTGATAATATCATTTCAAAACACGTCATGTTCAAATTAACTAAACTATGTTATATTTATTTAAAAATTTTGACATTTAGTTTACAGATTAATAATTTTTTCCTTTTATTATTTTATGGAAATTAATTTCTGCAATAAATCAAATTATTTGTAATTATAGATTGACTAAAATAATGTCAGCTATATAAGGGAATTATCAAACTCAACTCAAAAGAGAATACACAACAACTTGCAGAAATATATACATATGTGTTCTATGTGTGTGTGTTAAAGCTGTCAGATTAATAATATTTAAAAACGATAATTATACTTTTTTTTAGTTCAATTAATTCAGTTTTTTGCGCATTTATAATGCAATAACCAAATAGCACAAAAATTCATATAAATGTTTAAATTTAAATAAATGACTTACTAAAATAAGAAAGCATTAAAACTGTTTCTAAAATTCATGAAATAATGCTAATTGACTCTTTTTTCTCTCTTTCTCTCAATGTCTACGATTATCAGGAAGCTCTCCTCAATGTTTTATTTCAGCAGATGTGCTGAGTGAAAATGAAGCAATAGAATGCAAGAGTGGATTAGCTGCAAGTGCAATAATATCCTCAGTTCAGTTTATTTTTTTGTGTCCTGCTGCTAGAATCTAATATCTGTGCTTGGTCATGCCATATTAACTGTGGCTTTTCTCTCTGCAAGGAATGCAGATCAAATAATGGCTGTTTTAAATCATTAGAAGCTTTGATGAGCAAAGAAAGGAGAATGTTTCAATAGACTGGTAAAAGCCTGTGTTAGCTAGGTGATGAGAATGCAATATATTAGGCCATAAATCCTAGCCAAGCTTCAGCAACTAGTCATTCATTCATAATAAAATAACAACCACTTGCTGTTTGACAAATGTATTTTTCCGTTTTCTAATAAAACCTGGAATTTGTTACATTATTATCTGCTTTTTCAAGTGTTACCAAAAACATCCAGATATAAATAGATAATAGAAAAAAATGACTACACTTTTTTTTAAATGTATACAGTATAATAGAATTATGAGATTTAATATTTTTATCATTTTGAAATCCAATCTTTTCTAATGTATTTTTAAAATCAATAATAGAAAGAAAAAAAAAGTTGAAGGCAGAACATTTAAAAAAAAAATAAAAAATGTTAATGCATTAATCACTTTTCTTTAACTGCCTTAATACATTACAACCGCCAATAATTACTTATTAACTTGGATTTCCTCTCTCAATATATTCTTCTATACACAAGCTATAAAATTTCCAACAAAGTTAAGGATTGTTATTTAAATTTCAAAATAGCATCATTCTTAAATAAAATATTAAGTTCAAATATAGTATCCAAAATGAAAGGGGGGGGGGGTAATTGTTAATTTAATAAAAACTAATTATTGTAGGTAGTTTTTTGTTGTGTATCATTCATATGTAAGATAGGCATTAAAAAATGTTTTAAACGCTCTTAAGAAGTTTGTGATGGGAAGCTGAAATCCATGGATCTTGAGCTCTACAGTACATTAGGCCAGTGCACTACACCACACAGAACAAGATATGGTGAAAAAAAAAAAATACATGATTTAAGATTGTGAGATATAAAATTATATATTAGTTAGATGCACTTATATGGGGGGGGGGTTTACTAATTATATCACATTTATCTACTTTTAGAATGAATCAGGTATAGCTGAAATGGAAGCATACTAAATATTTTCATCTATATCAATATCAGCAATGTTCATAGTTTGGCCATATGTCTTGTTAATTGTTATAGCCAGCTTCTATTAAGGTAAACTGCTGTGGCAAGAAAGGCCACTGCAAAGGTAATTAATTATGATCCTCCGAATGGCTTTTTGCTCAATAATTATATAAATTAAAAATACTTTTCCTATGCCTATAAAAAAAAATATTCTTATCAATTGTTATTCAATACTTGATAGGATACTGATATGTATAGCAAACTGATTAGCATTTAAATATGGCTCACTTCTAGTAAAGTATTTTTTAATTACTGAATTATTGCTGATCAAATGTGAAAAGGGGATAACGAATTTTATTTTATATTTTTGTTAGTGACTTTTGTTAAGTTGAATCAAACTTGCATTTATAATACAATTATTAAAAATTCAACTTTTTTATGCATTTTAACCTCTGACTGCATATTTCAACTGTAGGATTGATTCTAATGGTAAAATGAGAATGTTTACCAGCCTAAAATTTTCTCTGAGATTGTGCTACATATGAGAGAAAAAAATGAAAACTTTGCAAAGAGTCAGATACTTTATTTAATATATATACAGAAGCTATGCAGAAATTGTAATTAAAAATCTACACACTGAAAAATATAATTTTTAAATAAATAAAATATTTAATCTTTCAAATATTATTAATATAATTATGTAAATGGACCATCATACATCATATTTTCCACTGAACAATCAAGACCATTTATTCTTAAACTTTAGTGATTTTTTACCACCTACTTTTTTCATTTACAAAAGATGCTTGCTTTGTTATTGTTTCATGACAGATGTAGCACTATTACAGATAAAAATAGAAATTGAAATAAAAATCAATAATCTGAAAATGTAATTTTTAATAGATATGTTCTAATCTTTCAAATATTAAATGTACAGATATATAAATGAAACATTTTAGAGCTAATTCCCCTGTGAATGTCCAAGACTGATAGTACTGACTTTATGATCAACTTAAGATAACTTTCATCATCATCATCATCATCATTATTATTATTTATTAAATAAATAAAAATATACATCTCATTTTAAAAGTATGCTAAGTTTTAAATTTTGCAAGGTAAGCTAGGTTCTTAAATGCTTTTACTGAAGTTGAAATTTTTATTTGTTTGTTATTTATTGACTCTCTTGAGGGCAGAATAAAGATTTTATTTCTTTCAATTTAATAACATTTTTTTAATATAGAAAGATAAAATGTCAATAATTTTAAACTGAAAAGTTACTTACTGATTTCTTACACATATGCAATTATATACACATACTAAATGAAGTATGTACATAATTACTGCAAAAAATATCTAATAACGTATACACTATATGTGTAAAATTGATTTAAAATGAAATTATTAAGAGATTAATTTATAATATACCATATTTCCTGGCATATAGGACAAACTTATTTCCCTTCAAAATATGCCTAAAATGTGAGTTGCATCTATGTGTGTGTAATCAAAATTATGAATTGAAATTTCAATCAGTCTAAAACTTCTGGTTTATATTAATATACATATATAAGTAATTAATTGCATATTGTCTTTTTACAAAACAAAAAATATTTACAAATAGCTATGTTAGCATGCGTGTAATCTAATTATAGCTATACAACATAGTCATACTAATATATATATATATATTGTAACAATATTTATAAATTAATATAAATATGTATTTGTAATTATTAAATTAATATAAAAGATATGTATTTGTAACTATAATTTGTAACTATTTTAATATGTCACATTTGTAACCATAATAAATATTTAGATAGGGGAAATTATTAATTATTAGATATATGCCTATCCAATCTGTACCATTTGTAACTATATTAATTCATCATAGCATAGATAAAGAAATTATAGAATCACTGTGCCACTTGAAAATATCAGCATTAAAGATTCTTGGTATTTATTTATATATTGGGGCAGTCATCTGAACAATAAAACATACTGGCCATTGTCATCTAATAAAAATAATATTAAATATAGCAACTGAATAAAAGTACCCACTGTGAGATTCCTGGAGTGCCTTATGCTTATCTCCAATACTAGGTTCTTCTAACAAAGAATCCTTCCTATTCTTCTTTCCAAATATATAAGACCATTCATGGTCATATGCACACACGGGTGCTATTCATGACAACTTATAAAAAAATATATTTTATAAAACTAATATTATGAAGTTGGAAAGGGATGATATCACTCTTTATTCAGTTTAGCTAAGTACATGTGTTTTCCCATGAGCGCCACTAGATTGTTTTCAATCTAGATAAGTATCTATTTATAGTGTACTTGAGTTCAAACTCATTCAGTACATATTTATTACACATGACTTGGATGACTATTGAACAAAAATGACATTCTTACATTTTATCTATATTGATAAAATTACAAGATCCCAATATTACCAAAGTTTATACTATAGATCAAAGATTCTTATAGACATTGCTAGCTCATTAGCGTATATTGATGAACAGACATGTATAATCCTATTAATGGCTTCCAAACAAGCATGTGAAGACCATTATTGATATTGATGGCCATTTAACTAGATTATTTATCACAATAAAGGTAATAATGATGATGATGATAATAATATCATAATAATGATAATAATAGTGATATCACAATAATGATTATAATAGTGATGATGATACCAGCCATGGCTTATCAATAAACTCACAACAATAAATTCATCTTTATAAACTTATAGGCATCTATTAAAATTATCCTATTTCATACTGGGATTTAATAATACTAATGGTGATGATTGATCATCATGAATCTCTTTGCATAATATTCAATTTTCTATAAACCCCTATTTACTAAAATATATTCATTACGCTAAACATTAAATTTAATGATTATAATTTATTAATGATGATTGATGGCGATCATAACTTTTATATAGTATTATTTGAAACATTTTTAACTAATAACATGATATCCATCTTTGATGAGGATGATCTAAATTCATGGACACAACACAATTTTAGCTTTCTATGTTGAACTATAATTATCAAAATTTGGTTATTCTCAAGCATAATCCTTAAATACTTAAATATCAACATTCTAGTTTACCTATTATTTTGTGGACGCTTAATATTTGCAAGTGATTGCTCAATATATACGAATGGTAATACTTAATAACTGCGAGCAATGATGATGAATTAAAATGATAGAATTAAGACAAAAAAAAAAACACAATATTCTTAATAATTACTCGGAAACCAATTAAGATATATAATTATATTTTATTAACACTACTACTCTTTCTTTCCTTCTTTAAAGTCAAATCGACAATTAAATAAATGGCTTATTAATATAAAAATTTATATAAGTATAAGCAAATAAACTTAATATATAGGTTTGTCACTTTTCTTGATATCTCAAAATAAGCTGACTTAAATCAATATTAGAAAAAAAATACATATTCTATAAATGCTTATTTAAGACTTTTCTTACTCATCATATCATAAAATAAATTTCAGGTGAAACTTGTATATGTTATTTCATTTCCATTCAAATGTAATGCCCTACTTTTCAATTTACCATTTTAAACTAATCATATATAACCTATTCTTTGATGTGTTTGGATAAGCAGTTACACATTCACGCATTCGGTAATGTTAACATATATATGTTTAAAATGTATACCCATAAATTACATATATAAAAATATCTTTTTCTTTTGCAACCTTATAGCGAAAGAAAATAAAATACATATATTAATTTTTTAATATGCAACAAGATAAAATAAAAATAAAAAACATTATAAATGCATATATCTATAGGTTGCTCATTATCATTAACAACTGAAGAACAATTAAAAAAAAACATTTCAACATTACAATATATAATAAAAAAAAATAATGAAAAATTTAAGTTTAAAGATTTAAACTATGTTTGTGCTATGTTGTGAGATATTGCAAATAACTATAGATAAACAAGTCTTTAATGTTTCTGTATCAAAAAAGAAAATTGCTTTGACCAGTAAATTAAGGTTTACTTTTAATAAGTAAAAGAATAAAATCAGTTAAAGAAAGTTCATATTTACCCGTCTACTTTTTACTTCTTATTAATGTCCTGAATTTGAATTTTCAGACTGCTTTTCTTTGCTCACCAACAACAACAACAAAAAAAAAGAAAGTTATTGCAGATACTTTTAAGATAATGCTAAATCAATTGACTTTGCTTGTTTCTTCAATTCCATTATTATTCACTGTTGATTGGCTTCCTTCTACCATTTAAAAAAAAAGTTATTATAAGTATTTTGAATAAGTAGGTACCTGTGGATTTTCTTGTCTCTCTCCTTTAAAAAAAATAATTGCTGTTGACACTTTAGATGATTGAGGTAAATCAACAAAAATTTGATTTATGGCTTCAAACTTGGTTCTACATGGCTGTTATAGATTTTCTTTTCCTCCTATTTCCTCTTCTCCATTCATTCGAAGGCAATGAGCTTTTAATAAGCCAGGAACTAGAAACAAAGCATTCCATATAGCTTGTGTGGTTGGCTTCAAAATCTATCATTTTGTTGGTTATTACTGGATACATGACTTCATAGACAGATCAGCGATTTTGACTCATTCTGTATTAACCAGGAAGCAGAAAAAAATGGTTTAGCAATGCAGAGGCATAGTATTATGCATAACCAAATATGTTAATATCATTTTTATAATTATTACTAACTTATAATAAATTCAATCTTGTTCCATTTCTCTCCTCTTCTTTAATATTGCTGGAAATTGCTTTATATAAACGCACATTTCATTTGCTCTTTTTTTTTCAACTTTCAAGGAGTGAGAAAAAAAAAATTAAAGCGTTCACTCTCTTTTAAAAAAAAAATCCGAGCTTACATTTCTGCTTAAGAATAATAACAAGGAAGGACCGACTGAGTTGAGTCTCAAAATAATAAACTGAGTGACTCTCTCTCTAAAAAAATTAATGACTAACTCATCATCTCTCTAAAAAAATTTAAGACTAACTGATTATCTCTCCAAAGAAATTTTAAGACTAATTGATCATCTCTTTAAAAAAATTTATGACTGACTGATTAAAAAATTGTTTCAATCATTTATATTGCGAATTTCAACCAAAGAAAAAAAAAACATCTGGAAATCTTTATCTTAAAAAAAAAATCAAAGCTTCACAAGTTTGACGTCGGTCACAATCAATAAAGACTTAAAATTGATCGCTATCGTTATCTACATCAAAGCACCTCTTTTGTAAAAATAATCTTAAGATACAGATAACAACAAACCTGGAATCTATAGCCATCAGAAATAAGTGTAAAAGCATCTTTGTGTTTGTACAGATCTATTCATTGTTTCACACGTGTACAATTTTTATCTCCTAATCTAACAATCTTAATTGCTTTATTTCACACTTTTCTGATTTACTCTATTTTAACAAAATGAAAGTTAAATAAATTTAACACATATTATTTAATAAAAAAAAATATTATATAATAAATCACAAAAAGAACTGCTTATTCATAATAATAAATCTATACATATAAATCTCTGTATGTATAAAAGAATTTAAAAATTTTTTTTTTAAATAATTGAATACTATATATATATATCTACAATATATATATATATATATATACTCTCATAATCATATTAATATCAAAGCAAACCATTCAAAATAATATTCTCACAATTTTTAAAAAATTATTTTAATAAAATTAAATAGTTGAAATATAACAAAAAAAAGTTATCTCAAAAATATAAAGGTATCCATAAGTAAATAATATACAGTTAAGAAAAGAGACAATATTCAAAATATTTAGTTCTGGAGATAAATTTCTGTGTTTTGAGAATGAAAATTAAAAGGTACCTAATTACAGTGTGTGTTCCTAAGTTACATTTGTTTGTAAACATAAATAACTATAAAACTAGTATAGTAAATCATTATGGGAATTCATAAAAAAAAATGTAGAATATTTTTTTTCTTTAAAATGTATATAAAAAAGGAGATGTGTCTTATATATTGCAACATCCTATATGCCAGTAAGTACAGTAGTTTTGATAAGCATTTTTTTAAATTTACAATCAAAGTAAAAATCTTAAATACTTTTCACTCAAAAAAATTTTTATATTTTAATCACTTACATATACATATATTATGTACACATACTAAATAGGATATATATATATCAATTAAAAAATATATAAAATGCGCTAACACGCACAAGCACACAAAGCTAAAAACAAATAAAGCAAATATATATTATTTTAATATCTATTCATTAAATGGCTAAGCGCTTTCAAGGTTCAAGCCCTCATAATCATAGCCATATTACAAAATATAATAAATTGACTTGGAGTGATGCAAATTTATGCAAATGAAATAATTATGCATTCCATTTCTTGGACATTTTGTAGCAAGAGTCTTTTCTATTGATGGCATTGCCATCTCTAGATATAAAGAAAGCTTCTTTTATCTTTCTTTTTAGATCATGCCACTCTCTGCGTACTACCACTGGATTTCCCGGTTGACAATCATGCCCAGCTGAAGCACGGTGCTGCGCAAAAACTGAACTATGAGCAGTGTCCAACAACGCTTTATTATAAGAATAAGTGTGTTGGCCCTAGTCTCACCATAATATGATGATCTACAAAATTTTTCAGGGCAGGCAATATTATAGACCACTTGAGGTGTCAGCGACGGTGGGAGGCAGTCTTTGGTATTATTTATTAATTTGTTAGAGTTAGGAGGGCTTACATTTAGCTTGGAGAATGAAAATGCCCATAAACAAGTTAAATACCTGGACCTACATATGCAGCGAGAACACACACATATTAATTATAAAATGCTAATCAAACCCCTTGATGTTAGAGGACACTCCCACCCTTTTTCCAATTCACCAACTAACCACAAACTCTCTGGCTTAACCTCGTTTTTGTTTAGAAATATGCACCTATGTAAGTTTGAGGCTGATAAAAAAGCTAACCTCACATCATACAGAGATGACCTAATAAAAGTTGTTTTTGATGTGAATGTAATTGACAGGAAGATAAAACAGTTGTTTGCTAAAATAAATGATAAAGTCCCTAACATTGACAAGCAAAGACTCCTACTCCCTTACCTGCCTAGTATGCATAAATGTTTTTATAATATTTTCAATAATAAATACCAGTTATGTTTTCACACACCTCCTAACTCTAACAAATTAATTAATAATACCAAAAACTGCCTCCCACCCTCGCTGACACCTCAAGTTGTCTATAATATTGCCTGCCCTGAAAAATTTTGTAGATCATCATATTATGGTGAGACTAGGGCCTCTCTCTCCACTAGGCTATTGCAACACACTTATTCTTATAATAAAGCATTGTTGGACACTGCTCATAGTTCAGTTTTTGTGCAGCACCGTGCTTCAGCTGGGCATGATTGTCAACCGGGAAATCCAGTGGTGGTATGCAGAGAGCGGCATGATCTAAAAAGAAAGATAAAAGAAGTTTTCTTTATATCTAGAGATGGCAATACCATCAATAGAAAAGACACTTGCTACAAAATATCCAAGAAATGGAATGCAAAAGATACTTGCTACAAAATATCCAAGAAATGGAATGCATAATTATTTCATTTGCATAAATTTGCATCACTCCAAGTCAATTTATTATATTTTGTAATATGGCTATGATTATGAGTGCTTGAACCTTGAAAGTGCTTAGCCATTTAATGAATAGATATTAAAATAATATATATTTGCTTTATTTGTTTTTAGCTTTGTGTGCTTGTGCGTGTTAGCGCATTTTATATATTTTTTGATTCATAATTAGCCACAAAGTATAAACTATTTGCTTATATATATATCAATTATAAATGTTCAATCAATTAAAAGTATGATATAGTTTTACATTTTCATTTACTGTGCCAATACAAAGACCTAAAAATAAGATATTTTATAAATATATATTAAATGCTTTTATTGACTGTGCACTAAAAAAAATTGTTTCTTAAACAATAACTGAGCTTTTTTAAACATGAAATAAAAGCATGAAAGGGTCCAGAAATTAATTAAGCAAATAGGTATTAATTAATTTGTGGACCACCTGTGATTTTATTTCCAAGTGAAATCTAAAAACCCTAATTGTGACTGAAAAAGCAATTATTTTTTGATCGTTTTAGTGCACAGTCAATAAAAGTGTTTAATAAAAAAATTGTATTTCTATTATTTTTTCTTTTAAATTAAAAGAGCATTTTGGACCTAGGATCATCCCAATTGATAAAACAATAAAATAAATTGTGCTGCACATATTAAAAAAGTGAAATTGATCTTTAGTTATAAGTCAACAGAGAGAAAGAATTGCTGCTACTTTAAAAATTAAAAAAGTAATCACACATGTCTTTTGAAGTTAACTTTTGAGTTATTTCTTTTTGTCTTCAACTTCTTTTGCAATTATTATATTATTAATATGATTAAATAAATAAAATACTTTTTCTTCATAAACTGTTTAAATGCAAAACTTTGTCTCTTTTAATGTTTAATGGTTAACAGTTTTGCTCTCTGGCAGTATTCATCAGAAATATGGATAAATGAATACAAATGTAAATAATATATCATCAGCTATAAAGAAATTTGCTGTTAATTGAAAGGAACCCCTGAGATTTATCTTGGAGACCTTAAAAGAGCCGAACAGTATAAATTCCTAATGTCCACACCATATGTTCTTGTCATTACTATGAGATTATTCATATTGTACTGGTCGAAATTGTATGTTAATTCAATGTGATTCATAGTCTGGATAAAAGTACCTTGAATACAACCATATGTGAGACTGAAGATCAAGAATAGGTTGTGATCCGATCCTTCATATCAGTCATGGGATGGCGCTATTTCTAGCTAAATTTCTAGAAATATGCCATTTCCATGGCCGCACCCAAGCCTTTAAGCATTCTTTCTACAATAAATCCTAGAAAGATTGTTAACTCGGAGTTAAGTCTTCTTTCTAAGCTAAAATGGAGAAAAAGTGTTAACTCGGATATAAGCCTTCTTTCTACGATAAAACCTAAAAAGTATTAGCTTGGCTTAGCGGCTAACAATGTGGCTTTTTTTGATGCTAAAAGCAGAGGAAAATGCTGTAGTTGTTTGTGTCATGCACTACCTCATAATGTTGTGTTATGTATTTTATGTATCAATATCATACGAGGGTGTGTTAAGTTGATCGTGTCAAAATTATTTAAATTTTCATTGGGGCCTTTTTTAATATGAACCTTTTAACAATTTTAACAGTGCCGGGATTGTTCCTCATAAAGCTATAAGCCTCCTAAATTCTCTATTAGGATGGGGTAGCTGAATTATTTGGACGATAACGCTTTGAGTCACGTTTTAGTGAGAAATTTTCCAAGACCAAGAAGATAGCTAATTCCAACACAGAAAACTTGAAAAGATGTGAATTTCCAGACAAGGAAGCCAGCGCTGGAACATTTCTACAGCAGAAAA
Source organism: Epiperipatus broadwayi (assembly GCA_028023455.1). Classification (NCBI taxonomy): domain Eukaryota; kingdom Metazoa; phylum Onychophora; class Udeonychophora; order Euonychophora; family Peripatidae; genus Epiperipatus; species Epiperipatus broadwayi. The sequence continues at coordinate 1,031,171 of JAQFVV010006443.1, forward strand.
CCATCCTGTTGAAAGAAAAGATATGATTGTGCAGCAAATATATGCAGACTTGAGGTCCAAAAACATCTTTTGATTTGCATTTGTAAGTCTCATTCTTGCCGATGGAAATGTTCACTTCATAAAGGGCAGCTTGTTTGAAGGATTCCAAATGGCCTTTTGTCAAATGTCAAATAAAAGTAACGTAAATTTTTATTTAAACATATATCCCTTCTCCAAATAATTGTTGTCGGAAATCAAATGTAAAATAAAAGAAGTAATTAAAATTTTTATTTAAACACACCCAAAAAAACCCGTTTCTCCCAATAATTAATTGTCGTCGGCAATCAAATGTAAAATGAAAGTAACATAAATTATTCTTTAATCATATCGAAAAAAAACCTCCCACTAATTGTTGTCAGCAATCAAACGTAAACCAATAAAAGTAAGACCATAAATTATTATTTAAACATAACCCAAATTACTATTTGAACATACACCAAAAAAGACCCGTTCTTGTCAATAAAAATTAAAGAAACAACTATTATTGTCCCATTGTCAAAAATATTATTTGGGAAACCAAAATAATTTATAAACAAAAAAAAAAAAGGAAAGTCAAATCTGTTGTCAATCAAAAGTAACCAATGAAAGTAACTTAAAATTTTATTTAAACATACACACGCAAAAAAAAACCCTTCTGCCAATAATTGTTGTCGGCAATCAAATGTAAAATAAAAGTAACATAAATTATTATTTAATCGTACACAAAAACACCTCTCCCACTAATTGTTGTCAGCAACCATCAAATGTAAAGCACTAAAAGTAAGGTGAATGATTTTTTTAAATGTAACCCAAATTACTATTTGAACATACACCAAAAAAGACCCTCTTGTCAATAAAAATTAAAGAAACAATGGCTATTATTGTCCCATTGTCAAAAATATTATTTGGAAAATCAAAATAATTTATAAACGAAAGAAAGTCTAATCGGTTGTCAATCAAATGTAACCAATAAAAGTAACTTCAATTTTTATTTAAACATACACAAAAAACCCCTTTCCCAATAATTGTTGTCGGCAATCAAATGTAAAATAAAAGTAACGTAAATTATTATTTAATCATAATCCCAAAACACCCCTCCCACTAATTCTTGTCAATCAAATGTACACCACTAAAAGTAACGTAAACTATTATTTAAAGATACACCCCTTCTCCCAATAATTGTTGTCGACAATCATACATGCAAAAAAAAACACCCCTCCCAATAATTATTGCCAATCAAATGTAAAACAATAAAAGTAAGACCGTAAATTATTATTTAAACATAACCCAAATTACTATTTGAACATACACCAAAAAACACCCTCTTGTCAATAAAAATTAAAGAAACAACTATTATTGTCCCATTGTCAAAAATATTATTTGGGAAACCAAAATAATTTAGAAATCAAAGAAAGTCACGTCGGTTGTCAATCAAATGTAACCAATAAAAGTAACTTAAATTTTTATTTAAACATACACACACACACAAAACAACACCTCCCAAATAATTGTTGTCGGCAATCAAATGTAAAAATAAAAGTAACGTAAATTATTATTTAATCATACACAAAAACACCCTCCCACTAATTGTTATCGGCAATCAAATGTAAACCAATAAAAGTAACGTAAATTATTATTTAAAGATACATCCAAAAAAACCTGTCCTCTCTTTAATTTTGTCAATCAAATTTTAAAAAACAGTAATACTATTTAAAAAACACAAATTACTATTTGAACATACACCAAAAAAGACCCTCTTGTCAATAAAATTTAAAAAAAAAAAACAACTATTATTATCCCATTGTCAAAAATATTATTTGGGAAAAATAATTTAGAAACGAAAGAAAGTTAAATTTGTAAACAAAAAAAAGTCAATATTAATAGAGAATCACTAGCCCGGGAACATTATATTAATGTGTTTTTGGTTAGAAATAGCACCATCCTGTGGCTCACACAAAGGATCAGATTATAACCTTTTATTTATGGATTCTAACCTGTTTGCCCACCCTCTAATTCTAACAACCAATTAACATTTTCGAGGCAAGCAATTAATCTTTTCCAAATCCGGCCAGCAGCGGTAGAACATGAACTTCGACTATTTCTAACACTTAACTCTAGCACTTAGTTTAATTACATGTATGCATGAATTTATGAAGGAATGGTGTGTGACTTAGTCATCAGATAGCAGCACAAAAGTTAAATAGAAATGCAAACTTTAAAGTAAAATTAATTAAAATGAACCACAAATTCATATATATGGTTAATAAAAAGCAATCTCGCTAATTCGTTTCATTGTTTATTAATGTCAATTTTGATTCATAACTAATATATGCCTCTTGTAAGAGAGCACTATAATTTATATGCTAATTTAAAACAGAACAATTAAAGTTCTTTGGTAGACACCAATTCAAATATAATGCGGGAAGAAAAACAAATATTCAAAAGCATTACTTTTGATTAACTTTAACATAAATAAAATCATTATAAGAGAAAAAATAATTTGATCACATTTCTAAAAAACGGTTTTGAAGAGAGTGACATGCTTGAATGCAAGCGGATCATGATATTCGCAAATAAATATGCTAATGATAATAAAATAAACTAATATTATCAAACTATAATCAACTTGATCTCAGAGAAAAATGAAAATAATCATAGCCAGCATTTGAAATTTCATAACCAGCACAAACTCAATCCCACAGCTCGGTTCCAGTGATGCCAAGAAATAGAGATGAATGGTTTGTGCAATTTGCAAACCTCAAGATCTCAGGTGAAAGATCAGGAAACACCAAGGCTGGCTAAGTTCAGCTTACCTTAGATCTTCCCAATTTTGTCTTTCATATTCTGACCTACATTTTTTGCCAGTGAAACTATCACGCGGTATAATTCTGACATAGTAATCAAGGAGACAAAACAGGTGATCAAGCAGAGTGCTGGCGAGGCAAATACAAATACTGAAAAAATATCATTCTTTAAAATTACTTTATGAAAATTATACTGAGCCACATAAGATTATATTTATATTATAGCAGATTGACCAAGATCGGATCTAAACAAATAAATCTAAAATATTATACGAATATCATTTCTTTCTAAGGCGACACATCTCTCCCTTCAAAACACAATCCTACCAACATTTTAAATTTAACACTTCTAAATTCTCTCTTATGCCTTAGCATGGAATAACCTTCTACCCCCCTTTTTGTTCTTTTAAAATGAAATAATATAATTAATTAACAGTTCCACACTTGATCTAGCGTCACCACCAAAACTAAACCAAATACGCATGAAATAGGTTTTCAAAAAATACATAATAAGAAAAAGTATTTAATCCTGACAAAATGGGTGCTCTAAGTAATAATCATTTAAAGCAAAAGATTTATTTATTTACCAACATACATTGGTCGGGAAATAGGAAGCAAATTATTTGAATCATAAGACTTTTGTTGAGATGGAACAAATTGGCACATAAATAGAATATTAAATATTTATAAATCTAAACAATATATATTTGTAGGTAAGTAATAAATATCTTTATAGTCCACTTTAATAAGAAAAGTTTTTGCATTAAGAGAAACATAATTTTAGATAGATAACAGTTATATAACAGAGATATTAAAGTTAAGTTATAGAAAGTCAAGATTACAAAGTTTAGTTAATATAATATTTTACATTTAGTTAGGGAGAGTTTCATTTTAGAAGACATTTATTTGTAGAACAATTAAATATACCATCAACTGGAATTGGAAAATAAATTAGGAGGTTAGAAATGAAAACAATTTTAAAAATATTACCTAATTTATTCAGAGTCCGCATTTGAAATTTAGGTCCTATAATGGAATGATAATTTGAAGTTGGCTTTCATGAGTTCATCATATGAATAGCTAGCTATTGAGTTTGGTTCAAGAGTTCACAGTTCAGCAGTCCAAAATTCAAACATTTAACAAAAATTTTCCGGCTTCATGGTACTTTGGTTATTATATTTGGGATAATGGGAAATGGGCAGGTCAAGGCTGTTTATCCCACCATCATATTGCTGCACATATATTTTAAAATAAAACTGGTGTGGATTCACAATGCTCTTTCTCAAACAAACTGACTAATCACCTTCCTATTATTCTCCTGGTCTATTTATGTTTCCAGAGTACTTCTTGAAAATTCCCCTTTTTCATTAACCCAAGGTAAAATAGTTATATTTGATTCAGGCGATCATAATCATCAATCTAAAATATTTTAGTATTGTCTTCCTAAGATCCACTCTCCCGATAAACCCACTAATTTTATTGTTCCAAATCTATTTTAAGTTTAGCTTAGATTTGAGGAATTTTTCTTTAAAATATTTTTTCTATAATTTATTTTTAATTTAATTAGAAAATTCATTCCTACTTTGCTAATGGATTTTCTTTTGTTTTACACTAAAGAATATGATCAGGGTCTATCGCAAAAGTAAATCTCCAGAATAAAATACTTTTAAAAAATATTATTTAAAATAAAAATTTATTTCTTGATTTTTGAAAAAGTATATATATATATCTGAGTCCATTCAATATTTATAATCAAAGTTTTAAATAGAAAATTTTGAGGTTTTATTTACTTATTAACTGATCTCGAAATTCAATATATACAAGATGGCAGATGGAAAGTTTTATAATAATCGTTACAAGTGTGGATCAAGTTCGATCCTAGGTTAAAAATATAGAAAGACATGAAGTGTGGATCTGATATACAGATTCATTGCTTCCATGTAGTATATGAACATGAATGGGCTTCTCATGAACACAATTAGCCAGTGTAGTGAGTTTATGGGTTGTTTACCTCTGAGTTCAACACCATGGCCTTTCTTTTCACTTGTCTCATAGCTTTTAACTAAATTATCAGTTCAATTTTCTTGAAGGCAGAATGAATATGTGTGTGAATGAATTTTTTTTCTAATAAATATTTACTATCATGGCAGACAAAAATAAGTCATGGCCCATATGATTAGGAGGATGGAAAGTCACCAGCCAAGGCAGCAGTTGGTGGCCAAAGGCAGGGGTGGCAAGAATCTCCTGATTACAGACCGCCACTTGATGCCAACCCCTTGTTTAAGTATTCACAATTGTTAGAGTGCTTTCAAATGAAGGAAGATTGCAAGAATTAGATGAATTATCTCACATTTAATGGCATTACTGGATTGAAGTTAGAAAAAAAGGTGAAAAGACAATGGATTTAAAAAGTGAACATGTACTGCATTACAAATCCACAAACATTGAAAGTAAAAATGGTAGCAGGATTCTTTATAAATAAAAAATGCAAGAAAAACACTGAAATAAGCAAAAAGTTTAGACTTTGTGGCTGATTATTCCAAAGTATAAAATATAAAATGTGCTAAAATGCAAGAGCACACAAAGTTGAAGAAAAATATTAATATAGATTGATACAAACTAAATAAGACAGTTACATATTCCATTTGTGGAGATTGATGGTTTATTAAACAGAAATTAGTCAACTTAATAACAGATATCAAATGCAGGTGATTCAGGTTTATACCTAAAAGTTCTTTTTGTGATGAAGAAGTAGAGAATTTTTATATGACTGTCGAAGATCTTTGATCAGACCAAACAATATTTTAAAATTGTTATGGGAGATTTTAATGCTAGAATTAATAAACAATTGAAAGATGAAAGTGCTGGAGATAAATTTGGTTATGGTGATAGGAATGAGAGAGAACACAGACTTATGACGTTTGCAGAAAAAGAAAAACTTTATATTACGAATTCTTTTTTGAGAAAAATGTTAAACGGAAATGGACATGGAAACAAATGAAGATACAACACAATATAACAGAACTAAATTATATTTTGATTACAGAAATTATGTATTTCAAGAATGTAATGTTCCTAATAAATTCAACACAGGAAATGATCATCAATTAGTGAGATGTAAAATACATGTTAAAGCAAAACTAGATACAAAAATTATCAAGAAAAACAATATTCACAGTTGATATTCCTAATCTTCAGAAAGATTCCAATGAATTTGAAGTACAATTTGCAAATCGTTTTCAAATATTAACAAATTTTGAACATGACTTAAATTAGAACTAAATCAATTTGAAGATAACTGATACTTTTAAAAACTGCACCAAAAATAGCTGGTTCAAAAAGCAGCAGTTAACTGGTAAAATTTCCATTAAGATAATTTATAAAGAAAAAAGGAATATGAAAATACACCTGGGTCTCGTATGCGATAGATAGGTACCTCAGAAAACATGCACAAACAAAATCGCGCAAAAATAGACGTAACTTACATTGAAAAAGGGGCAATGCGGTCTGTGATTTTTCAAAATTCACGTAAAAGCACCAACGTAAAATTACTTTAAAATTTGCGCAAAAAAAAAATAAGAAATAAAATATGACTAATAAAAAATTTCAAATTTGAAAAAAATTGATAAAAGACAAACTTTTTTTAACTATAATATTTAATTTTATTCAAAATAATATATTTTTATGCATAATTTACAGTAATTTACATTTTTTATACACGTTTTAATTATTATGATTTTCTGTTGACAACGTAATTAATCTTTGAGACGATAATTTTATTAATTGTTTAAGAAGCTCGCGATATCCAGACATACAAACATTTAGCTCTCGTTGGAATTTAAGAGCACGTTAATGATTATTGTCAATAATAAGAAAATAATAATTGATTACATTCTTTTTTAAAAAGCAAAAACAGAATGTGATTTAAAATGCAAAATTAACACGCACAATGTTTGAACAAATTTACATTATATTCTTGTAAAATTTAATATGTGTATACATAAAATGTGGAAATCATGATTTTAATTTCATTATTTCATAAAATCTTATTATTATAAAGCACTACATTCAAATATCAGCCTTTCACGCTAATTGTGCATACGCTTTGCGAGTGTTAATAAGCATGATAGGCTGATATTTGAATGTAATACAATTGTTTACATAGCTATATAAAATAAATGCTTATTATAAAGCACTGAAAATATTGAAATTACTAAGATGAAAGTCGAATTCCAATAATGTACTATTACTTTCAATATAACGTAAGTGCGCGAAATTTATTATTTAAAGTAATAGCGCGTTATTGGAAATCGACTTCCGGTGAAACACGAATCACGTAACTTCAAAATCGTGTTAAATAAGTCCGCGTAAAAAGAGACCCAGGTGTATATAAAAATGATGCATTAAAAAGGATTAAATATCTTGACTTTTGTAAAATTGTGAATTAGCGAGGAAAGCTATAAAAGAGAATAAAAAACTCAAGAGTGAAAAATAACATCTTAGTATTGGTAGGAAACTTATTTCTGCAATATAAAAAAAAAAAAGATGAACTATTGCTAAAAGAGAGATGTCATCATGAAATATGTAGAAGAGTTCTATCAAGAATTATATAGCAATAAAGAACAAGGAAAAGTATTTCCTATCACTATATTTTATGAATCAACCAGGATTTTTTTTTACATGCAATTAAATTTATAAAGAAAAGAAACGTTTCAGGTAATGATGGGATTATAATTGATAACATAAAAGAGACAAGTGAAGAAATAGAAATGCTTTTAGCAAAGTTATATTAAATGTCTAAATAATAAAGATGTACAAGATGACTGGAAGAATACAGTGTTAGTATTTTAAAAAAAAGTTATTAGAAATTAAAGACCTATCAGTCTTTTATCAGTTCTATACAAAATTTTTACCAAAATAATTACAACTCATCTACAATGAACTTTGTAATTTTAATTAACCAAAGGAACAAGCTGGATATAAAAATAGTTTTAGTACAGTGGATTATATCAAAGTATTGAGACAAGTTTTTAAAAGGATCAATAAATATTAGTTGTGTTATATTTTGGATTTGTAGATTATGAAAAGGCAATTGATTCTATAAGGATTTCTTCAGTGATTAAAGCATTGGATCATCAAGGTATAGATCCAGGATACTGTCATATTCTGAAGAATATTTATAAAAATGTGACAACAATAATTAAATTACATAATTTTTAAAACATTAACATTGAGCAAGGTTTTCAACAGGATATATATGACAGAGCGATTCCATATCTCCCAAAACATTTTACAGCAATTTTTCAAGAACTATTTTGTGGATTAAAAAGGAAAGTTAAAGGAGTAAACATAAATGGAGATTATTTAAGTCATCTAGATCTTGAAAATCTCTAAAATATTTTACAACAGTTTTGCAAGAAGTATTTTGTGGATTAAAATGGGAAACTAAAGGTGTAAAAGTAAATGGAGATTATTTAAGTCATCTAGATTTTGCATATGATGTAGTTGTTTTTGTAAATAAAATCTTAGAACTCAGATGAAAGTAAGAAAATAGAATTAAAAATAAATGTTAATAAGATTAATGTTCAATGAATTTTCTCAAAAAAAAATAAAATAAAGATTGATAAAGATGAGTTAGAAGAAGTTAACAAATACAAATATCCTGGACAGATTATTACTATTGATGGAAACATAATAGATAAAATTAGTAATTAAATTAAACTTGGTGGGAGTGGCTTTGTAAAAATAACTTAATATTAACTGAAAATATGCCTATGTGTTTGAAAAGGAAGGCTTTTAATAAATATGATTTTTCTTAGTTATGCATCAAAGACTGGGGTACTTGACAAAAGAGCAATACAGAGACTTCAGATCACTCAATGAAGTATGGAGAGATATATTTTAGAAATAATAAGAATAGATTGAAAATGAAATACATAAATAAAAGAACAAACAGATAATACTGATAGCATTAAAAGAATTAAGAGACTGAATGGAGTTGGGTTGGACATATTGTTAGAAGAGATAATGGATGGACAGTTGAAATCTTAAACTGGATTACAAGAGATTATATAAGACCTAGAAAAAGACTATATGTAAGATGAATTAATGAAATAAAAAGGTGTGCTTGAGTGATGTGGAGAAGAGAAGCTAAAAACTGGAGAAGATGGATTGAATTTGGAAAGACCTTCAACCTGCAGTCGATCAATAATGGTTGAAAACGATGATGATGATAATGAATATAACATTAATTTTTATATATAATTTTTAATTAATTCATATACTTATTGTATTATATATATATATACCTCTAAATTCTTTAAATTTTGTTCATACATATATTTGATTTTATTTATATTTAATTGTGAATTATATTTTTTATATCACTTGCATTCTTTTTTTATATATTCCAATTTTTAATTTTGATGATTTTTATATTTTGTTTATTTTAACTTTTAGACTTTATTTTATATCTTATTTAAGATGTATAATTATTTTTTCATTATTATTTACTCATTTTCTGGTATATATCCTTCTGTTAATAACTTTAGATTTTTTTTTTAATTATTCTTATTCCCTTTATCTTTGTTCTGTAATTAAATTTTTTTTTATTTTAGAAATTATTTACAGTTCTAATTTTATCAAATTAACTTGATGTTTCATCATCATGAGGGACTTCATGGAGATAAATCAAAATTAAGCATTGGAATCAACTTGCTTATATAGTCATCTATTGAGATATTTTGCTATTTTTTTAAAATGTGAAATTCACATATATTTTATTGTGATATTTTAATTCCAAAAGAAATCTAAAAATATTAGGAGAATCAGAAAAGCAATAAATTCAAAGTATTTAGCCGTACTTTGATATTTCTTTCATTACTACCAGATTTGTATGTGCTTTGCAAGATTACTTCAAAAAAAATTTTAGAATGACTAAAAAATTGATTTTTCTGTGAAGTTTCAAGATTATTTTTGCATAATAATTGTGTAATAATTATTAAAAATCAAAAATATATATGATTAAACATTTATTCTATATGTGTTGTATTTTTAAGAATAAAAGGTAATAAGTATTAGCATAACATTAACAAAGCAAATTATATAGTTCCAATAAATATGCCTTTTCAAATTAATCACTAGTGCATCATCATTACATTATCATATACATTAAAATATATTGCAATGTAAAAATTATAAAAAAAATTGTTATTTTAAAGTATAATTTAATAGATTTATCAAATATTGATATTTATTAATTCACATTTTAAACACAAATGTCTATACAAATCGAGTTGTTAATTTTATGAAATCAATCTGCTCATCCTAACTGTTGAATGACAAAGCCATTTGTTTTCATTACAATTTTATTTTTTCAATATTGCAAACTTCAAACATGAATTTTTTAGAATTTATTTTGTTTGTAAATGCAAATTTCTACTATATCAAATCCATTTTATTATATTCTGATATAGAATAATAGTTCAATATTAATATCAAATACTGAAAGTTTACAAAACCCTCAACAGGAAAACAAGAAAATCTGTTACTGTGCAGAAAGGTTAATGTTGTTTTTATACCTAAATCCTTATTCATATTATATTTAATTTCTTTTGATTAATATTGCTTCCCTAATTTTTATTTTTTTATTATTAGCATTATATATCACATTTTATGCTATTTTCTTTGAATTTTATGACCTGTTCCTTTGTACGTATGTGAAAAGTCAATTAAATAAATTACTTAAAAACAAATTATTAAAAACAAACATTTTTATGAATTTTACATACTGAAGTTGTTAATAGTGATGCAAGAATTAGGGAAAGGTTCTTGTACAATTTTATCAAAAAATTCATACAATTAAATAAATTATTAAGACCATTGCATAAAAGCAATTTAATTATTAAAAATTAAAGAATTTAGAAGTTTATAAATAAGAAAACAAGGTCAAAATATTATTGGTCTTATCTCAGGCATTAAATTCAGCCCTGCATGTGAAATAGTCATTCTCAGGTTCCCACCTAAATTAAGTATGAGAATCAAAAACTAAATTAAAATCTTCATCATTTTCCTTAATGCCAAATCTTAAAAATAAAAGTACAATGAGAAGTTTGAAAGCAATTGTATTTAAGAAATTTTCTTTGTAAAATGGTATGATGTTTTTTTTTTTTTCAAATCAAATAAAAAATGAAAGGTGTGTGATCTGTTTTGATGGCATAATAAAAAGACTGTGTTTCTTCTGTAATGGTACTAGGTTAAATCATGGGCTTTAAAGCAGCAACCTAAAAATCTTTGACAAATGGGGAGCCTCCAGATATTAAGCAAAAAATTTAAAAATTATTTTATTTGGGAATGTAAAATTAAAGTATAAATTATCAATGAATAAAATGCACATACATTTGTGATAAATAATAAAAATAAACACTGTACGATGTAAATATATACATATATATTATACAAGATTCATGATGTCATACTGACTTTATATATAATATGAATAAAATCAATAATTTATTGATATTTTTAAAAAAAAATGTTTCCATGAAATTAAGCAAATAAAATGTATGAATTTTAATTATAGTTAATCTTTTAAAACAAATTTAATTTTTAAAAACATAATTATTTTTAACTTTTTCTTCTTTTTTTTTAAATATTACTAGGGAGTGAGCCAGGGAATACTTAGTATAGTACAATACTTGTAGACCAGGAGCCAACAAACTCTTAATCTAGTCCTAATTAGCCTAAAACAACAAGCAAAACAATTGCAAGGATCAAGATAAATAAAAAATATGAAATATAAAGAAATATAGAGACTTGCAAGTGAAATACCATAATTTATAAAGACCAATAAATTCTTAAATTTCTGAAATTAATAAAAAGTAACAGACAGCTTGACTTATAAGTGATTGTTTACATACATTAATTCATTTTTTCATGAGCTCACTCTTTATTGCAAATAAACATTCCTTAGTATTGCCATACCATAAAAGTTAGCAAAATAGAATAACTCATACACATATATATTATAAATTATCTAAAACTACATTAAGACATAAATATATTTTATAATTTAAAAATAATTTTAAAATTCAAAATCTTAATAATAATAAAATAAAGAAACAACAAAATAGTAAAAAATTACTTCAACTCAACTGAAAGTAAACAGCTAAATAAATATTAATAAATATTAAAGGACAATTGGAAAATTTAGTACATGAGATACGGATAATATAAGGATGTGTAAAATATTAAATAAGTTGAAATATATAATTTTATATATATAAGTAATTTAATGTAGATGTTATAGAGATTTTATTATTTATAAAAACATAAATATATATGTATAGTTTGTTTAATTATGTAGACTGGTTGTATAAAATGAAATTATTGATAACCATGTATATCAAAAAAATGTTTTTTATTTTTGTTTTTATTCTTATATAGTGTATAATATATTGTAACGGAATAAAAAAATAATAAATGAAATAATGATGATGATTATGAAATACATCTATTTTTTATTCCGTTACAAATCAGGCCCCAGTTGGGCACCATTTGTAATGAAATAAAAAAAAGATAATGATAATAATAATGATGACAGTGATTAATTTTCATTTTTATTTTGTGTGTTGAGAAATGGGATAATTTATTTATCTCATTACTAGTGTGATGGGATTAATGTTTATGATATTTGCAAACGGGCTATGGTGTTATATTTAATTAGTTACAAGTGGACACCCAAATAAAGCATATGTAAATTGCCATATTCTTATTCCTATATTAGCGTCTTCCTAATTTAATTATAAATTGTATATCAGCTATCATAGTAAATCCATTTCTCATCATTTTTTTAATTCGGTTACAAAATTTATGTCACCATTATCATTATCTTTTTTTTTATTTTGTTACAATATATATATATATATAATGGATTAAAAATAAATTATTTAGAGTTCAATTAGATATAAGAAATGAGATTTAGTTATTTAAAATTAAGTATAAAGTTGTATATAACTTAATGTATATAACATATGTATATAACTGGTTAATTGTGGTTAATGTAGATTTTATTTATTTATAATAAAAAGAAGAGTATGTATATGTAAATAGTTTATGATTATATAAAATGGTTATCTAATATGAATGTTAGAGAAGTGTTTTGGTATTCCTTACATAACTTACAAACTAAGTCATGCATATTTTTCCATTTATGTGTATAGTCCCTTGTTAAAAATCCTGTTCAAGCCTTAAACAGTAAACTACTCTCCTTGCTATTATAAATTAACTTGCACCCAATATTCTGTTTACTTATATATATATATATATTGTGAAGATCACACATACTGCGACCCCACATGTGTACATTTAATATATAGTATAATATTAACTGTGAGTTTTATGTAAACTAAGTTATAGAAAGTGGATAATAAAGTTAGAAAAATAAAATAAATTTATTTTAAGTTCGTTTTAATTAAAAAATCAAAATGGCAGTGAGGAATGCAAGTAATTAAAAAAATCAATTATGGTAATTAAAGAAAGTGAATGAAGGTAAGCAACCAAGATCCTTATCTTTCACCTTCCAATTTTAACTTTTTTAAATTTAAAATTAGTAAAGTTTAAGGAATAGTAAAATAAGTTCATCGAAGTTGATGATTAAATCATAAAGGGAAAAGTAAATAAAAAGGGTTAATGATTGCAGAATTAGCAATCATAAAATTTCCGTCGCAATTATAAATAAAAATAAATAGATTTACAAAAAAAAGATAAAAGATCATCTCTTCAAAATACACATGTGAATGCATGAAATATATATGTATAGGTGTGTAAAATAAAAGAAAATTACTTTATTAAAAAGAAATGGAAGTAAATAAAATAAAATAAAAATAAATGGATAAAAAACAAGAAGAAAATTTTATGTATTTAATGAAAGTAAAATAAATGTGTGAAATGTAATTAATGACATTCCAAAAACAATCAAGAAGATAAGTAAAGGATTGTGGGACAATTAAGTAAGAAAATTGTAAAAGAAATAGCCATGTTTTAGTTGATCTTGAGTCTGCTGAGCTGACAGACAGAGTTCGAGAGCTGTGAACAAAAATGTACCAAGAAGTTGAAACACCGAGAATGCAGGGCTAGGGGGCCACAAAGGGACACCAGTTAATCCATGCTCACCTAAGGTGTAAAGTCATCTTCCCCATGCAGTAATAGTAGAGATAGCGCCTGCCTGATGGTTCACCTTCCCTGTCATGAAGCCGCAAGAATACTACTTAAATAAGCTGCAAGAAAAAATCCAGCCGGATCCCAAGAATTCCATCTCTACAAAAGAAGTGGAGTAATCCACAGGATGGATAATAATTCCCTCGTCAACGTCCAGAAAACCTAGGTAAAGTAACTTTAATATAACACGCATGCACACACTTTCATAAATGGCCACATTAATTAAAAAATGCAATTGCAAAAGTGAATCTGAATGAACCAAATAATTAATATTTTTCTGTATCAAAGAATATGTAAGAAAAGACTATAAGTTATAAAATATCTACATATAAATGTTTAGTATCAAAGAATTATCATTATTAGTGTGAATAATTAAATTAAATATAATTTGTGTTATTTTAAATGATTGCTTGTTTGATGTTGAAGTATTATATTTTAATGTTTATGAATGTATTATATTAAACAATATTTATTTATAAATATCTCTTTACGTCTCGTCTTTCCTTCTTCACCATACTAATTATAATGATATACCCGTAGGTTATAAAATACTAAGTAGACATTTATTCTAGTAAAAGTACACATGTCAATATAGTGCAGAAATCTTGAAAAAATTAAAAATATTTCAAGCGCTGGATTATTTTAAATAAATCATTCTTATGAATGAATATCCAACAACCGAAGAAGCGTTCTGATCGGGAAAGATAATACTGAAAAATTCCATTGGTAATCTCAGTATTCGATCAGGAATATAGACTTAATTAATGAGTCTATATTTGCTTCTTTGCTTGACGTGACAGTTGTCTCGATCGTAAAAAAAAATGTAAATTAAACATTTACAAACGGTCGAAAAGGTAATTCTGTTACAATATATATATAAACTCTTTTTACTCTCCATAATAGTTCTCCATCTTTCCAACTCCTATTTTTTATTAATGCATTTATTCTTCTAACCCATTCCTTGCCACTATAACATTCAACAATTCTAATACAATCATCCCACCTTTTGTATAAGTATAATGACATAAATTCTTTATCTAAATCTTCTGTATACCATACTGTCTTCCTCACCTATCTTGTTGCCTGTCCTTTACTCATAACCCAATTAAATCCAATTTTGGCTAGTCTCTTATAATCCATAAATTGTAATCTACCGTCCATTTTCATTTTGCTTTTTGCATCTCTCATATAAAAACTTGACCATCACATTTCTCTCTGAATTGCCTCCTTTGCCATCCATATATCTGCATCTAATGCATGGCTTCCTAATTTTCTTTGTACTTTTTCTAAACAATGTAACACCACTTTACTAACACATAATGCATCATTATCATAAGTAAACCCTGCTATTGCAAGCAGAAAGGAGTTGTGGGAGACTAAATATAAACAAAGATTATACAGAAAATGGGTTCTTGGTTTTTATGCTAGGTTTGGGAAAGATAAGGGGGATTTAGATATAAAGGCCATATAGTTGACAAAGATTATCTTGTGGAAAGCAGGGTAGTGAAGAATAAGGGAAAAACTTAGGGTGGGAAATGGAAAAGGAAGGTAAGATTTAGTTGTTTAATTTCAAATAAGTTAAAATAATTTTTAATATCTTGGAAACAATATTATGGACGAATTTATTTATTAGTATTTGACCATTATTAAGGATTTTAGAAGTAATAATTAATTACTTCTTAATAACATTTTGTAATTGTTCTTGTTAAAGATTAGATGAAAATCAAAGGCAAACTATCACATGAGTAAGCATTTTCTTTATATTTGCTCAGCATCCTTTGATAAAAGATTGTTTAAACTTTACAAATTTAAATATCAGATTAGTATATATATTATTTTATTTGACTGTTAGAATTGTGTAAAATAAAATCTTCAGAATAACCAAGATGCAAAGAAAGAGCAAACAAAAAATTAATAAATACCATTTGCATTAATAAATAATTACTTTTTATTATTTAAATATTCAAACTATAAAATTATTTTATTAAAAATTATTTTAACAAACATGATAAATTTAGTGCAAGAGTACTTGAGCGGCACATTTTCCCTAGCAACAAACTATTCAATTATTGCCCTATATAGTTAAATGTAGTAGTAGATATTTGAGAGCTAAAAAGTTTTCAAATTAAAACTCAATCTGTCACTTCTGGTATTCAAATGTCATATGGAACATCCAAGCAACTAATCATTTGATTATGTGTTGCATCCTTTAATTAATGTTTGCATTCTTTTTTCAGATCTTTAACTAAACTTTAAATAAGTTTATTTGAATTAATAAAAAATTCAGTGTATTTACATGTACCTAAAATTAAATTAAAATATATTTAAAAGTAGCTACTATTACATACTGCATATCACAGCATGCTAAATCACATTATTATTTCAATGATTGCAATTTCAAATTATGCCTCTAAAATATATATTTACGCAGACAGAAAAATTTATGCTATTTTTTATATTAGTTAGTATTAATATAAAAAGTTTTTTTTTTGTTGTTTGATTATTTGTTTGTTTCCTGATATATTTAGTTAAATCCAATGAATTTAAGCAATATAGAATATGTAAGCTAAAAACAGATTTAAAAATATAATGATATAATAGTGTAAAAATACAGCTAAAATTATTGGAGAAATAAAATAGAAAATCAGCAGAGGGCTTGTTCTCAGGATGTAATACATCAATGATTATGGCCATCTCTCTTAAGTCACTGAAATTAAAAAGCAATAAAAGAATTAATGCAATGGAGTCTGCTATAATGAATGCTTCTATAGTAAAAAGAAAAAAACAGTTCAACAAATACTGTTCACTAAATTAAAGTTTATACAACAAATGTAAATGTTACAATGAATGATGAAAGTGGTAGACATCTTTGTCACATATATTAAGTCTTAAGTGACCAATTTACTTTGCTTACCTTCTATCTGTAACTTTAGGAATAAAAACAATGTATTATTTAACAAAAACCCATTGTGTTCATATAATAATTTTAGCCATGAAATTGAAAAATAAAGTCAGAAGACTAATGTTGACATCCAAATATTTTGTTTATAATATGAAAATAATTCATTTAGTTTTGAAAAAAACTATATGCTGAAGCAGATTGATTATTCAATAAAAATGAATCAACAATTTGTGAAATAATAAAAAAAAAATAAAAAAGAAATTAATGCTAATATTACTTTTGCTGCTGAAAGTGCAACTAATTACATTTATAGACTGTAATAAGTATTTAGTGAAAAACTAAGAAGCGTTGAATTTCTAGCTAGAAGATATCAACAATGTTCCAATAAGCACTAATATTAAAAAATAATATTTTACATCATCAAAATATGTTGAATTTATACAAAGACTCCATCAAAAATATGAATAACATATTAGTATATAACATGTTTCTTCTCTTTTCTTCAGAAGTTTCAGGCCTGATCAATGACAATACTAGCATGAGAATCAAATAAAGGAGATTCACAAATGTTGAATTTATGGTGATATTCTAATCAATTAGATTATTCTGATTCCTTTAAATTCAGTATTCATAAATCTATAAGTCTCTTTGTTTGATTCCAATGCTAATAGTGTTACTGTTCAGGCCTGCAATCCCTGAAGAAAAGAGAATAATACCACTCAAAACAGTATGTTATACATTAACCAGTTTGCAGCTATTAACAGTTGAATGAATTTAAAAAGCTTTAAATAAAGTTTGAATTAATATGTTTATTTAATAATTAATATTAGAAGATGGAAATAGTCCAACAGCAATTTACAATTAATAATATAAGTTAGCAAGACCACTCCTAATATTTCAACATAATTTACTAAGCACTTGACTAGTTAAATTTTAAAGTATAAAATAATATTAAGCATTTAAATAATATTGATTCCATAAAATAATTGGCCTGAACGAGTTTAATTGGCTGATTAGTTTAGTATGATGTTAAAATTAGCAAGAATAAGATGGCAGTGAATTTGATTAACTACTTGGATTAAACTTGTAATAATTCTTTTATTTTTGCTATCAGTTTAACACTATGCATATTTGATTTATGATTTTAGTGCAGGTCTGGGCAAATAGCCACCCGAGGGCCACATGCGGCCCACCAAGACAATTAGAAAAATCCACCTTGAACTGAGATTTCCTTCCCATTCGTGACGAAGATTCATCTCATATTTTCTACTAGGATGGCCACATCAATACACATATGCAGTGCAGATACTATGTGCAGTGCTTTTCCAGTTGATCTGGTTAATTTCAATTTTGTCTTTGCTTTAGCAAATATATACATTTCCAACTTTAGTGAAGCCATAAACCCTCTGAAAAAATTTAAAATCAATGATGAATGTCATGTGTTTAATGAAGAATGGACAAACAAATATTTCTTTGGTAATACAGGGAATAAAGCAGTGTGTTTATTGTGTCATGAAAAAAGATGTGGCCCTCCGCTAACCTTCGCATCCACAAAGTGGCTGCCGATGCAGCCCTCTGCCAACCTCTGCAGCCCCTGAGCCAAAACAATTACCCACCCCTATTTTAGTGGATTAACATTGTTTTCAATTCTGTTTTAGGCTAATTCACCATAAATAAAAGATTTATCCCATGAGGAATTTGAAAATTTGGCAGTGTAAGATAATCAGTTAGTTAAAAAAAATGAAAAATCTTAACACTGCTGATAGGCAATTTAAAATTACTGTTTGGCTCATCAAAATGACTTACAATAGTACTCACTAAGAAGTTTTATTAATTGAAATCATTAAAAAGTTTAATATTTGACAGTAATGTAAAATATTTTCTATTTCAAATTAAAAACTGGAAAAATATTATCAGGTGTTTCAGAAGTTATAATTTATCAACATATGCCTTTATAACATTTGAAATATATTTAAAAGTCAATAATATGGGGAAAAAATTATAAAAGAAAATCGTGCAAAAAATTTATTCAACTGAACATTAGACATTAAAATGGTTGAGAATATAATACATGATACAAAAAGCTGAAAATGTTACAAAGAATGCTATAGTGCAGTGGTACCCAGCCTTTTTTTGGCCATGTCCCACGTAAGCATCTCTAAAATCTTGATACCCCTTTCTCTGTGACATATAATTATTATTATTCAAAAAGTGAACTCCTAATCACTGGATAATGCCTAAAAAGCCATTAACTGGATCTTATTGCAAGGCATTGAAGCTAAATCTGAGATTTCTAGAAATTAAATTTGTTTTTCACCCTCTGCTTTTATGGCTTTAAAATTCATGTATATTTATTTTCTAATATTTTAAATATTAAAAAATTCAAAAGATGGCAAGAAAATTGAATATGTGGTTCTTCAAAGTATCTCAAGCTCCGTGATGGTGGATATCCTTTATATATTTCATGATTTCAAACTTTGCAAGATTACTTAAAGAAAATATTATGATGGTTTAAAAACTTGATTTTTTAGAAAGTTTATGATTATATTTGTATCATAATTGTGTAATAATTATTAGAAATCAAAAATAAATATTACTACATATTTATTTTTTACAGAAATGTTTTATTTTTAAATATAAAATATATTATCCTGAATATTGTTACTATAGAGATTATGGTTACAGAAAACACAACTATCTAGAAATGAGATCACTCAGAAGATTGTTATATTTAGCAATATTGTAAAAATTATGGAAAAATTTTAAACTTTTAAAGCATAAATTGAAAGCTTTAGTAGTTATTAAAAATAATTTATTCAGATTTTTAAAATAAACATAAAACAGAAAAGATTTTGTTCATTTTGCAAATTGAATTGGGTCCACCTGATATTTGATGATGTGACAGCATTTTGCTTTGATTAAAATCTAATTTTTAAGATAATTGTGAAAATCCAATGTGATTTTTTTAATTTATTTAATTTCTAAATAAAAATATCTATTGGATGAGGTCAAATTTACTATATTCTGATAAATAATAATGATTTAATATCAAAATGAAAATTGAAAACTTAAATCTAATAAGAACAAAGAAATCTATCAGAATATTAGCAAAATGTAGGAGGGTTAATGAAAGGACAATTGAAATATAATGGACTTTCAGGCCACTTAACTTACTCCAAATAATAATGGAGAGGTAGGGAGTAAAGGTTTTCTAAACAGAAAAGATATTGAGAAAATGACATGGAAAGAGGGAAATTTAAAAAACAATCTTAGTTTAATTTATGAATTAGCATGCTTTCAAATTCACTGCTAGTAACTCAATTTTTTTAAAAAAAAAATTCACTGTTAATAGCTCATTCTCAAATTGCTCTCCTTAAAAATCAAATTGCCATCTGGAGGGGGAGGTGCCGGATGTTGGTAATCACTCTAGTGGATACTATAAGAATATTAACATAAAGGCAAGCTATAAATAATATGAAAAAAAGTCCAGAGATCTGGAAAGTGGTGAGATAAACTATAGATGCCACAAAATCAAGATGTTAAGAAAAAATAATTTTGCTGCCTTATTCTCCCCATGAGAGGGTAAAGAACCAACTATTTAACTTATCTATATATTAAATATATTTTATGTTGAGTGATATTTTTGAATGAAAAATTTAAAAAGAATAAATAAAAATGATAATTACAGTAATTTTTAACATACGAATAAAAGCATTATGAATAAAAAATAAAAAGCAATTATTCTAATTCACCAAATTTTCCAGCTAAATATAAACCAAGTTTTATCAGTCTGTAAAACTATTTCCTATATTTAGAATGAAAATCTCTGCTTAATCTATACTGCCAACATAAAATCTATTATCAGAAATGATCTCATTCAGTACAATAGTCAATATCAACACATGTATCTTAAATAGAGCTGCTTTCATCATAAAGTCAATAGATTCTGAATCAATCAGTCTATCTCAGGGCAGTTCGTGGCATATGTGATTGATATAATCATCTTTAAATGACCTTTGGCCAAAGCAAACTTGACATTTCTTTTGAGATAGATTTAAAAGCTTCAAGATTTCATTGATTATTCCATTTTACATTTTTCTAGATCACTTTTACTTTCCACTCCCACTCATTTTTTTTTCATTCTAAAGTTGATATAATTTTAATTAACAAACACCTTTTTTAAAAAAGATTAATATATATATATAACAAGATGTTTATAATAGATTTTTATTAACTTAAAAAATTAAAAATCAATCTCAAGTGAATGCAAATGCCAATATATTATGCTATATTCTTACTAAGTGACCCTAATGAAATGTAAAAAAGGAAAAGTAAAATAAAAATTATATTCAAAAAGTGACAAATTAATTTTAAAAAAATTAAAAATACTGTACAAATTATTTAACATCCCCGCATATATATCATATCTTCAAAAGATTAACATCCCCATATGTATATATATCTTCAAAAGATTATTCATCAAATTATCAATATTAAGCCATGCCTATATTGCATTAGCAGGATCTTAAAGCTAGATAATTCATATTGCCTTTCTGGATGTACTGATCGACAGTTAGTTATTCTAGGAAGCTTCATTTTCTTGGCATATTTACAACCCTGGCAAAATAGAATATTACTTAAATGATTATTAGTTAAAGTATAAAGAATTTATGAGAATATAAAACAAATATTATGATAAATTTTTAAAAACCAGGCACTCTTCACAAACTTGGAACTTAACTGTAAGTATAGGGGATTTGAACTCAGATTTTCAAACACCCTTCAACACATGATCACACACATGTAGAAAAAATAAACAATCACCAATATATGTATTTCGTGCTAAACCAGCACCCATCTGTTGGTCCAGATTATCATCTCCCATGCATATATATATAATCGGTGCAAAGTTTATATTAAATAGCAAATCTTCACACGTTAATGGACAGGCTTCAATCCACTCCAAGATCCAGCTCTTCAGCCATTCATATCATTGAAAATTTGATGATGAAAATCCAAATCCCATGCTGATGCCAATATTATTGCCATGCCCATGTTGACCTCAAATCACTCTGACCCCTCATGTATAAGACCTTATCCATTTAAATACATAGAAAAGGAATGGGCAGGATACAAGCTTGATGTTCACAAACTTGGAGCTTAACTGTAAGTATAGGGGATTTAAACTCAGATTTTCAAGCATCCTTCAATTATCCATGCTAGCTCATACAACTGATACACATGACCACACACATGTAGAAAAGATAAATAATATTGGCATCAGCATGGGATTTGGGTTTTCATCAGGAGATTTTCAATGATATGGATGGCTGAAGAGTTGGAGGTTGGAGTGGATTGAAAGCTGTCCATTAAAGTGTGAAGATTTGCTATCTTAATATATACTGAACACTGATTATATATGTGTATGGGAGATGATAATCTGGAACAACTGATGAGTGCTGGTTTAGCATGAAATACTTATATTGGTGATTATTTATCTTTTCTACATGTGTGTGGTCATGTGTATCAGTTGTATGAGATAACATGGATAGTTGAAGGGTGCTTGAAAATCTGAGTTCAAATCCCCTATAATTATATTATGATAAATTGCAAGTTTGTAACACCAAATATCAAGGACTATGACACAAGTATGTTTATATAGACAATTATAAAAGACTTGTTTGTGTAATAGACCTTCATATCAACAACATTTATTTCAAAGCTGCATCATGAATACTAAAATTTATGGACAATAGTGAACCATATTAGAATCTATTTTTCAAAGCATACAAAAGTATATAGATGTTACATAACTGTAAATATATATAGAAAATATAACTAACATGTATGTATAATATTGGAACCTTATGAGATGCTTCTGTAAATTGTCTATTATAAATTTAAAACTATAAAAATTTTATTGGCTTCATTAATTATAGTTATTCAAGACATTGGTTGTATAGCATCTTAATTATAATAATTATCATGTTTAACAGTCTCTCATACTAATACTTAAGAGAAAATATACTTTTATGAAATATTTTTGAATGGTTTCCCAAGCAGGTTATATGATCGATGCTTGTATTAAAATACATAAGCTTATATTTTTGACATTATTCTTATTAAGGAATAAAGCTGTCGAATTGCGGACATATATAATACATTTAATTTAATACAGAACTAGAAAATAGAATTATAAATCTAACATTACAATACTAAAATATTTTAAAATAAAGCAATTATATTTAGATTACATTTTTATTTATGAGAAAAACAAACAGTTCGTATATTTTATATTGTGTGTGTGTGTGTGAAAGCTTATGTATTTAGAGTTAACAAAAGTTGACTTAATTTGCTAGAATATTTATTATCCAATGTTATTTATTAAAAGGTTCAATTAAATTTAGTTGAAATAAATATAGTTGAAATAAATATCTGAGAACTATTAAAATTTATATTATTTTAAAATTTAAAACAAATGAAACGATTGATTAAGACTAAAATTACTATTATTATTTCTTCATTTTTAAACAACATGCATAAAATTTTACGCACTGATTAAAAAAATCTTAACATCTAACATTTGCCCAGGAATAACCATGCCAACCTCTTTCAAGTTTTCTTGGAAAACCAATAAACCTCAATGCATAATGGGAAATATATTGAATCAGACATCAGGTGATTAATTGGGTAAAAAAACTAAAGTTTGGAAAATCCAGAGTCTTCAGAAATTTTGTTGCAGTCAGAACCTAATCAAGTTCAAATTTCTACATGATAATCGGCTAAGCTAACAGCTAGGCATTTTGCCTTTGCTGGTTAAAAATGACTTATCATTGTACTAAGAGAAGAATGAATCACAATCTATAAATCAAAAGCCATAATTGATTAATTAATTAATTCTTAAGGAAAAATAGATAAGTTGACTGATGGAATGCTGTCTAATAATTTCACATAAATCACTGGACTTTTTCAATTGGAAATAATAGTAAATAACTTATACAATTGGAAAGTTATATTTATTAACTTCAAATAAGTTGCAGATATTTATTTTCAGATTATTGTAAAATAATTATTTTCTTCACTTAAAGAATATATTGTGCATATTCAGTTCAATATTGTGAATTTATCTCATTTTTAATTATGTAAGGAGAAACTTTAAATAATAATTTTTCAACTCAAATCAAACTCGTTACTTGGAGAAAAGCTGAATTTTGATTCAAAAATTAATGAGAATTGCTTTGTTGTTCATAATAAAATCTTCTCTTGATCACATATACAATCAGAACTACTAGCAACATGGATTTAAGATCTACAAATCAACAGATTGATTATATATATATCAAATTGAAAAAAGTAATGAATGTGTTAATCCTTTGGATAAAATTATAACACCTGTTCAAATGAATAAAACTGGTATGTAACAATATTTGTATCTAGTGCTTAAAGAAATGCATTATGGATTATCAATGTTAAATATTTAAATATCATTCAATGGATAATGAATTAGGAAGCTAAATATTTAAATGCCACTTCTGAATTATGGATTAGCAAAGCAAATATTAAATATGATAAACGTCGAAGTAATAAGCAACCATGAAACAGATTATTGTGTTGAATGTAACTTATCTTGAATCAACATACAATAAATGGAATTTATTAATCTTTATGTAGTGTCCAGAAAGGATTATATTACAAAAGTGAAATTAATTGTGCAAAAAAATGACAGATTATTTAATGCACTTTCTCATAACTGCTTCTTTCTTGGGTAATTAATACTATTATTATTAATGAAATAAAGTTGCCTCAGATATTATTGGTGATATTGAATGGGATTAAATATG
This sequence comes from Epiperipatus broadwayi, assembly GCA_028023455.1. Taxonomy (NCBI): domain Eukaryota; kingdom Metazoa; phylum Onychophora; class Udeonychophora; order Euonychophora; family Peripatidae; genus Epiperipatus; species Epiperipatus broadwayi. The sequence continues at coordinate 1,055,953 of JAQFVV010006443.1, forward strand.
ATTTACCTTAGGTTTAGATTATGTAAATGTAAGTAACTACTAAACTTATATAAAATTGTTATATTGCAATTATTATATGTTCTATGGGTTCTTAATTTTCAACCTCAAAGTTAAATGGAGTCAAGCATCTTTATTTAGATGAGATCTGTAAGGAATATTTTATGTATTACTCTTATATGTTAGCATTAATTTTCCACTGTTATATAATATGTAACAAGCTATCCTAATGATCTGGTTATATTCTGTTAGTGGAATAGCACTCTTAATGTTTAAGCCAGAAAATGAATCCAGAAAAAAATATCGAGATGAAATAAATAAGCCCAATATGGTAAATATCATTTAGGCATGTTAAGCAATGATTGTCTGTGCTTCTCTTAAAAGAGTAAAAACTTATCCAGCATTATTCAATGAGAATGATTAATAATTGATTAGTTAGTGAAACAAACTAAGACAATAAAAGGAAAGATGCAGCACTTCTGTGTTTCTTGAGGAAAAAGTTAGAAATAGTTAATGTTTTATGAGACTGCCCACCATTATCACTTATAGTATAAAATATGAGGAATTAGTAAATAAACTAACAGAATATTTTAGTCCTCAACCATCCTGTTGTGTAGCTTCTTGTTTAAAACTGAGGAATAAAAAACAGTTTAAAGGTGAAATAATAAAAGATTATAATTCGGCCCTTAGAGAGCTAGCTAAGGATTGAAGATACAAGGATTCTTGAACAAATAGATTGCGAGAACAATTATTAAATGATGCTGATTTAAAATACCAGAGTGCTATTCCAAAAGACATAGTTAACAAGCTAATAAGTAAGCAAACTCAAGCTTTTAAAAATAAAATTGAAGATAGTCCAAACATGCAGATTTTTAAAACTGAGAAAAAATGTAGTAATCCGAGCAAACCCAAAAACAAAAAGGAAAACAAAATGGCATGTTACTGCAGCAGTAAAAATTATCATAATGCAAAAAAGTGCAGATGGAAAGTAAGGGGCACATGTGCATAGAAAACTTGGTAATGAGTTAAACCAAGAGAAATGTGAAGTCAAAAGAATAGAGGAAGTAAACCTAATAATAAATTTACTGATAAAAATATGGGGATGAAGTGGCAGCAACAATTCATGATTGAATTGGAAGTTTGTGGAGTAAATATGAAAATAAAAATAATGTCTCGGGGCTATCTATAAATCATCACATGATCACCATAAAGTCAGACATAGACTGGGGAATGAACATTAGATTAAAACTTGAAAAACATAAGCGGCAATGCATTAAACTTACTGGGGCAAATAAAGACACCGGTTAGATACCATGATAAAATAATTAGATTGCTGCTATGCCTAGTTCAAGGGAAATTCAGCCCTATAATAGGCAGGGATTGGTTTAAAGCAATTGGAATTCAAGGTAGTATAATAATAAAAAAATTTGCTTGAAAGAAGTTAAAAATAAATACCAGACTTATTTATCGAGGAGTTAGGTCTGGTAGCTACAAGCTTAGTAGATGTTGAGCTAGTTGACAATGCATGCCACAAAATTGCAAACCGCTAAAGATATCATTCACTCAGAGAACCAAAAGTTAAGGAAAAAATTCAGTCCTTAGCCAATAAAGGTATATTGACAAATGGCTGACTGGCTACATCTACAGTCGTAATTACAAAACCTAATGGGCACATACGTATAAGCAGCAACTATAGAGTAGCTGTGAACAAGTTTTTAAATAAGGGGATATACCTTGTGCCAAATGTAAAAGAAGTACTAGCGAGTCTTCAAAAAGCATCCTATTTTACAAATTTGATTTAAATTTGGCTTTCCATCAGATCCCAGTGACAGAGAAAACTGCCAAAATATTAATGCTTACAACACCTTTTGGGATGCTGTTTGGCATATCAACAACCCCAAATATATTTCAGGCCAAAATTGATACACTATTGCAGGAATTTGAGGGCATCATACCCTATTTTGATGATATATTAGTAAATGAACTTAAGAGGTTACATCAAAAACTGATTAAGGTATTTGCAAAATTAAATAATTTCAGAGTAAAACTAAATACCCCAAAAGTATATGGATCACTAAAGAATTTGTTTTTCTAGGGCATGTAATCTCGGACAAAGGTAAACATTCTTCACCCAAATTGAAAAGGTGGAAAAAACAAAGAATGTCAAAGAATTGTAGGTATTTTTAGGCCTAATTAATTACTTCAAACCGTTCCAACAGAATAAATCAAAAGTAGCAAAATCTCTCTTCAAATTATCGAGAAAGAATCAAAAGTGGTTTATGAATTAATGTTCAAAAAATTTAGCCAGTAAATTTTAAAAAAAAATCAGCAATTTTTAGTTACAGTGTTTATCAACTTGAAAATGTAAATCAATTAACTGTCTTGGTAGATTTTTCAAATAGAAAAGAGACTTAAATATTAAGATACAGCATAAACTTTAATATGTGGCTATTGTATTTAACAAGTTAAAAGAGTATCTCATCATGGTTAAAAAAAAATTGCAACTAAATTAGCTATATAGAGCTGCATTTTAACCAATTATTGTATTGAAATAAACGGTGGACCCCTACCAACATATCATAAAAGCATTTAAAAATTTTATTTAAGAATTTTCCTTAAGATTTTAAAATGTGATAAATTTATTTGACCAATAGATATTTTCTTCAGTTTGCTTCTACAGAAAAATTTTGCCTTTATTTCAGAATGTGGTTAAGGTATAATACAAAAACGATTTATAATTTGGTGAGATAGATATCAAGGTATTTTTTAAAAAAAAGTTCACTACAAAAGAAATTAACAAACAGTCTCACAAGATATTAAATAAACAAATGAAAAGAGTATCATGTGTTATATGAGAGCATGTTTATATATATCCTAGATTGATTTCTAATCTATAGAAATAATCATTTCTAATTTTTTTTTTCTTTTGACTAGCTTTTTTTTTTTTGCTTTGTAATTAAATGTCCATATTCTTTTATAAAAATATGTATTTAGTAACAACATAATCAATTTAAGTTTTAATAAATTAAATATCTATAACTTGTAATATTATGAATGGCAGCATTCTGAGCTCTTTGTGAAAATAAGAGTTATTATATGCAATATAATAGAAAATTTCTGAATTGTAAATTATGAAAATATAAAGCTCTCGGATCAGTTTCAAGAAAATTTCTCTCATCAGCTGTGCCAGACTTTTAAAAAATACTATCCACAAACTAAAATAAGCTCGAATCTTATTAATATTAAGATTTTATTTCCTTTATTTCTAAGTGTGAACAATTAGGGTATGACAACTCATCATTATCAATCCACTGCAGGATGAAGGTCTCTCCAAGTTCAATTCATTCAGAAATTTTCTGATCTCTAGCACTCTTCTCCACATCACCCCTGCATACTTTCTTATTTCATCCATCCATCTCACATGTGATGTCTTTCTAGATCTTTTATAATCTCTTGGAATCCGGTTTAAGATTTCGATTGTCCATCTATTATCATCTATTAATCTGTCCAGCCCAACTCCAATCTTTTAATTCTTTCAATGATGTCAGTAACACCTGTTTGTTCTCTTACTCATGTATTGGATTTTTTTATCTCCTCTTGTTACTCCTAACATGCATCTGTCCATAATTCTTTGAGTGGTTTAAATACTCTGTATTGTTTTTTTATTAAGTATCCAAATCTCAAATTCATAGATAAGAACTAGTAAAACACACTTATGAAAAATCTTTCTTTTCAAACAAATATGCAAATTTCCTTTTAATAATAAGTAATGTGTCTAAAGGCATTCCAATCAAGTTTAATTCTATGATTAATTTGATCTATTATGTTTCTATCTATAGTAATAATACCACCAAGGTATTTGTAAAATAATATAGGTGCTATTGCACCTGAATGCAAAGCTATTTTATGCTTAAAACAAAATAAAATTATACTATTCTGCGAGCGCTTTCAAGAGACGTGCTCTCATCTTCATATCTCTAAGAGAATTAATGATATGCAAATTATGCATATTATTTTACAAGTATATTTTTTCACGCAAAGATTTTGAATTATATTTAAATTACACCAAGGTATTTGTAATTGTTAATTTCTTCTAACTCATCATAATCAATCTTTACTTTCATCTTTTAAGAAAATCCATTGAACATTACTTTAGGCTTTTTAACATTTATTTTTAGTCCTTACTTCCATCTGATAACTCTTGCAACATTTCCTCAAGCTAAGAAGCATTATTTACAAAAACAACTACATCAACTGCAAAATCTAAATGACTAAATAACCTCCATTTACTTTTACTCTCCTTTAGCTTCCCATTTTAATCTACAAAATACTTCTTGCAGCACTGCTGTAAAAAGTTTTGAAGATATGGAGTCACCCTGTCTCACACCCTTCTCAATGTTAATCTTCTTAGTATTGTGCCGGTCAAAATCATGTATTCATTCAACAAGACCAACAATCCAAGCAAAAGTACCTCGAATCCAACCATGCACAAGATACAGATGTCAGGGCAAGGGTGAATCCTAATCTATTTGCCTGAACTATTGTCTCTCTGACTAATGGATAATGTTTGTGATGACACGAGCAGTGCTTGATTTTATTCGTCCCAGCTGGAAGTCAAGGTTCACAAAAAGAGTCAAAATAATAATGGGTTTATATAAGAAATTAATAATTTAGTGAATTGCAGAACGGTACAGATGTGATTGGATATCGATTACTAATGGTCCATAATAATTGTAATTCTTTCTGGCAACATTACAAAGAAGTGAATTTAAATCAAAGAAATATTATAAATAAATAGAGTAAGTAACCTTAGAGATTTGGAGTGATGACAAACTAAGCTAATTTAAAATAAAACTATTATAGGAATTTATTATGGAATTGGTTATTGTTATACAAAATAATTCGAGTTAGGTTTATACAACTAGGTGATTATAGATGCGGCTTTGACAACAATGTAAAAATGTATTAATTGGTCTGCCAAGAACCAATCAGCAATAAAATATTATTAGCCCTCTCTAAAAGATTACAAATAAACCTATTTTATATATAAATATAGATAGATAGATAACAAGATATGAAAGATGTGCATTTATAACACTATTACATTTAAATCAGTTGTCTCTACTGAGTGTGGAAAGCAAGATAGTTCATTTTAAATAAATTAGATAATCATCTTTAACTAATTAATGGGGTTGGTTTGTGAAGGATGTGCTATCACGGCAGAGAGCATTTCAGGTTTTTAAATAGATATATATATAAAATGATGAAAGCAGTATAGATTACAACAAAAGAATGAGGTCGGTTACGAACCTCTAGGTGGCTTTGCTAAAAGAAATCCCTGGTATATACAGGTAGATGAGAAATGCTGGCCCTCCAGCCAAAACATGTCTAAATAATAATAATAGATTTGATGTGCTGGACTTTCCATACACATCTTAATGGTAATGCCCGAAAAAGGATACCTTGGTGTGAACTACGTCTACTTTGAAGGAAAGTGAAAGATTGGACTGGTCATATTTAAATTTCCGAAGGTCCTGAGGAGTAAGTAGCAAAGCAAGAACAATAATAAATGAATGGTTGTAGCTATAAATACATAATACCTTAGACATATACAGATAGTGTATCTCTAATGATAATAATAACTTAATTCCTGATTAAAATAATCGGCTCCCTGACATAATAAAAAGTCCCCAGAAACCTTAGGCCATTAATGAATGAATCATAAAATATAATATAAAAAAGAAGGCAAGAATAAAAATTAAAATATAAATTGTTTTCCACACTTTCCAAATATTTCAATTATTAGTGAGTTATCAAATAGTTTATCAAAGATTACAAAATAAGACTGTCTTTTAATTAACATAGATGGGGCATTGAATATCAAATTCACTTCTGGTGAAGTTTGACAACATACAGCATAATAAATTGTACATCACAATTTTAATATTTTACTGGCAAATAAAAATATATATGTATGAAACATATACTGATAAAATGCTATGATAAATGTGCTTTCAATGATTTTCTTTCAAGACATTTGTTTTACAGAAATTATATTAGATTTTACTTAACTGATTTAATAAAATACATTATTCTCTCTGATATAATTACGAGGGCAATTTTAAATTGGAGGTAATAATAAGATATCTAACTTTTAAAACAATTTCAATCATTTAAAATAAATTTATAATATAAAAGGTATAAAACTAAACGAACTTTTCTATTAATTAATTTAAGGGAAATAAGTCTCCTGTAATGATTTTTAAATGAAGAAAATAAAAGGGAGGGGGTTTAAAGTTAGTTGCTCGCTGAGTTTTATACTTGGCAATTTCCGTAAGTCAATATTATAAATAAACCAGCAAAAAATAAGATAAATTTGCCACATCAAAATAAGGTGAGATTTTTATAAGAACTAATATTTTTAAATTTAAAAAAAATTTCAAAAGACGCATTTTAAAATTAAGTTGTATAAACATTACAGATATATATAATATAAATTAATATTGATTTAGAAAACAAGTAAAATAGAATCAGTGGCTTGCGGCAAATTGGATGTTACCTCAGAATCAATTGGTAGACATTCCATGGCTTGAAACAAGCAGTTATACAGTCAGATCATTTAGCAGGCTTCCTTGACACAGTACAGTCTCTGGCTAAATGTTGAGAGAACTGGATGGCATTGATGAGCTGATGGAATAAAGCTCCGGAAAGCAATGGCCAATCTTTTCACCCTGTCATTTCTTTAGTCATGATGTATTATAAATCTAAAGTACTCTCTTCTGTGAACTGTTCTTCAATAATCTCCTTCAATAATAATAATAATAATCCCTTTTCCACTATTTATGTGATCTGGCCTTATCTATAGGATTCAATCTACAGTGACAACTGCCAATTGCAATTGCTCTAAGTGGCTCTCTGAGGTTGGTGCCTGCTTGGGAGGAAAATCTATAATCCTGCCTTAAACATGCCCCAAGGGTTCATTTTCTAATTAAAAGAAAACAGCAACAAGCATATTAAGTTTATCAGTCATTGTATTAACAAAGCCAATTTAATTAAGGTTTAGATTAACAAAAATGTAGATTTTATTCAGAAAAATTTTAGGAATTTGGTACAATGATTTTCAAACATATTTGATATAAAATACAAATTTACAAAATATACCCCTACCAATATTAAATTGTGTAGATAACCCTCTAATGTACACTGATTAAAAGATAAATATAAAATGTTACCAACTGATTAATTGAAGAAAAATGAATTTTAATAAAAAAATTTAAAATATTTGTAACATTTTATAGATATCCAGGGTTCAATTCAATTTAACAAAATAAACACAATATACAAATATAAAATAAATAAACTATTATAAAAAGGTTAGTTTTAATTATAAAATAAAATTAATGAAATATAAAAGATTATAATATTGATTAAAAATATACTACCACCTATTATGAGATGGGTGTCAGTTAATATAAAAGGTTGAGTTCAAACCCATACTAGTGCTGATGACATTGGCACTAGGTGAAGCAGAAATATATACTATATTTCCAGCTTCAGTATCATTACGTAATCTAATTGTTGCAGTTTCATTTTTATAAATATTTTTCACATGACAATATCCTGGGTCTATATCTTGATAATCCAATGCTTTAATCACTGAAGAAATGCTTATAGAATCAAATGCCTTTCCATAATCTATAAATCCAAAGCATAATGGCAAATCATATTCAATGGTACTTTCTATAACTTCTCTTAATGCTTGGATATGATCTAATGTATTAAAACCATTTTTAAATCCAGTTTGTTGTTTTGATTGATTGAAATCTAGTGTTCTCTGTAGACAAGTTATAATTATCTTGATAAAAAAAGTTTGTATAAAACTGAAAAAAGACTGAAAGGTCTGTAATTTCTAATATATTCTTTATCACCTTTTTTAAATATTAATATTGATACTGTATTCTCCCAATCATCTAGTACATCTTTATCATTTACACATTTGATATATAACTTTGCCAAAAACTGTTATATTTCTTCATCTGCTTCTTTTGATATATCAATTATAATTCCATCATTACCTGGAGCTTTTCCCTTCTTCATAAATGTAATTGCATGTCTTACTTCATTTAAAATCCTGGGCAATTCAGAAGATATAAGAAATGTAGGAGGTACTTGTTCTTTATTACTATATAATTCTTGATAGAATTCTTCTACGCATTTCAAGATGTCATCTCTCTTTTTAGTAATAGCTCCATCTTTTTTTTATTACTGATATAAGTTTCCTACTAATATCAAAATGTTTTACCCTCTTGAGATTTTTATTCTCTTCTACAACTGTCCTTGGTAGTTTACAATTATACTTTCTTATATCAAACCAATTCTTTTTCGCACTATTTTACAAAATTCAGGATATTCAATCATTCTAAATGCATCATTTTTATATATTTTCATATTCTCCTTCTTTTCTTCATAAATTCTATAGTCTCAGTAGGTAGAAATTTTATTGGGCAATTGGTGTTTTTTTCTACAAGCTATCTTTATTACAGTTTTAAAAGTGAATCAATTATTTTCTTAATAATTTCATTCAAATCTGAATCATGTTCAAAATCTATTAATACTTGAGAACAATTTGCAAGTTCTGATATAGATTCATTACAATATTTCTGAAGATTGGGAATATCAACTGTAAATATTGTTTTCCTTAATAAATTTTTGTCTCTCTAGTTTTGCATTAACACATACATATCTTACATCTTACTAATGGATGATCACTTTTTGTGTTGAATTTATTAATGACATTACAATCTTGATATATGTATTTTCTGTTAATCAAAATATAATCCAATTCTTCTGTAACTTCATTTGGATGTTTCCATGTCCATTTGCTTTTAACATTTTTCTCAAAAATGAATTCATAATATAGGAAGTTTTTCTTTTTCTGCAAACTCCATAAGTCTATGTCCTCTCTCATTTCTATTACCATAACCAAATTTACCTACAGCAATTTCAACTTTCATTTGTTTACCAATTCTAGCATTAGTCCTCCATAACAATTTTAAATGTTGCTTATTCAGATAAAAGACTTTTGTGCATCCATATAAAAATCTTCTACTATTTCATTACTATGAGAACTTGTTGGGCACAAATCTGAATTATCTGCATTTGGTATCTGCTATTAAGTTCAATAACTAATCTTACCACTCTATCCGATATATCATCAATCTCCACAATATTGTTCTTCCACTTTTTATTTATAATGAATCCTATTCCACTTGAATTTCCAATATTTGTGCCTTTGTAGTAGAATACTTGCCCACTTTTTAAATCAATTGTCTCTTCACCTTTTCTTCTAACTTCCCAAAGTCCAATAATGTCCCATTTAATATGAGAGAGTTCTTCCAATTCTTGCAATCTTCCTTAATTTGAAAATGATATGCAGTAAAGTCATCCATCAAAGGTCAGCCTGGGTCTGCAATCATGGGATTCTTAGCACTTCAGTATTTGGCTAACACTGCTCCCTTGAATGATGACTTTACAGCTTCCTGAGAATAAGAGTCATGATTTACTTTTGTCTGTCATGTTTGTATATATCTATTTAAAAAACATTTTTCATTCACACACACACTCAGTCTTCCTTGTCAGGTAACTGTCAGGTAACTGAGAAGAAAGGCCATGGTATTTCTTAATATACTGGCTAATGCGTGTTGCTGAGCATCCCATCCATGTTTGTATACTATATAAATAATCATATAGTAATAACAGTTGCAATGACAAGTATGTAATTATAAATTTATTTAATGCACATTGATTACGTAAGTAATATTTCCTAAGGCAATAAACCTAAAGTATGTACGATTGAAAATGCGAAGGTAGGGACCTCTACAGTTCTTAACCACAAGTTTACATGTTGGAAGAAAAAAAGGTTCCCTATTTTCTTCCAATGCGTAAGCTTGTGGTTAAGACCTATAGAGGTCCCTACTCCCTCTTTTCTTCCAATAGATGAGCTTGTGGTTAAGATCTGTAGAGGTCACTACCTTCACATTTTCAACTGCACATGCTTTAGGTTTATTGCCTTAGTAAATATTAATGACAAGTATAATATAGTGGACATTAGGAATTTGTCCTGCCCAGTTCCTTTAAGGACTACAAGAGGAAACAAATGGTCTCCTTTCAATTAACAGCAAACTCCTTTCTGCAGTCATGATATGACAACTATGCCGTGTTATATGGTTTCAACCTTCATATAGGATACAAAAATTGCAGACAGTAGAGCACTCTATATGTTTTACCATAAATGTATATAATATAGATATTTTAACATGCCTACATAAAACCGTGATATAATTTAATTTAAAAATTATACATATCAAAATATCAATATAAAAATATTTTAAGAAAGAAGAATGAAGTTATGAAAAAGATAGAGGAGCAATAAATTGAGAAAAAAAAAGTACACATAAAAAATAATGAAGTGTTAACATTGATGGATCAAATAATAATTTTAAAATAAGATTTTAAGATAATATTAATTATTTACTAAAAAACACATCAGATAAAATTAAATTCAACCTTTTGCCCCCATAAAAAAACATTATAAAATAGTATCTTAATAATAAAAACATTTTAATAAAATTTATAATATAGCTCTAAATATTGAAATACTTGGCTAAATTGTGTTAAGTTATGACAAACAGCTACAGATTACTATTAAGTAATTGTAATACTTTATTACTCTAATTCAACCACAGTATACAGTGACAATATTAGTAAAAAAAAGAAGATAATTGAAATATGATTTTTTTTAATGCTGTAAGTGAAAATAAAAGAAAATAACTTTAAAGAAGTATCCTCATAGAATTTGTGAACTAAAACGTTTTTTGACATGGATTCTTAAAAAAAAGAAATTATGAAAATTAAATGAAAAACATGAAAATTAATCTCTAGTAAATTTTTAAATTTTAAAATAAAATGCAAATGGTAATAACTGATCAAATATAGCTGTAATATAAAATGCAAATAATTGCAAAATAATGAAGAAAAGTTTATTAAAATATTTTTAAAAATGCAACTAAATGTTGCAAATTAGAGACAACATATGATTGATTTTACAATAGAATCAAATTGCTTTTATGCAGAATCACTAAATGGACAATTTATAGTTACTCCATAAACACATCAGTATTCATTTAAATACTTTTTTGTGATTTAAAACAAAATATTTATTAAAAAAATATAGGATTAATATTTGATATGTAATTTCAGACTTAAGTTTATTTTTTTAAAAAAAGATGATTTTATAGCCTATGGTTATTCATCAAATAGATTCATTTACCACATGCCAATATCCAAATAAGAAACTAATAATGTTATGTATAAAATAAAAAAAACACAAATACATGAAAATAATAGAATGTATCTAGAAAACAAATTTGAAAATAATATAGTTAGTAACCAAACCAATAAAATTGAAGTTACATTTTAATTATACAAACACTGAATGAATATAAATAGTAAGAAATTGATAAAAACATAAAATGCATTACTTAAAATAATATATTTCAATTCCAAAACGCAATCTGTTTATGATAGAATTGTATTAATTAAAATCATCAAAAGTAAATAATGTTTTAGTAATGAGGCTAAATGCAAGTCCATAAAAAATTAAATTACAAAAATCAATCTATGAAAAGAATATAAGTAACAATTTTATAAGCACAATTAATACAAAAAGTAAAGTGTGTAATCCATGGGAATTAAATGATGACAAAAAATCCTTAAGAAAGTAAATTCCAAAATTTATCAATTTTTGGGAAAAAAGAAAAATGTGGAAACAGTAAAAAGTACATACAAAAATGCAAAGTTATATCAAATAAAACCAGGAAAATAAATATTTTAATAAATAGTCTATTATTTATATAGCTCATAAGCAAGTGCATATAAATTCATAAAAGTGCATGATCAAAGGTTCATTCTTTAAAATAATATTTTGGTATATATGCCAAATGCAAATCTATAATAAATAAAATTTCAAAAAGCAATCATAATTAAAACAATATTTTGATCCATAATTTTACTTATTATTATCATATACACATTTGCCTATGTTTTATGACATTCATATCCCCCTCCCCATAAACAGATATGTTTTGGAATTCAATTTATAGATTTATTGCTGACAATTACTTTTTTTATGAATTCATGGGCAAATTTTTTTATATTGTTGTATTTATTAAATCATTACATATTTTCATTCCATAGATTGGTTTTTAATTTAATTTATAGATTTGCATTATTTATGTTTTTAGGTTTTATTTAATATAGTTTTTTTTTTCTGAAAACAGATATCCTTATGAAATTTAATTTCTAATAGATTTCTTATATTAAACACATGTGTTATCCATATTGTTGTGTTTATTTAATAATTACTCAGTTATATGAATTGGTTTTGTAATTTAATTTTTTATAAGCTTGCATTTGACTTCATCATAAATTTAATTTCTTATAGATCACTTGTAGTAAATACATTTACTACAGTTATTATTATTGTATAGATTAAACGTATTACTTTTGTGCACTGTTTTGATTGCTGAATTACTATTTTCTGCTTTGTTTTCTAAATATATTCTATTATTTTCATGTTTTTTGTTTTGTTTTCGACTTTTTAAACAAAATATAAAACATATCTATTATTTTTTCTTTAGTCATTTCTAACAAAATCGAGAATGTTTCATTTTCCAAAAGGATTTCATAATTTTATAAAATATCTTTATAGCAAAAGTTACAAAATTGATTCTAATCAAAGCTTATGCAGAGAGAAATCAGATTTTTAGTCTTCAATGAGCAAATCCAGAAATTAAAAAATATAGTATACAATTATGCAACTGCTTTTAAATCTAATAATGAATAATAAAAAAAATGGTGTCTTATGAAATGCAGATATTAGATTTCTAATTAATGAAGAGGAAGAAATGGCTAATAATTCTAATAAATAAATGATAATATTCAAATGTCACATATCACTAATAGAAATATATAGATAAGTGTGTGAAAAATTTAATTATAAAGTTCTCAATCATTTTTAAAATCTTTTATAAAAATTTTCATTGCTAAAATTCTAATAATCTCCATTATAAACAATAACACTTCAATTATAAATTCCAATCAGAAAAATTCTATCAACTGCTAATGGGAAAAAAATTATGGATCATGGTCTTAAAATGTTTGATTACTCCACCAATTGATATCTTATCTTAGAACTTCATAACTTTACACAAAAGGGTATTTTTCAGAAGTAAATATTAACCCCGTTAGACATGAATAGATGTATAACTTTGGCAAAATAAATAAATAACTAAAATCAATAATAAACAAATATGAAAACCTAATTCAAAAATTGTTTTATGAAAATGAGCAATAATATTACTATTTTAAATTCAGTGCTTAATAAAAATATTAATCTTATAGATTCTCTTAATCTACATATTACAGAGATAGAGATATCTCCAACAATAGTTACCTTCTTCCTCCTCCTTTCCTTGTGTATTGATTTCTATATTTACATATCATACCATTTCCAACCTTCTTATACACTTATCAATACTATTTTTTATACCAAAACTTTTTGGTGTAAAAAATAATATTGATAAGTATATAAGAAGGTTGGAAATGGTATGATATGTAAATAATTACATTCACATGAATTTCACTTTCATTTTCCTTGTACAATGCTAGTATGCTTTTAATAAAAGATTGTGTCAGCAGATTCTGCACATTTTATGATTTTAAAAACCACTAAGACAAAACACAAAAAAATAAAATAAAATAAAGAGTAAAACAAGAATCCACTAACATAATAAGCAACTATTAAATTATATCTAGAGGACCTGACATGATTACCTTTAGCATCATAAACACTCTCATCTTCCGAAAGAAGATAACACTTTGTCAGAGATTATTTAAATTTAACAACAACAAAAAAAGAAATTCAATAAGAACCAATTCTAAAAATAATTTTGAAAACAATTTAATCAAATTAGTGGATCAACTTTTCCAAACAATAATGTCAAAGCAAGTCGTTCAGATAATTCATCTACTCATTGAAATAGATTGAGTTATAACTATATAGCTCCCTTTCTCATAAACATTGAACATATTTGACTGGAATTAATGCATATAAGATCACATCAAAAAAATTCCCACCAATGTAGAGCAACAAGATCAATACTCCCAGAATATTATTTCGTAAAACTTCCAAACTTTATTCCGTCAAGTATATCTCTTTTAATGTAATCTTATGTTAAATATGGTTAATATTAATATTAAATATATCATTTATTACACAACACTTTCCCATTTTTTCTTTTTATAAGACAAAAAAATTAAATTCCAGTTAGCAGTTGTTTATTAATAAAAACTAGTCAAAAATTAAAATTTATATATCTACAGTTAATTCCCCTATTTATTTTTCCAATTTTGGATGTTCTTATTCCTTAACTTCCATCACTTCTGATAAAGGAAAGGGAATGTTAATAATAGTTCACCATTATTTTAAGACACTATATCTGGATCAACATATCTATCACTATCCATGCAATGAACTTTCTTTGAACCGTCAACATCAATCTCCTATTATTTTCTAATTTCACCATGTCATATTCTACAAGATAATTAATTCAATAACATTGTCTGCATTTGTATGCACATATTTGCATCTCATAAAAAATGCCTAATGAGCAATGAAGTTTTTACCTTCTAACCCAATCTTCTGTATAAATTTAATTCTGCTCTAACAAATAGCATATTTAATCTCCTAAATTTCATTTTTCTATTATAACTCATTTAATATCAAAGTTATTCTTAAATTATCATGCACTCAATATATTATTTAACCAGTTTTTTTTATTTCAAACTTGGCCTTCATTCATTTATAAAAATAGTGTGTTCTCTAAAAACTATCTCTGAATTGCTTTTTTTTTTTTTTTTAATTTATTTTTATTTCATTTTGTCTAGGTGACATGATACAGACCTAGCTTTCATTTATAAATATTTTCTCAATTATAAAATCATCACACACAAAGAAATAAAATCCCAATTTAAAAAAAGATTCACAGTAAACTGAAAAATCTATCCACTAGTCTTTCTACAGTACAATCATTTCTTGTGCAAACCTAAGCAACAGATACTAAATAAATATTTTCCAATTAAAATAGCAGAAAATTTTCTTAAGCTTAATCTCATAGCCAGTTGTGAGGTTATAAGTGCTAAACCCTGATGCATAAATACAAACATCTTCCTTCTCAACTATCAAAAAGAATTCTATATTGATAAATATTATATTAAAAATATATTATCTATTTAAAACCAAATTAAAAACTTATCTCTATCCTCAATTAAAACAAAGTTTCAAAATGTAACTCTTATTATGAATTTGGCTATTCCATGCAATTCTTGCATTCATCTTCATGCACTTAAAATTCTTGACCTCAACAAAAATTAAAACCATTGATCAACTATACTAAGTATCTATGGTTTCCTTCCTCAACGCAGAACTCTTCTCTCACCATTTAACAACTGGAAAGCAATACTTATAATTTTCCATTCTGATAAAAATTATGAAATCACTCATTGAAAATAGTATTCAACTTATTATATAATCAGATATAATCATCAATAATGTATATAATAATAATCATACACAAAAATCTTTTATTACAATAAAAATAATTATATGAATATATATAAAACATCAATTAATTTGATTAATAGTTGGCTAATGATAAATGAATGGAAGGTTATGTAATATATATTTATACATGTTTTTTTTATACGTCTTAAAAATATTGTATGGTTTTAATAGGTTATAATTAATTTCATATAAAAAAAAGACAGATGCTATTATGTATACAATGTAGATTATAGTGTTATAGTGGCAAGGAATGGGATAGAAGAATAAATGCATTAATAAAGAATAGGAAGTTGGAGAGATGGGAACTAATATGGGGAGTAAAAAGAGTTTAAATATATGTAGAAGTAAATAGATTATTGGATGTGAGTTAATTTATTATAATAGCAATAAAAGTAGGTTACTGTTTAAGGCTCGAACAGGATCATCAGCAACAAGGGGATATACACATAAATGGAAAAATGTGGATGATTTATAAAGGTTGCAAGGTGGGTAAGGAAGGCATAGAAAATATTAAGCATCTGTTAATTGAATGTAAAAATCTGCAAGCAGAAAGGGTACAAATAATGAAGCTATGGAAAAATAAATATAAACAAAGTGATTATACAGAAAGTGTGTTCTTGGTTTTTATGCTGGATTTGGAAAAAGATAAGGGAGGTTTAGATATAAAGATCATGGAGTTGATAAAGATTATGTTGTGGAAATGGGATGGAGCAGGATAGAGAAGAATATGAAAAAACTGGGGTGGTGAATGGAAGGGGCAGGTAAAGTGGCTAACAGGTTTTTCTGGGCATAGTGGCTAAGAGATTGCTGACTCTGAAAAAGGAGACATCACAATGCATCGCATCACATAATGGTAAATTAGTTAAAGCACACTGAAAAGGGCAAAAATTAATACTTTCTGAAAAGAGCTTTTTTGTATATGACATATATATTATTGCCGTCATATAAAGATATTTTATATTATATTATATCGTTAATTTATTTAAATCAGATATAAATATTACTATTTCAATTTGCACAAAAGACCTCTTCTATTCATTCAGAGATTTCTCTATTTAAAACTATGATCAATTATATTAGGCTATGCAGAAAAACTTCACTCATTCCTACTTAGTTTGTAATATTTTCATTCATCTTTGGATCAGTTATTCCATCTCCAGCTGCAACAGGACAACCTTTCACTCATTTCCTTTACTTGATCACAAATCTTATGTTGAATTTGTGAAATTCACATTATTGTGAATAGATATTTCCTGGTTTGTGTTGCACAATTTTATTCCTTGGTGTTTCCATGGATTTCTTTTCATCTTACAAATCAAAGGTTTTTTTAGTTCAAATGTAATCTATCAGATTTCAAGCACAATTCATATATGGATAACTTAATTCTCTTTTCTTCTAAACAAAAACAACTTCCTAAATTATTCACAGATCCTTAATTAATTATGAGGAGTATTCAATTAGATATAGATATGGTCTCCATTTGGAAGATTATGTCTGGTGAAAAAGTTTCATTTTTATGGACTCCTGATCGAAGTTACTCAGATTCCCCATTCATCTAACCATTCAATCTTCTTAAAAACAGCATTCAAAAAAAACTGCTAATATCCAGAGGAAAAACAGGTCTACTCTGCAAAACATATTTTCCATTTAGGTGAAAATAGTTTAGATTGCGCTTTACGCAAAAAAGTGAAGCTTGTCTTATTACAAGTTATATGGCTTAGTGCTTTCAGAAACCTTGTGTCTCCATAATCATAGCCTACTTTTAACTGAAGTTAGTTACCAACACTTTCATCTCCCTAAAATAACTTATTCTTGTAATAAAATATGTTATCTCTTTCACTTAAAAAGTCAATTCTCTCTGCAGTCAATTGATCTCAAAAAAAAAAAAAAACAGTTTTCATCACAACCATAAAAATGTAAAACATGCTGCTCTAAAAATGCAATGGATATCATTGCATTCCAGGTAAAAATCAATTAATGTTCCATTTCTTATTCTAAATATGGTTTCTAAAATTTTAAAAAAATTTGACAGTTCATCTATAATACCTCATCACTCGTAATAATTTTTCATAAAAAAATATACTGAAAATGTATGAATGATTGATCATTTGGGAGATTATGTGGCATTTGAGCCCTGATGAAATACATGGATTTTTAACTCTCTATTCTGTTAGTCAACATGTAGACCATAAAATTAAATATTGGTTGCCTACATAATGACATTCTTAAGATAGCACCAATTACTTTATTATTAAAAGATTCAAACATTGATTTCTAAAACCCAAATATTTGGACTTCTGATTTTCTTCTGATCTTCTAATGCTGAAATCAAGTAATAAAAAATAGAGGAAAAGAATAAAAAAGGATTGGTCCTCTATACACTAACTATAATGTACTACTCTAAACACTGATTGTTCAACAGAATTCAATTATCTAGTTAGGACACACTCCCACTATTCCATGTATTGTCTACTTTTTAGATAACTGCTGAATTTTGATTAAAGAATATTTTATTTTATCAGATAATATTTATTTAATTATTTAAAGGATTCTGGTTATTGAAATGCATGCACAATCTCAAATGTTTAAATTATTTATGTTTGTAGCAATGAATTTAATATATTAACTAACAAATACTATTTCAGATATTACATAATTGTTATATAAATAGGATTTTATAACTATTGTAAATAAATGAAACTAATGACACATAAAATTATGACATAAACCTAATTATTTAACAATTAAAATGGCTCACTTTATAAAAATTGATTATGCATTGTGAAGCTAAACAATTTACCTATTCCTTCTTTTGCCTTACCAATTGTCTGATAGTTTCTTGCTTTATTTATATAAATATTATTATAATTTAATTTTATTTTCACATATACATTATAAATGCATGGTTTAGTTCTCATACATATGATCTGACATAATTCATCTTAATTATGTAAATTTTTATAATTAATATATATCTTTAACAACTATATATTATTTTATATTATAAATAAAAAAAATTTTACAACTAAATTTCTTTTATGCAATTAAAGATATAAAGAAAAATAAAGATATGAACAAGATGAAAAATACAACAAAAAATACAATTATTTAACAATTAATAGATATGTTATTATTCACAAACAAATTATCAATTACAAACTAATTAATTATTGTGAAAATAAAAGTTAAAAATAAAACACAATTCTAGTATTGAATATTTTATGATTATTATTTCTAAAAATATATGTATTTATAATTGGTAAAAGCAATTACAGAATAATGTCTTATCCTACATTCATTCATCAACAATCATTTATAATCCCCCCCCCCCCCCAAAAAAAATAACAAACAATAAAAATAAAAACTTAAAGATAAGATATGTGTTGACTATACAAACTAATACAGATTTCATAAATATATTCACATATATTACATGCTGTTCCTCTAATCTATTTCATGTCTAGCAGTGCTATATTTTTATTTCTGCAGTAAACCTTTTTTTATCTGAGTTCAATGTCTTGCCTAATTATAATTCTATTATCTCAGTCAAAATAATCATTAGTACATCTCATTAAAGTGACATCTTTACAATGTAAACAGTCTATTTTCCCCATAAACACCATGCTCAAATTAATTATAATTATTTCACAAAATCTGTTATCATTCATTCACTCCCACTGCACAATCCAATAAAGATAGATTTTTTAACATCGCATATAGAAAACTGAAGAACATGTCAATTGATCTTATGGCAGATCATCATATTAGCAACTGATTTCCATCCTTATCAGAATCTTCAGACATTACTAGTTTTATTATTTTTAGAATTTCCTATGATTTTGATTTAATAACATTATTATGGATTGCAGATATTATTTTTATGGATTTTGGCAATTTTAATCATAATTTACATAAAATTAAGTGAAATCTATGTGGTAACAATGTTTCAAACAAGATGTATTATTTGCACTTAGCAAAGCCAATGGGACCAAAACTGAAATATGTATGTAATATCATACAGACTAAAGTTATTTTAAATAATTATGAGAAAATCTCTTTAAGGCTTTGTGGTTTTTTTCAATAACAATTTTGATAAAAATACTGAACATATATTGAGCTTGTGTCATTTTTTTACAGTCAACAAAACTGCCATTAAATATCAAAATGATATGCCTTATCAAAAATAAATTATTAATGTCTTCATAATAAACAATGAAGAAAATGAAATTCTACAATATTTTTGCTATGATCCAGAAATGATACCCAAGATATTGTCTAGAAATTGATATTTCTATTTGCGTAAGATTTGACACTAAAGTAATTCATATTATCTTTTAAATAAACATGTATTTATTGCTATGATAGAGAGTGATACTTACAATATTATCTAAAAATTTATATTTCTAATTGTATAAGATTTTCTATTAAAATAAATAATATTATCTTTTAAATAAACGTTATTTATTTGTAATATAGCAAAGACAACAAATATTAATGAATGGAAAAAGACAACAAGATTACATTAGCAAATATATTATCTCAGTTATAAACAAATTTCAGGGAACATTGATTTTTGAAGAGAATGTAACATCAAATTATACATGATGATAAATAAAATAATTATATAATTTGTAGTCCTGGAATTCATCTGATATCCAAGCACACAGTAAAGAGCAGAATACAACTTTCTAATAAAATGACAAATAAGAAATTTTTTTAGATGTAATAATATGTTGGACTATTTCCATCATCTATCATTAAATATTGAATGTCTAGATATAGTTCAACATATTATTACATCTAATATACTATCATTACAAACTTTCAGGTAAACACTAAGAAATTCCAATAGCTAAAAATTAATTCAGAAAACTTTAGCTTTGAGTCCACTTTACCATTGCTTTAAACTCATAGAGCAAAAATAAGTCAATGAAAGAAGTACAGGGATGTTGTCAAATAAAATATTATTAGTCAGAAACTAGTTGTGGAAAATCTTTTACATTCCCAGCTGACTTATTCAATGCGTGTATAGTTGGCTAGAAAAAATACCATTATCTTATAAAGTTTAATATAAACTTTGATAATCATATATGATGCTTAGTTTTGGTATAATTCATAGTCAAATATCTACAGAAACCATACATATAAAAAAAAGTTAAATGTTTCTTTGTACTTAAAGAAATTGTGATTAATAAAAAATGCCAATTTAATTATTTTGATCTTTATCACATTTTTTTTTCATTTATTTTTAACATAAGGAAAAAAAAGGTGAACTTGATTTTTGGGAGTTATTAATGATTTACCAATTTCTTTGATAAAATTGAT
The DNA here is from genome assembly GCA_028023455.1 of Epiperipatus broadwayi. Taxonomy (NCBI): domain Eukaryota; kingdom Metazoa; phylum Onychophora; class Udeonychophora; order Euonychophora; family Peripatidae; genus Epiperipatus; species Epiperipatus broadwayi. The sequence goes on from JAQFVV010006443.1 coordinate 1,076,957, forward strand.
TTAGCAAAGTTAAAAGTTTTTTTTTTTTTAATACTCTCTCATTAAATAAGTTTCTTCAAATAAAAAGGATGTATATTTAAATTTTAATCTGAGTTTGTTTTTTTTTCATTTGATTTTATTACTTTTTGAAAGTGGAATTTAAATTATTCCTTTTGTATTCCAAATGAAATAACATCTAACATCTTTTAATCATTTAAAAGATATTGGAATTTAAATAAACTTTTTAATATATATATTAAACAGTTTACATAAATTTATTATTCATTTTCTTAACTTGTTAGTGTATCTTATAATTTCATATAATAATTTTAAAGATACCAATCCATCTGCATTTTTGTAATTGGAAAATAATATGCTAATATTAAGTATCAGTACGAAGTGAGATCAAAATACAATAAATCATACATTGCAGCATCAAATAACTACAAAAAAATATTTAACAATAAAATATGGATTCAAAATAATAATAGCAATTAATTATTACAATCCTAAAATTACTTTAATGATAAATTGCTCACAAAAGAATGAATATAGATTCAATGAACAGTGACTGTTAGAAGTGTAAATAACATCTACAGATATATAATTCTAAACAACATATTTTTGATAATATAAAATTATTACTGGATACTTTAATAAACAATTTATAATAATAAAAACTATAAGTAAATATTATTTATTCACTGCTTAGGAGGTAAAAAACAAAAATAGCTAGCATCTCTTTCCTTACTCCTTTTTTTTCTTTCCACAGTTAGGAATTGTTTTAAATACTTTTTTTTCTATTTGAAAAATGATAATATAGCTCATTAAGATAAATTTTATTAACAAAATCTCTCTGTGTTTTCTGCAGAATTGTTAGAGTGAAACTTTGATCTAGGAATATTCTCCTTTAAAGTCATCATACTATAACTCCATTAAAGTACACAGGGCAATTTGCTAAACATTTAGATTCTCTTTGCTTATTAAATTTGACTGAAATTACATTTGAAAATTTACTTGAATAGTAGTTAGGCATGGAAAAAATAATATAAATTAAAATAATATTATTATAATATTAATAATAATGGTTAGAATTTTTTTTAAAAAAAAAAACAATGTTTTGTGTATTCATGTATTTATTTACATATATATATATAATGAGTTATTTATTTATTTAGTGCTGTTTTAATCTGCAACAATCATTAGGGTTCACTACCCTACTTTCTAAACACAAGATAAAGTCTTTTGAAAAGTTAGAAAGAATCCATTCTGCCCTTTTTAATCTAAAGGTATATGTATAGGCAAATCTTAAGCATTTGAAGGTGATAGTGGGAAGATATTAATTAATCACTTTTAATTTCATTTGCTAAGTTTTAATCATTGAAATTTTTACAATTTATGGCAAGTCAGTATTAAATGTAATATTAAGCATATTAAGTTATTTATTTATATAATTCATTATATATATGTTTAAAATTACATCTAATACTGACATGCCCTAAATTGTAAAAAAATTTCAGATGTAAATAATTAAAATATAACAAATGGAATTAAAAGTGATTAATTAATATCTTCACACTCTCATTTCCAAATGCTTAAGATTTGTCTATATTTATATATTTAGATTAAAAAAATAGAGTAGATTTATTCTAGCTTTTCTTGTGTTTGAAAAGAATAATATTCCTTTTAAATGTTTATTAGTTTACAGTGCATGTGTAGTAGAGTGATTCCAAATGATTGTTACAGATTAAAACATAGCACTATATAAATAAATAACTCATTATATATATGTTTAATATTACACCTTAGACTGACATGCTGTAAATTGGAAAAAAATTGCAGATGACAATAATTAAAACATAGCAAATGAAATTTTAAAAAGTGATTAATTAATATCTTCAGGTTCTCATTTCTAAATGCTTAAGATTTGTCTATACATATATGTTTAGGATAAAAAGGTAGAGTGGATTCATTCTATCTTTTCAAAAGAGTTTGTCTTGTGTTTGGAAAGGAGAGTATTCCTTAAAAGTTTCTATTAGTTTACAGTGCATATGTAGTGGAATGATCCCTAATGATTGCTACATATATGAAATAAGTATACAAAAGTATGTATGCAATATAAACATATTTATATAAAACAATTAGATAAAATATTTCATATCAAATACACCTTTTTACATCAAAAATTATTACTTTTTATATGGAATAAAACTATATAACATTTGAATAATATTTGATAATATATTAAACTATTTTTCATAGGAAAAAATTGTTTTTAATATTTCAATGGAGGATATTTGTTATGTTTAGTCTAAATTGCAGATTCAAATGACAGTTATAAAAAATATGAACACTCAAAGTGAATTAGTATAATTTATTAGTAACAAATATATATACATATCATACAATCAATAAATATAATGCCATATATATATAACTTTTACATACATATAACTTATTTAGTACGGAAATTTCACCCGAAATGACTGGACTCACTTCCAGCGTATAATAGCTTGTCTCATGAGTTTTAGCCAAGACACGTCTGGCTGTAATAGATAGCTGCAATATTTATAGCACAAGGACTATAATAGAATGTTCACTGTTAAAAGTGGTTCAAATGCTAGAGTGTGCAGTCATTTAGGTTTGACAGATGTTCTCTATTTGCATCAGAAAAGGCTGGTTATTTTTTACCAGATCCCCAACCTTACTGGCAGCCATCAGATTCTGAGAGCATCATTGCCTATTGGTCAGTACTAACCATTGGCTGTGTTTAACATATTTATTAACCTATTGGTTAGTGGCTGTGAATGCTCAATCCAATCAGATAAGGAAGGAAAATGATCTAGTCCACTTCTGAAGGCAAGATTAGATATAACATCCCCCCCCCATCTAAAATTAGCCCTGAAGAATATAGTCATATAGATGAGCTGGACGATATATTGTTTGCTTTGTGGTTTCTCAGGTTTATTGCTATTCTTGTCTTGTTCATCATCATCCTTACTTGATGATCTTATCCCTGGATGTTCATCTAGATTGTTGCTGTCTTTAGTTTGGTGGTTATTATCTTTCCTTGATATACTCATCCCTGGATGATTCAGTCTGTTTGTTTAGATGACAATGATGTTGACATCCATCTGCTGTTTGAACTACTACAGAGCAGAGTCCTTTTAGTTGTGTGGCCATTGCTGATACCCTATTTGTACTTTTATCTTACTATTTTTTGTATATATTTGGAATCAGGTTTCATGGCTGACAGGTTAGTTTGCAGATATCTATTGGTTAGAAGTTTGCCATCCACGTGGAGTCTTGACCAGGGCCCTTCAGGTTTAGGCCACTAAAGGGTTCTGTCCTTTGATGGCATGTTTTGATTCATTTTGCTTAATGTTGTGACCTGGGTCACTTTTGTTACTGCAAAGCCTAAATGACAAAATCAGTCATGAACTAATAAGTTATTATGATCACCTGATGCCACTACCAGTGATAAGTGTTGTTAGGCATAGAAATTTTAATTGGTGTTTGGCCCAACAGTTTTATTTTATTGCCCTGACAGACTCTGACTGACTTGCTGCTAGAATGTGGCTTATATTTATTATTCTTATTAATGATAGCCCAGGACTTTTTTGAAGCAATAGATACTGCAGACGCTGAGTCCAGTTCCACTGCAACTGGCATATCAAAAATTACGATACTGTGTATAAATCCAGACTGATTGCCTTTAATATGATTTATACAGGCAACTTGTTTGTTTTTGTTATAATTGCCTTTGCTATTTTTTGGAATGAGTTTTTCCATTCTCTTTTCGGCTGTGTCTTTCTAATTTCAGTTATTCATCCTTTATATGTCTGACTCATTTGCAAAACATTCATGTTGTATAGCGATGCAGACATTCAGTATGAATGTGCATTTGTTCATCACATCTACAGCAAAGCTTTAGACTAAATAATGCTGAATTATCTGAGCTGACTGAGTGTCTGACCGACCCAATGTTTAGCTTGATTTTTTGTGTGATAACTGTTTTTAATGGCTTTGCCTGACTAGCTATTGATTCTGCTAGTACTGATTCAGCCACAGCTGTTTCAAAATCTAAATCTGGCACCCTTAGTAGTTTGAGTCTTAAATTGTGATCATTTATGCCTCAAATAAAATGATTATGAAGTGCATCATTCATAAAATCTTTGAATTTGCACTTTATTGTCAAAGAATGGATTTTCATTGTAAACTTTCCAGCTTTTTCCCCTGTTCATGGATGCAGAGGTTGAAATAATATATCTGCATTATTGTCAGAGGTTTTGGGGAAACATAATCTGTAGAATCGCTAACATTCTGTCAAAACCAGTCAGTGTTTCTGGTGTAGATTGAGACTTTATAATCTGGCATGTTTGTGGACCTATTATGGTTATTAATGTGGCTAATTCTACCTCAGGTTTCTTGATGTGGTAAGCCTGTAGGTAAAATATTGATTGCTCTTTATAGCTTGACCAATTTTCAGAGTGAGTTGAGTCAAAAGCTTCCATAGAGCCAGTAAAATTGACCATTGTTTTATTTCTCTCTTTAACTTGTGAGAAAAATTATTAATTTTATAATTACAGTTTGTAATTGTTCCCAAAATCGAGAAATGATTGCAAGTTATTATTCATTTGTTAATTTTACAGTTATGGTTTGAAATTGTTCAAAGATCGATAGTGACAACGCTAACAAACCATTAGGACAGCTTCAGTCGCTTCTTACAAGTAAAGTTCTCATGATTGGTTTAAGCCTTAAATTGCTACACCTATAACATTTGTGGTCATTTTTTTTTTTTTAAATCTACTAAATCTGTTTTTTATTCGGGCAAAATAGTGATTTTGATAATCACGTTATGTAATACAATGAGTCTGCCAAATTTGGACAGAATAGTTATTTTAATAAGACGAGTGATTTTAACTGCACACTCGCACATTTTCTATTTTTCCAGTCATGGGGAAAAATAAATGCTTTTGTCTGACTGCACCAATTCTGTTGTGTTTGGTCTGAATTGCAGACTCAAACTGACAGTTATAAAAAATATGATCATTCAAAATGAATTATTATAATTTATTAGTATTATACAATCAATAAATACAATGCCACATATGTATAACTTAGTTAGTATGGAGCTAGTTTCTGCCAAAATGATGAATTTACTTCTAGCTGTATAATAGCTTACCTCATGAGTTTTAGCCAGGACTCCTCTAGCTATAATAGACAGCTTAGCTCTAGTCTTTGCAGCTCCCTATCCTATCATGGACTTATCACACTGCGATAGGCATAGTGTAATGACAAGAATAGAATGTTCACTGTTAGCAGTGGTTCAAATGAGAACACGTTCAGTTGTTTAGGTTAGAGTGACAGTTTCTGCTTGCATCAAAAAAGACTGACTATTTATTACCAGATCCCCAACCTTACTAGCAGTCATCAGATTCTGAGTGCATAACCGTCTATTGGTCAGTACTAACTATCAGCAATGTTTTACATATTTGTTAACCTATTGGTTAGCGGCAGTGAATGCTCAATCCAATCAGATAAGGAAGGAATTTGGGCTAGTCCACTTCTGACGGCAAAGTGAAATATGATAATATTGGTCTCTTATTATTCAAAAATAACCTATAAAGGCTCAATAATGCTTAAATTTAAGAGGATTTGTAAGACCATAAAAGATACCTAACATCATTGTCCCATTTGAAAATCTTGTCTATATAAATTAAACAATTACCATCTTTAAAAATTATAGTGTTAAGTAAAAGTAATATTTTGGACTGCCCCCTCAAAGTCAACAGACTGGAATTATGATACATATAATGATTGTATTAAAAGAATACTGTAATAAGACTGTCAAAATTATAACAAGTTCACTTTCATGTTCACAATTAGAAAAAAGCAATCTGGATGATAAGCTTATTTTTACAAGTCAGACATAAGTCTTTCTAGTGGCTAAAAAAAAAAAAAACAAGTTTAAATAATGATTTTTCTGACCAGTCATTTATTATCCATCAAATTGCCACTGACACAAAAGTAGAAAATATTAGATACACAACTAAGTGACTATAAAAATTTGATATATATCAAAAAACCACATAATTTAAAGACAAATAAAATTGTGGTTAAAAGGAGAAATAATAACCAATTATGAAAAGTTAATAAGATTCATAAGAAAAATGAAATACTTTCTAAAAAAAGCTGAATATATCCTCATTTGTACTATTAAAAAATTAATTATTTCAAGATTAATATAAAAATCGACAGTTCACATAAGAATAGTTTCTATTTTATTACTATTAATCTCTCATTATGTCACATAATGAACATCTTAGAGCTTCTTATACATTATTTATTTTCAACATCTAAAATGAATTCCTTTCCATTTACAACATTATGTTTACAAATGCAATAAAAATATGATTCAGTAGAAAATATCAGATCTTTCCATAAAATGCTAAACATTTTCAAAAATAAATAGAATAACTATAAAAAGAAAAATGACATTTATCTGGTTTATTACCACTTCTGATTGATTATTAATCATTATTTACTATAGAATATTTTCAGAACTAAGTTCTCTTAAACAAAATCATTGGTTATACTAAATGGGTGGTACTCTTGTCATCTGGTATTATGACTTTAACAAAATAAATTTCTTAAACAGCATTCACTTCAATATAAATTTCTTCATAAAAATAAAAAATAAAATTATTTTATTTATACTTTCTTCTCTTCGCTAAGATGCAATGATGGAAAACTCAATTGGTCCACATATTATATACTCAGATATTTATATACTCATTCTCATCACTTACTAATCAAAAAAATACAAATTCACTAATGCTATTACATTTTGCTTATAAAGTTTATAATTTATCTACATGCAAACTGGATCATTTCTTCAAAAATTTTCCCATAAATTTTTCCTCAAAATTATTATAGCAAAATTAAGTAAAATTAGATTTTAAGCATACAGCATTTCAAATATATATCACAAATATAATAGATAAAAACTTCTTAAAAATCTAGCAAAAAATATGTCAACCAGTTTTCAAAATCTTCTAATCAAATTACTCACAAATTAAGTAAAATTAAACAGCCAAAATTTAACAGATATATGATATTCAAAAAATTATTTTAATATATATATATATAAACATAAATATCTTACAGCAATAGATTAATCAGAAGTTGTTTGGCATGCTTGAATATTAAATCACAAGACTTTTTTCTTTCAATAAAACAACAGTTTTGATCAAATTTATCTTCTGGAAAATATAATATATAGAAAGTATTTCTATTCATAAAAAGGTCAATAATTTTATTACTTCTTTTCATCATTTACACTAACTCACTTTTGAAATATTATTCCAGTTAAAAATAATAGTAATGAATTTCTTATCCAATCAGAAATAAATTCCAAAAATATAACCAATCAGAATTAATAGTTTCTACTTTCAATTTTATAGCCACTTTCATTTTTATAGGCATTTCATTATATGCAAAATACAGAACAATATTTTTTCTTCATAGCGTAAGCATGTGTTTTAAAGACCTACAGAGGTCCCTAGTGACGATTTTTTCAGACGCTCATTGCTAAGGTTTACAGCCTTGTTAAAACTATTAACAATATGTCATAATATTTCCAATTTTGATCTGTCAAAAATCACTATTGACAATAATTAATATAATGCACATGCATAAAACTATGATGATTTTATTATTTAACAAGTTGTAATGTAATTCCTTGATGTTTAGCATAGAAACAATACATTTTTTTATTTTATTTCATATATGTTGAGATTAAAGTACACAAACTAATAAGTTAATTGAAAAGTTTACTAAATGGTTTTACTTTGTCACACAAAAGCAAAGATCTATCAAGAAATTATTATGAATATAGAATGAATGATTGAAAATTAATACTAAAAGCAATAGAAACCATAATATGAATACTAAAATAATTGAAAAAATAAAAAGAGTTTCAGCTTTCATTGAGAAAAAAAAAATGGAACTAATATTTATTTCCTCAATTTACTTGATATAAAAAATATTACTCAGATGTTTCATTTACTGAAAATGAACCCATGTTGTCCAAAACAAATAGTTTTATCAACCAAAACTTCCAAATACTATAGAGATGTCTGTCAAAAAGCTATTAAATGAGATTATTAAATGCATACTTTTTTTCTTTATTATCAGTAATATATTTTTGCCCTATTCTATGTTAAAATTTTAACAAAAATTGATGATTGAAGTGAATAGTTTATAAATATTTCATCTAGGTTTATTCATTGAAAAATGTATTGTTTTTAGTCTATTTTTTACTCTGGCAGTGTTAGAAAACTGTTTAAATGATTTGGCATTGCTCTCTACTCAACATAAACTTGCCATCTATAAATTATAAATATACAGTAAAGATGCACATTAAATAATTAAAAATATATATGATACTCTTTGCAATCCATATTATTTTAATTATTTAATATAAAGTCTATAAGTGTTTATATTTATAATTCGTCGTCATTGCTGACAATGAGATTTTTTTTTCATTATTTAGTTTATATATTCTTATTCATTTCTACATGTTGATTATTTATTTAATATTATTTTTAATTTTTAGTTATAATTATAATCCATTTTCTGTCTCAAAAATACCTTTCTCTGTAAATTTATGTTCTTTATGTTTCAGTTATTTTAGTGGATCATATATCTTTGATATAGTCAAAAAAAATTTATTCACTCCTCTTTTATTGCAGAATCAGTTTTAAAATGAAATGGAAATACAACCAAATAAATTTCACGATCACCATTTCCTATGCTTACACAAGCTGTTATTACCAGTAACAAACTCTCCATTCAGTAGTACCACCCAGTGCAATCTTTAGTAATCAATGGATGCAGAAAGGTTTATGTATAAAATCTCCATCCAGTGTCTTATTCATCAAATATCCCCAGCTTAGTTTCTAGCTTGTGACAACCATCACTGAGGAGCTTTGGATCTGAGAGCATGGCACTTCAATCTAAGGATCTAATGCAACCCTCCAACTGTCATCTTTTACCTATTTACTTAACTATAAAGATAAGATCTCAAGATGAAAACATCTAATGATTTCAATCTAAGTTCATTCACTTCTATAGTCATATAGACCTGAATACAGTTCAACATCTATACATTTTAAGCCAATAAACATACATTTTCTATACATTTTCTTGCCCTTGGTTTAAAAGCACAGTCCCTATCATCCTATAAGCAGGAGTGGTATAAAACCACTAAAACATCACATGATCACCAGTCCCTATGCTTCCACAAGCTGTTATTAGCAATAGCAAACTCTCCATACCATAGTGCTATCCAGTGCAAGTCTTAGTAATCAATGGAAGCAAGAAGGTTTGTGCATAAAATCCCTATCCAGTGCATCCAATATCCCCAAACTAGTTTCTAGTTTGTGGCTTTCATCAGTGAAGAGCTTAACACTGCACCTAAATCTAAGAGTCTAAAACAACCCTCCTGCATTATATCCTTAGGTCTAGTTGCAGTGCTCTCAGATCCAAAGCTTCTCACTGATGAACACTTCAAGCTAGAAACTAGTCTGGAGATATTGGATGAGTAGGCATTGGATGGAGACTTTATGCAAAAACCCTGTGTCCATTGATTGCAGAGGAATAACAGCAGGAGAGTATGAGTTTAGCAAACCCAAGATGTACAAATTAGATATAATTCTTTTCTTTTATTAATTATACTTCTCATCTTATATTAAAATCTATATGTACCCCCCCTCTCCCATCATTCTTCATAAAGAGGATCAGTACATTTTGCCTTATCTTTACTATATTATTTTTATTTGTTTTTAAACTTTTCTCTTTCTTTTGTATATTTAATATTTCATTTCAAATATTTGTATCATGCAGCAGCAAATTCGAATGAAATTAATGATCATTTGATCAAAATAGTATCAACAGCTAAACATCATTTCAAACTGCTTGAGAAGAAATACTCACATGTAAATAAGAGTAAAATCACAAATAATAATTGAGGAAATAAAGCAATAGTGTTTTGAATTAAGTTTCTAAGTCCTGAAATCATTTACATCATTTACAAGTCATTAAGAAAGATGAAAACATATTTTCTAATACTTCTAGATACATTTGAACATCTAATAGCTGATAACAGCATATGAAAAAGGAAAATCTGAAGCTGAAAACAAAAGCTCACTATAAGAATCTGAAATGTGCAGACTATGAGCCAGGAAAAACTCAATGAGATAATGTGGAATTAAATCACTTTTACAAATGAGTAAAATAACATGGACTTACATTAGGAAAATATACTGACTATTATTCAGAACAAAAGCAAAAACAAGAAATAATATAGATTTCATTGTCAGGAAGGTTATTTTACAAGGACAGTCAATAGATATAATCCTGTGAATAATTGATATCAATATAATTTATCCATCACAAATTCATTATATTTTCCAAGAACTCAAATGAGGAAGAAATGAACAGCTTTATGATCAGATACAAGGAGGATAATATATATAAATTCTGAATAAAGCTGACATACAAGTTTATTCAATATTCTGGATATAATTTAACCAACATACATAGTATATTTAGAAATAATATCAGAAATTGATTTAAGGTCTTGGATAAAATTAAAAGTAAACTAAATGAACTATGATGGAAATGAACAAAATAATGAGGAATTAGAAAAAAAAATAGTAATATGAAATAACAGAAAAACCAAATGTTTAAAGTCAAAAAATGCAATGATAACTGAAAAAAAATAAACTAAAATTTAAAATGATATAAATCTTTTAACGGAATTTCAAAGAATATTCAAAAGAGACAGTGAAAAATATAACAATATTAACATAAATTCAATAAAAAAAAAAAAACAATTGTGAAAAAAAAAAAAGTTATTTTAAAAAAGATTCATGAAATCAAAAAAAATTTTCATTCATAAACTAGAAAATGTCAATAGAACAGATTGATTATATTTATTATAAACAGAGATGGAAGGATTATACTGCTAAGCTATTTGAGAAAGTTATCAACAAAGATATTTTTAAGTAATAACCTGTATATTTATACTTTACGTTTGTCTTCAATATAATAATATTAAATCGTGCATTCACACTTCCAACGTAAAGCTATAACAACAAATTGAATACTAAATTAAATGGCTGAGCGCTTTCAAGAAGATGTACTTCTCATACTCATAGCCAGTTATGATCCTTTCTTTGGAATCATTATATAAATAAATCTGATATGCAAATTATATGCAAATGAGTCACTAAGACCATCTTTTAGATATCGCAAAACATGCATCCTTATGATTAATGGCGAAAGAGTCCTCTGCTATAAAGTATGCTTCTTTTACCTTTCACTTAAGATATTTTTAATAAAATGCTTTACAATCAAGAAACATCAGTAATAGGGGATACTCTGTGCAGTTTAGTGTGGCAATAAAGTAATAGATTAAGAACTAAAAATACTCAGATTAAAACTCTGCCACTTCTTCAAAGCCATAAATGATGAGATCAGATTACCACAAAGTTATTGACAAAAGATAAAAGCACTGGAACTAATAAAAATGTATCAGAAATTTTGCAGAATAATGAATAAAAAAACAATGAAACTACTAGTAAATTATGCTTATTAATCTGGAAAACTACTTAGTGCTTACAGAATGAAAGAAATCAATTTATATTTCTTTAACAAAAAAAATGAGCTATGTGTGTACATGTGTTTGTGTGCAAAGCATTGCATTGAATTTTACATCACATATAAACAAAAATTTTCTGAAAAACATTTAAAGCACAGATTGGAGAATTGTTCAATATACAAACTGGTTTTTAAAAAAGTTGAAGAATTGAATATACCTTGGCCAATTATGTTAGATAATTAATACTTATATAAGGCTATAACCTTAGTATATGCGCCAATTATGTTAGATAATTAATACTTATATAAGGCTATAACCTTAGTATATGCGCCTTGTGTGCTTAATTTTACTACAAGAGAGAACTCTACAAGTCTTAATGCAAGATTTGACTTTTAAAGATAAGAGTGGCCACTCTTATCTTCAACCTATTTTTCTAATTATATAGGCAAATCTTAAGCATTTTGATTTGGGAGAGTGAAACTAATAAATTCTTGACCGATTACACATTAACGTTTGCGAAATCTTTCAATTTATGAGTCAATAGTTAGATCTTAAATTTAGAAATATTTTAAATCAATTTAAAGTTGTAAATATTAATTCTTATTATATGCATTGTCAGCCCATAATATTTATATAAGGCTATAATTTTAGTACATGTGCCTTATGTGCTTAATTTTACTACAAGAGAGATCGCTACAAATCTTACCGCAAGATTCGACTTTATAAAGATAAGAGTGGCCACTCTTATCTTCAATCTATTTTTTTAATTATATAGGCAAATCTAAAGCATTTTGATTTGGGAGCATAAAGCTAATAAATTCTTCACCAATTAAGTCCACTATTTCTGTTACACATTAATGTTCGCGAAATCTTTCGATTTACAATGAGTCAATATTTAGATCTTAAATTTAGAAATATTTTGAATCAATTTAAAGTTGTTAATATTAATTCTTAAGACTAAGTAATACCAAGAAAGTTCCACATATGCTTTATTAATTAAAAAAAGATCTTTCATTGAATTGACCATATTAAAATATGAAATTTCATAAGAAAATGGGAATACTATAATATTGCCATTTTCCTTATAGTGAATCTATGTAAGTCTAAATGATTCAATTAAAATTTATCTATGATGAAGCAAACTGCTTTTACATTGGAAAGAAATTAGACATAGCTATATATTATCACTATATGTATTCCAATTTATATACAGAATACGTATAGAGAGAAGCCAGATGAGATAAAGACAAGTGTAGATTCAACAGTGGTGGAAGAAATATCAAAAGAACTTTAATCATCATCCTTATAGATGAAAATATATGAGACATTAAAATTATTATTAGAAAAAAATAAAAAATGACATTTTAAAAAAAAGAGATTATTAAATATAAATAAAACAAATGACAGCAATTGTCTTCAAAATTGATAATAAAGAAATCACAAGACAGTTCTCCAGCAGATCCTTTAAAGATATTGTAATGGTGGTGGCAGTCATGTCATCATCATCACTACCATCTCTGTCATCGTTGGTAGCGGCATCATCATTATTATTATTATTATGGGCCATTAGCAATAAAGACACCAATAACCAAAAAATTTATTGCAGAAATAATAGGCAAAGTGGTAATGTCATATCTTAAAAATATAGATTAAAAGAGATTAGACATGTTGTTTTCTGTGTCTCTTTATAGAGGCAAAAGTTATTCCAAGAAGTATGACTGAAAAATAAATAATGATAATTTTAAGCTGTAATGCTTGAGAAGATTTTTGAACCTAATCTGGACAGCAAATAAAAGTGAATACTTAATTTTGATCACATTAGACTTGTCTCACACAAGTTAGGGAAATGCATAATGCTCAGAAAGTTTAGTGGGTAAAAAAGAGGCAACAAGCAATGTATAATAAAACTCCATCCTCACAATAATGAATAAAACTGAACAATATGAAAAACAACCAGATGCTAAGTCATTCTAGATAAATGCCAATCACATACATTCTGATAATCACTTAGGATTAGTGTTGATAGCTCCTAATATTATTATAATAATAAATGTTTTAAATGATGTGTTATAAACCAGGCTTATAATTCAAATATTTTTTGATAATATTTATATATGTGTGCATTTTTATGTACCTAATTTTTGAATGTCTAGGCCAACAAGGAATTATTTTTTATTCAAGTTTAATCTTAACTGATATAAATCTCTTTAATTTTTTTAACTTAAAAGGCAATAAGCTTTAACTCAAAGCTTATTTTTTTAAAGTGATATACAAACCAAGAACTGTCATTAGAATGCATTCATCATTTTCTGATAATAATAAAAGTGATTTGAAACAAGACTTACCAAAAAAATAAATAATTAAAAATATGTATCAATATTAATAATATAATAAAAATGCAACTGGATGGGTACCATAGGTGAGACAGTGAAACAAGTTCTTTGATCAAACTAGGACAGATAGGAAAGTGAGACATATATTAATAAATAATAATATTTTTTTATTAAATTAGTAGCAAAAAAATATCTAAATTTTTTTTTTTAAAGTTTGAGGGCATTTTTATGTAAAGAATGGCACATATACCCCTTTCTTTTTTATTAAAAATTGCCTAAATTAATTTTCCAATCACTCTACACTTTTTCCAACAATAATCCTTTAAAGAATCAAATATACATTACCAGAATTTTAAACAAAAGTGTTTGAAAAATCCATTCTTTTATCTTAATATGAAATAAAATATTTTTCAGGTAGAATGAATATATCTAAATTCATAAATAATGAAATGAATGAAATTTCTAGAACATTATTAAAAGGTAAAACTATAAAATATTAATAGCGATACATTGCTAAGATCATTAGTATACATTTCTTTCCTAAAGTTTACAATATAAAGAAAGATTTAATATGGTATGCTTTTTATTTTATTTGTGAGTTTTTTATTTATTATTATATTTAAAAATATTTTATTCCATTCTTTTTAAAGGTTTTATAATTGTTTATTTTTGTGTTGTTTTTCTTTTTTAATAAATATGTTCTTTTTATTTAATATATTTATATTCCTACCATATCCATGTTTTGATCAATAGGCAATTTAAAGTAAGTGCTAAAATCTTTTCAATAATTTAAAAAGAACTGGAACGTTGCTTCAGTTGCCAAAATTGATTGAGCAAGTCCTAAATGTCAGCAATTTGACCATTTTTTTATAAGACCAAAAATCCGATAAAATTAAAATATGTGATAGATAAAAATGCCTTATACAAATTCAAAAATATAATGAATTAGTATATATCATATTATAATAGAATTTATAATTATATTTAGATGACTTTTTCACAATTCTAATTTGATTATTTTAAATGAAAAAACTTAAAATCATTTTTATTGAATATCATTTAATTAATTAATTAAAATATTAGATTCATGATTAGAGTATTTAAACAATTATTACAAGATTCAATTAATTCAATTAATTAATCTATATCAAAACTTATAGAAAATAATTAATCATAATTATTTAAAACTATGATATTTCTGATAAAATTTAATAATTTGTACAACATAAAAAATATATATTATAACTTTTGTTTTTGCCATTGAAGCTAAACTCTCAGCTATTTCATCTATTTAAATATTAAAGGGGGGGGGGGTCAATATCTTAATTTTATTGCAAGTTAGCTTTATCAAAGCTTTATAATTAGATGCCAATTTAATTTATAAATTATTCCAAAATGTCCTGAAGATTATTAAAACTCATTTTAATATTTTATTGTATTAATCTAAACTGGTTTATAGTTGAGGTAATTTTCAAGTATTTAAACTAAAGATGTATTTTCTATTTGGTAAGAAATTGGTGCTAAAATCTAGGATTGTTTTCATATAGTCCTTAATATCTCAAAGTTTAGCAACTGAATTAAACAGTAATAATAATCAAGTATAAATCTTTAATATCAGATATAAATATTAAATTTGATTTTATAATACAGTTTTTCCATGCAAATTAACTTTTAATAAGAGTATATTCATTCAAGCTAATATTATTAACATTATATTAGTAAAAATAAAGCTAGATTAGTTGATTTAAAAGACATAGTAGCTTATTAATATTAAAAGGGTTGTTAATTTTCAAATAAAATAACTTGAGTGTACATGTGTGTGAATGTGCTAGCAATTATTAATTTTAATTTACATTCCTGTTTCATAATGTTAAATATCATTTTATATACCTTTAATTTAATTGAAATGTTAAATTGAATTCTAGTAAACTTCTAATTTATTTATTTAATATAGTCTAAAATAGTTATAAAAGAGTGATGTAATATTCTTTTCAAAACAATATATTTTCTTTCATTGTATTTTATTTTTATTTTACATAATGATTTTAGTTTCTTAAATAATTATTTCAGACAGCACGTGTTAATTAAGATGTCTGAAAGATATGTAAATGAGTTCTATTTTTAGTTCTATTCTACAAATATAAAATTGACCTTTAAACCTAAGGTGGGAAGATTAAAACAAACAGTTAAAAGATGTTTTTCCATCAATCAAAAAGAGTCACATGACTAGAAGTACAAAAAGTCTAAACACACACCAAATATGACTACAGAACCACTGGACATCTATTAAAAAACACACATGTGAAGGAGAAAGAAACTTGATTTTATCTTAACCACAGTATTAATTATAAGTTCAAATTTTTTATGACTTTTTTTTTATAAAGTCATATGTATTCTTAAGAAATCTTTAAATTCAGGTACTAGAATTTAAGCTGAAGTCAGTGAAAATCCAAAAATCAACACTATTCAAAAGGAAAAGCAAAATGGAAAGGTTAAACAAGTATTCGTTCATAATTGCTGAAGTATATCGGTTTGATACTAATACATCATGGGAATTACACATGGTGTGCCCTGTTCACATAAGAATTCTATATTATTTTCAATATCATACTTGAAATAAACTCAATTATAGATATAACATCCCTTATATCTTAAGAATAAAATTATTGGAAATTTATCTTTTACGATATTTATGGTAGCATGTTAACATTTTAAAATGTTTATTTTAATATTTAAATGAACATTGAAAGAGCATTAAATTATAAAAGACTTTAAAATGCTTTATTTTTGATAATACTTTGAGATATACTGTTTCAATATTCTTTGATAAACAATTTTTCTCTTGGATAAATTTATTTTGTTTAATAAATGAACTATTAATCCTAGCTTGATGAACTTTTTACAACAAATTTAAAAAATGACATTTTTTATTACTCTTCATAATTAGTCAATTATTACCTTCGCTGATGAGAAGAAAAAATCACTTGTATATACTTCAATTTTATGTCTGAGATAAACTGAATAAGAGAAAATGTATTTTAAATCTACAAAATAAAGATTTGTCAGCTCATTCTTATATTGTAGAGATGTTACCTTAATATTTCTAATTTGTGTAAGTTCATTAAGAGAATGAAATTTTAACCATATATATCATTTAGTCTAGACTTTGAATTAATTTCCCATTTTGATGTAGATTTTCTATATTTTTATTGGAGTGATTACCTCTGTGTTATTGATAGTTTCTACAGTTCATGGAGGTCATTCTTAAACAGTTATCCTGGGTTTTTTTAGCAGCTTGTCAATTTTTCTTTTCAGGGCACCATATATATTGATGGCCTTATTCAGAAGTAATCTTAGATAATTCAGCAAATGGCAGGTCAAGGATTTTAATCACATTTCAGGTTATCAAATGCATGGGAACTGGGTGATGAAAGCCAAATAAACACCCTGTTCCAATTTTAGCACTGCATGGTGATGTCAAGATGTCTGCATAAATAGCTATACATCACTAGACAAATTAAATGAAAGAGTCTGCATAATTCAGCAAGTAATAAGTCTGCAGAAATTAATATAACAAGCAGGAGCTCAATCAAATTAACAGGATCAGAATCAAAATAACCGCAGAATGACTCTAATGAAAATTTGGTAGCTTTTATACTCTTGACAAAACCATTGTCTGAGCTCATCCACATCATTAATCATTTTTTCAATTTACTTTTAATCAATTAATTTTTTTTTTAATTACAACATTAACTACAGTATTGATTATCTAATCAGTTGGATAGATTACTGTTTTCAGTAAAACATAATCCCTTCTTGATTAGACAAATTACAAAATTATTTTAATCTTTGATTAGATGTATTTTTCTCTAAATAATTTTAGACAATAATTCTGTACAATTATTTACATTACAATTCCCTTGTTATTTCTTTACTGTTAATATTTTAGTTTAAATTATTTCACCAAGTAACTTTATAATCTGTAAGTTACCTTTACACATTTAGTTTTCTTTTATTTTCATTATATCTTTTTTACAATTTGTATCTTTATTTAAAAGAAAAGATAACCCATTCCCTTTAAATTGTAAATTTAATTAAAATTCTTAAATTATATTATACTTTAATTATATCTCCCCCCCCCCTCTTCTATTTTTCTTTTATTTTAACTTGAGATTCAGGTATAGAATTTTATTTTTCCTTTTATTGACTTCCTAACTGACTTTTGATATATTCTAAACTTTTCTTAGTCTATTAATTAAACTGAGTCTTTTTCATTAATAAAAATAATACTTTTTTTTCTTCTGAATATTCTTAACATACTTTTAAATATCTCATGTAGCACATATATTTACATATCTGATACAATAGATATTCTATAAATATTATCTTTATCTCTTTTTCTGTATTAATGGTAATAAATTAATAAATGTTTAAACATTTAAACAGAAGAGGTTTTCATTGGTTTAGATCTCTTTATTCTAGCTAAATGTTTTCAATACTTTCAGTATCATAATCACAGCTTTATGAATTAATTTAACTAAAATTTGATATTATCTGTAGTTGTTTATTGTTTCAGATTTGCATAAAATTAATTTTATTGTTTTTTATCCAAACCTATGTAAATGTTGTTAGAGAGGCCATTTTTTAGATACAGGAATGCAAGCTTCTTTTTTATTTAGTGCATACTGGTTTTTGACTATAGTTCATGCCTCCTTAAACTTTCTTTTTCTGTCATTTCACTCAGTGTACATAATATCTGCCTTAGAGAGCTCAAATTTGTGACCTCACTGTAGCTCATGCTCTAAGAATATTAAATAATATTTGCTGAGTTTTTTGCTTGTTTATATAAGTAATTGTGTTGGACCAATCTTATAAACATGTTCACCCTTGTTTTCCCATAATATGCATTTGAGCAATTAGTATTTTTTCATTTAATTTTATAGACTACTTGGTAAATAACAGATGGCTGATAGAGCCACTTGCAGCCTATTTCTATCTAAAACTGAAAAATTAATTATACCAAAATTTGAATTAGTCAAAAATATATATTCCAAGATATGTGGACGACGGTCTACTCTGTGCAGATGAAGAAATTACAACTCAAATTCAGCAAAAAACTAAAACAAAACTTTTCCCTAATTTAAATGATCAAAAAGGAAGACAAAAATCACAATACAAAATTTCTAGATTAAATATTCAAAGATAGAATAATATTTTGGAATTACAATCTAAAGCCCATGAACATTAGAGGAATCATCCATTCTAGATCATTAACTACTATGGCCCATAAATATGCAGGTCTGAAAGGTTTTCTCCATAGAAATTTAAAAGTATGTATATTTGAAGCAGACTGAAAAAACAATATAGATGCATAAACCAAGTATCTAAACAATACAGGTATAATTTCAAAAAAATTAAAGCCACAATAGAAAATTCTACAACAAAGTCAAGAACCTGGTACAATCCTGCTTGAATGAGAAAAAGTGGACTAGCCTGCCTTATGAGTCAAGGATAACACAAAAATTAAGAAATATATGTATAGATAAATAGATCAAGTTTCCAGTTGCTTCCTTCATTAAACAAGCCATTGAACAAATATAAAGATATGCTAATTGGGAGGCTGCACACCAAGTAGTCTATAAAATCAAATGCACAAATACTAAATGCTCAAATGTATATTATAGGGAAACAAGGGTGAACCTGTCCATAAGACTGGCCCAACACAACTACTTATATAACAAGCAAAAAGAAGCAGCATATACTCTTCAATATTCTTAGGGCATACACTTCAGTCAGGCCATGAATTTGATCTCTCTAAAGCAGATATTGTATGCACTAGAAGAGATGATAGAAAAAGAAAGTTTAAAGAGACTTGGACTATAGCCAAAGAGAAAAGCATTAAATAAAAAAGAAGCTAGCATCCTTCTATCTAAAAAAAAAAAAAAAATGGCATCTAGATAAAAACAATAAATTTAATTTTATGCAAA
Source organism: Epiperipatus broadwayi (assembly GCA_028023455.1). Lineage (NCBI taxonomy): Eukaryota > Metazoa > Onychophora > Udeonychophora > Euonychophora > Peripatidae > Epiperipatus > Epiperipatus broadwayi. The sequence goes on from JAQFVV010006443.1 coordinate 1,096,924, forward strand.
TCTGATAAAAAAAATAGAATATCAAATTTTATCTAAATTAATTCATAAAACTATGATTATGATTTTTTTTTTGATGATTTTTTTCAGGTATATCCTTCCCAAGACTAAAAAACCCACTTAAAATTATATGCATATTGTTTATATTTCAAAAACTTTTTTTTTAATATAAATACCATAACATTTTTAAAAAAAAATTTAAAATATGGTATTGACATTTAATGTTACGGATAAATCTTTCTTCTTTTGATTAAAAATCTTTTGTAAAATGCAAATTAATTTGTCAGATTATTAAAGTAAACAAAGTTTTTAAAAATAAATTTATCTTTATAATTAGCAAAAATAATCTATAGTGGTCAACATAAAATATACTTTTGTCATCCAATTACAAATTGCTGCCAAACATCATTGAATTTCTTGCTCAATTTGCTTTTGAGTAAAAATAATTTTTTCTATTAAAATCTGAATCATTCTTCTAAAATAATTTCTATTTTTACAAATATTTTCTTAAAAAAATTATAAATGTGTAAAAAAAAAGATTCTAAAACATATGTTTTCACATTGAAATCAAAACTAAGATATTGGGAACTGTCAAAATCATTGAAGGCAAATTCTTATATCATTATTGTATTAATTTATTAGTTCTAAAAAAATTCTAAAGGTTATTTAGTAACGTTTTCTCAATAAAATACAATAAAATCAACAAAATAAGATTAAATAATTCTAAAACATACATTTTCATTTTAAAACCAAAATTATTGAAACTGTCAAAATTGTTGACAGGCACTGTCACAAGAAACAATCAATCTGAGAGAAGACAATTCTTATCTCATTGTTGTCTTGATTTATTAGTTGTAAAAATATTCCAAATGTTATTCCATAGTTTTCTTGATAAAATAATGGTAAAATCCCAAAAATAACATTAAAAGTAGCCATTTGAGAGAGTTAAAGCAATTTACATAATTAATCCCAAAAATATATATCAAATCTTTTTTTTCAAATGATCATAATATCAAAGCAAATAACCACAGAAATAAGATGTTAAAACTTTTTGTTCCCAATTTAAAACACACCCCTCTTTTATGGGTCCAAAATTTTAAAAAAAAGTGTCTTATATTCAAAGAAATATGATATTTATTTTAAAATAAAGCTAAAGCATAACATGTAATGAATAAAAATTGTCAAATACAAAACTCATTTGAATATATTCAGCTTTGCCATATATTAGAATTCGCAAAAATTCAAAATTTCAATCACTAATGAGTCAATTTTTTGTCTTCTATTAGGACATATTTCTTTTCAGTTACAGAAAATGCTTATGATACTTGTTATCCAAAAAATTTCATAGTAACTTGAATGTTTTCTTGAGAATTTGGATTGAGTTTAATTTTTTCACTATTAATTATTGTATTCTTTATAAGAATATATTATCATTGTTACTTTAAAATCTGTTTATTGCAATAAATAAAATAAAAAAGACTTGTTTTCTAAAGACAAAAACAAAATGTATAAACATAAATATAAAGTTCATATATGAGAAATCCAATTTTTCCAGAAAAAAAAAAAAGGGGGGGGGGGGGTAAAAATAAATTTAAAATAAAAATTAACACTAATAAATTCATACTATTCAAAAGAAATCTAATTATCAATTAAGTATATAAAATATAATGACTAGAGAAGACCTCTCATTTCTTAAAGTAAATTATCTAAAATTACTAAATAAAATTAAAAACACTTACTTGACAACTGACAATATCACAATACTTTCCAGTAAAAAATCTGTTTTCTTTTGTTAAATTATTATTTGTTTGATATAAGTGAAGATAAAATTCTGGATCAAACATATCCTGTATCATACAGCGAAATTTAACTATGGAATTGGGTTTTAAATTGTGAAGTGGAACATCATTTAGCAATGGAATCTTAAAAAAAAAAAAAGATCATATACATGAATAAATCTTATAAATAAAACAACAAAAACATCCTCAAATTTCAATTGATTGAGATTTCCTATCTTGAGTGAAAAGTTTTTTTAGGAAAATCTGTTTGCATGTTTAAATAATAATGGCTTTATTCTCCTGTTCTCATTCTGAATTCTGTGTGATTTTTTTTTTTTATTTTACTTGAAAAGATTTTTGTTGATGGTGAATTATGAATATATATAAAGATGTCTATCTGAAAACAGACTGTGATCAATGTAAACAGTACTATATTGTAGCCAATAATATATTTCATCACCAATGAATGGTATTCACCCTTGTTTGAAACACTATTAACAAAGTTTTATCTAATAACTCATACTTTCACACAAAAAATTAAAGTAGATCATGAACAAAATATATTTCAATTATAGTAGGAGAAGAATTCAAAACTGAATTTATTTAAATACCAGAATTATCTTAAAATTGTGGTGAACAATTATAAATGTTTATTTAATTGATTCCTAAGAATAACAAAATAAATTATTAATTGTTGGTTATATTGCTATCTCATAGTTGTTGTTTTGTTTGTTTGTTTTTTTGTAAAGTTTTAAAATGGAAATGTTGTAGATTTCATTTATTTCAATTTTTAAAAAAAGTTTAGCTTAATACCTATCAAATATTTGCATCTAGATTCATGATTATTCTTTGAATAAGAGTAATATCTGAAAAAAAATCTTAACCTATTTCCCTCTAATTATGGCATTAAAGTGTGAAATATTACAAAGCTAAATTAACATAACATTTAAATCTTAATTAAACTACTTTTTGAAAATAATAATTATGGCATACAATTTCTATGATAATAAATTTAAAAAATTATATTAAGTCAATAATTTTAAAACTATTTCAAATAAAATTTAAAAAATCTTGAAAATTTCAAAAAATTAAATATTAATTTAAAAATATAGAATTTTAAAAAAGAAAATAATATAAATGCCCAGTAAAATGGATTAATGCAACAACTTTTTCACTTATTCAAACTGATACTTTGTTGGCATCATTATCATAGGTATGAGAAACTGTGGTAAATGATTAGATGAAGAAGAAGAATTATTTTGAATATTAGTAAAGTTAAAATCAGTGCAGATTTGGAAAGAATAACAATTGTTAAGTTACTTTTTTATATATATATAGAGTGGATTTAAAAATCTAAACAACACAATTACACATTTTAAAAAAATTCTATGAATTTCCATCCTGTGGAAAATATATATATATAATTTTTAAAGAGAAAATAATAATTTAAAACTGGAGATCAATGAAGAATATGGTGAATGTAAGTAAAATATCATTATTACAAACAAACTTTTGTTTCTGGATTTTTTTTATTTTTTTGTGGATTAACAAATTTTTGAAACATTTCAGCACTTTTGTTTTAATAAGAGTATCAATTTAAAAAAAAAACAGTGCTCAAATTTGCTTAAGACAAATATTGATTGTTATAATAATAATACAGTATTAATTGAACAAAATTATACAATTTTATTTGAAATTACTAAATCAATTAATACCATTGACATTAATCAAAAATCTTAAAATAAGTGCTACTCGCTGATATAAGGTCTACATGCATAAGGCTTTTCAGAACATTTCTGCTTTGAGTAAAGCATCTGACATTTTTACCATGTTTTGAGAGATTGCATGCAATTAGTTTTTCTTTTGCAATTCGTTCTTTTCTTTATATATATAATAAATTATTTTCCTATGCATAAAAAAAAAAATTGGAGCGAAATTATAGCAATCTAATTGCTAAAATGTGAAATCACCGAATTGATGAATACCATTGACTGATGTAGCACTATTACAATATATTTAAAAATTAAACTCTCTTGATGTAAAAAACAGCATGTCAAAATAATATCTGGATTGCATTCTTTAGTTTTAGCAATAAACCTTTTTATTGAACCTGTCGCCAATTTTGCTTAATCAGTACAAATTCCTATGCAAGATTTCCAACTTAAATTATAACTTTTTATGTAATTGTTTATATTAAAAATATTTTTTCCTCTTGTTCTTTTAGGTAATTCTTTATAAAAAAAAAACTGTTGATTATATTGCTATTAATAGTAATTCTGATAAATGATATTAACTGCGCTTTCTCACATATCTGTTGATTCATCAATTTGAAATGCAAATATGTTAACAGACTTGATATGTTCTATTACTTGAATTTTGATATCTTGCGACATGTTAATAGTTTTATTAGAAAAAGAAATTTTCAAAATTTCCTTTTCAGATTCACCATCTAGTAAGGTTTTCACCAAGAGATGATGATCTGATAAAATTTACAGTGATAGGATGTCAGGTTTTTTCTCTATACTATTAACTCAGCAACTAAGAGACTACATTTGTATGCTTTGTCAGAGGTTTCAAGACATTTTGTAAATGACTGTGCTTGTTTATCTTTTGAATTTAAGAATCTTTGAAATAATCAGGAGATTTCATTAATAGATTTGGATGTTTTGTAGTTAAATAATGTTTTAATTTATTAGGAACCAAAGAATCAATGAAAAGTTTTTCATTACAAACAATGCAAATTGGCATAGGACCATCTTTATCATCTACTTGTGAAAATCTCAATGCTATATATTTTTCATCATATCTTCACCATACAATTCAAGCTTTTTTAGCAGAAGGTTCAAGTTCAGTACCATCATCATCTTTACTTTGCGATACTTTACTTTTTGATCCTTTTCTATTTACAAAATTATAAAGTATATTTTATTGATTAACCATTCTTTCTCTAGTTCTTATCATTATTATGTGTTATTCATTATTGATGTATAAAGTTATCAAAGATGTGCAATATGTCTCTTGTTTATAAAATTGTAAAATTCAGTAGCTTGGTAAAGTGAGCATTTATTTGTTACAATTTTTTTAAAAAATTAATATATTTATTTTGAAATTTAAATAGACATTAAAATGGATAACGCTACAACTGCCAACAACAAATTGTCCACTACTGACTACTATTTTTAACTCATGTGCTATGAATATAACACGAAATCAACATATTCTCATTGACAAACCTAACCTACAAATTAATAAGAATTGCACGTTAAACTCATACTAAGGTGAAGAGATGGTTGAGCATGCATTTTTCAGAATAATTGCAGCTTGTCAGAGTTTTTCTAGATTTTATGTATTTTTAATTTTAGAAAGCTTGTATTAATTTTTTTGTATAATTTTGATATTTTGCCAACACACAAATGGATCACGACACACATGTTGGGAAATACTGATATAAGACTAATGAATTTCTGGAACCAATTAATTCACTGTACCAGACCTCATTATTTATTTATTTATTGTAAGATTATTAATAATTTTTTTCAAGTCTAAATCAAAAATGATTTCATTAATAAAAGGAAGTTAAAATACAAAAGATTTCAATTGTCAGAATGGCAAACTTTAATATAAAATATGTTAGAAATATGTTACAACACAAACTGCTTAATTTGGAAATCTCTTTTATTGACTATCTACTTTTTAATTCCTCATTATTTTTTTAAAATGATACAGATTATTGAATTAGCTATACCATATTCAAGATTTAAATTATCCATTTGTTTTACAGCTTTTTTTTTATAGAAGTAATCTTTTGTTTTCATTGCTAATTCCTGCAATCTCTTCAAAATCCTAAAACAAAACAAAAGATAATTATCATCAGCATTTTAAACCATATTTTGCTGCCAATAAACTTCACAAGTATTGCTTCAAAATTATTTTTGTTTTAAATATCAACATTGATCAACTTTCAAATTCTCTTTTTATGGCATGGCTAAAATTATTATGATATTGTGTCTAGAAAAATATTTTTTAAAAGGTGTGTATAATATTTTGACTGCCAGAGATAGAAAAAATAAACAAATTGACATTTTAGTATTCACTTTAATATTTCCATTTTTTTGTAAAAATGTCAATTTAGTGAAAATTGTTTGTTCACTTTACAACCTTCATTATGATAAATCTAATAATATATGTTCTGATATATATAATTTTTTTCTTAATTTGTTTTTAATAGTAGCAACTCTCTCCATACAATAGTGTTACCTGGTGAAAACTATAATAATCAATGAATGCTAGAAGATTTATGCATCAAAATCACTTGTACTGGGTGGCATAACAGCTTATGTAAGGATAAGAAGTTGATCTTGTAATTTGTTTTTTTATTATTAAATACTTGATATAACCTGTAATTAGTGAAATGCCATATATTTGTATAATAAATTGAACTGCATTGAGTACAAATGTTTTATTACATATAATTTCTCTTCTTTAATATCCATTAAGAGAATACTTTTTAAAATTTTCATTTTACTAATGAACTATCATTTTAAAAAATTGATAATTTCATCAAAATGTAAATGTAGACTAATGATTCAATTAATATTTCAAGATACCAGCAGTATATATTTCTCTTACATATGTTTACTGCCTGATTTTATGTTCTTCCATGAACTGAGATTTGTTTCCCACTTCATATAAAATACACAAAGAGACTAAAAATAACTGGATTTTTGTAATAACAAATTGTATATTTCTTTTTAGGTGTTGCAAATTGAATCACTTTAACAAGTATAGTCTATTTAATGGAATGCACTGTTCTCAAGTAGTTTGTTACTTTTCAAAGCAATCCAGAAACACTCAAAGTGATATATCTTAACACTTCTGTCACACACACACACCCAGTTCTATTAAGACTGCAAAAAAAATTGAGTCAGTTTTTCATTCGAGATTTAAAAAAAAAACTCCAAAGTGAGATGGAGTGAATATGGCTGACAGATAAGCTGGGTCATGCTGAATTTAATTAAAAAGTGTCCAACACTCAAGGTTTTGAGAGATGACACTGTTGGGGTGGAGTTTACACTCTTTTCTTTACACGAAATGGGATGTTTGCATGTTATTACATCATATAAATGTTTCAGAACTTGCAGATAAATGGTCTGATTGTTACGAACTAAATCTGAGAAAAAAATGTCATTTGTATAAAATAAAATAAAAGAAATCACTGTTAATTGGAACATTTCAGTCATTATAAAAAAAATTGACAAATACTTGAAACGTACTCTAGAAAAAAATGTGCTACATGAATCCATAATTTCACATGGCAAGATCATTTGGCAGATTGGTTCCTGCAAGAAATATATAACAACAAAAGTATATACTACAACAGATACACATATCAGAGATCAATTCTGGTTATTTTGCCCTCTCCCTCTCCATATAAATTTTACAAATTTCATATAATAAGGTTTTATATTGTAATTACTGAACATATATAAAATTATAAAAATTTATCTTAAAAAAAAAAATGTTTTTTTTTTCTTTTAGTCTACATTCAATGGTAATAGTGTACCCACACATATATTTATACATATACAATATATATATATCAATTAAGAATTTTCATGATTACATTTTGCTGTTCTACTAATGAGTTCAATTTGTCATTATTTTTATTCTTCTTGTATATTTAATTAATAAATTACTTGACTAATACTAAGAACAGATTCAGTACAAATTGAATTTCATTTCTGTAAACTAAAACTCCAGAGGCCAAACTTTTAAACTTCAGTACATAAAATAAAAGTTTTAATTCATTTTATTTATTACATAATTGGACATCCATCTTTTATGACATATAACCATACAAAATTAATTTAAAAGAAACAAAAATTGTAAGACAAGTCTCAGTAATTTTACATTACAAGTTTATTACTTCACTTACAGAAAAAAAAAATAGCTTTACCATGATAATATTGATATTCTTCTAAATTTAATATTTGATTTTAAGTAATCCAATTTTATACTTAACACTTTATTAATTGTAATTTAATAGTTTTTTAATAACTTATATTATTTATAATTGAAATATTTGATTTTTTTCCCCCTTCTAATTGGAGTTGTAGGAGTTTTTTTCCATTCATGTCTTTCTCCTCCACCAAAAAAAATCCTACTTTAAATCTTATGTAATTTTATTCATGAAATAATGAAGTGATTGTAAAATATTAAAATTATTGCATTAATAATTATTTTATATTTCTTAAAACTATTATAAACAGTATTTATATTTTTTGTATTTGTTTCTAAGATCCTTATATTATTGTGATAATTCATGTCTTCTTTCTCATAATCTAAGTTCAAATCCAGACCAAGGTAAAAGTTTAAAACTTTTTTAGATTCAAACTATGCTTAGAATTTCTTTCAGATGACCATCTCTTAGCTAATACAATAGTAATTCAAAACACTCCTTATCAAACAGGTATCTAGCTATACTTAACTAGAAGTTAATCAAATGTGAAAATTACCCAACTGCCACTTGAGAGACTTGATGAATGCTTCTCTGTGAAGGACTGGTAGAAAAGCCTTTTCCCTTCAGAAGGCTATTTAAATATTGTTGTTATTCGTTGATTATTTTTTATATATAATTATTTTTTAAAAAATTAATTTTAGAATGTATTTGTGTTTAAATATATAAATATTATTGTTTTTTTTTGGAAATATAAAAAGAACACACAAAAATAAAAAAAGTGAAATAGTCTGAATAAACAGATAAAGCTAAATACATTTTCAGTTTAACTTGTAAATGCTGTGCTAAGTTTAGATAGTAAATACTCACTTATAGATTACTATTACTTACTGAGTATGATTCAGTCTTGGATCAAATTCTATATTTTCAATTTTAATATAACTTATGTGCATAATGAAATTGTTGTTTGTTTGGTTTTTTTTTTGGTTATAAGTTCATTAATAATCCTGAAATCATTACTTTATAATGAATCTTAATTAAGATGTACTAAATTTGGTTGAGTTCATGGAAAACAACAAGTTAATTGCTGATGATCCAATGTTTTGTTCTTAATGGTTTGACTGCATTACCATTTATCAAGAAACACTTTGGAATCACATAAAATTCAATAATGTATAGATAATGTATATATATTATTTCATTTGTAATGAATTTTTTTGATTATAATCACATAAGAATGACTGATCTGTAAGGTTTCTCAGTCTCTTTGCTTTTTATTATGATTATTTCTATCATTGTATCCTTAATGTAATTGTATTTAACTGACAAAAAAATTACCAAGCTGCTATTAAGTGTTATCCAGTATTGTTTAAATATAAAGAAATTCAGATAAATCAGTATGTAGTGAAATAATAAATTACAAACAATGTAATTGAAAATTAAAATAATCACACACAAATATCTTAACACTACTCATGGACATTCAAAAGTAAATTGCAAAAAAAAAAAAAAAGAAGTAATAATTTTAGTTTTTCATCATATCCCAGTTCAATTTTTATTAGGATCAATTTGTTTAGGATTTAATAAAAAATATGAATCCTACATAGTTATCATGTCTTATCAATAGAATTTTCATTTATATAGAGCAAAGATAATTCATTTGTGATCTAAATTAGATTCTTATTTATCTTTTTCCTTAAATATAAATGTCCTACTATCAGGAGTACAATCTAGGCACAAAAATTGTATTTGAATAAATTAAAACTTTTTTTTATTTCAGCTGGAATCAATTCAGGAATTGCCAACTTTTCACAATAAAATGGATAATATAAAATTAAATTAGTAGACTTCCAATAGTTTTTAATGCATGACTTTAGTATAGCCAGACTTATTCAGTGCAAGTAGAATACATTTCTTACAAAACTCCCAAAAAACTTCTTACATCTGAGCATTTTTAAATCAGCTTTATATAATAATGCAACTTAAATTTTTAAAACTTTTAATATGTGGGCACTTTTAAATATACCACCTTGACAGAGTAAAAATATATGTAAAGAATACAATTTTTATAGTGCAATTATTTATGGAAAAATTGATTTATTAAAAAATCAAGTCAAAGCATGTTACACATATATCCATAATGTGTATTGGTCAACAACTGTGCATAAAATTTTAAAACATGAAAATTTACAATTTTAAACAAAAGTTTATTCTCAAAAGAAGTAAAAGTAAAAGCACTATGATAATGAAAGCTTCTAATATATGAACACTTCTAAATCAGGCTATATGCATAAAGTTTATACTTTGTGCAACTTCATATGAGTGAATATTTTATATAAAGACTTAGAGAAACATACATTTATTATGAATCAAAAATGCTTGATTCTCATTTAAAGAAATATATATATATAATCAAAATTACCCCAAATTCACAACTCAAGACTAGTTAAGAAAATAAACTGTAAAATACTACCAATGGTTTCACTGCTACAAGCAGACTTCTCAAATGTAAAGAACTACAAAATATAACAATATATTTAAACTAAATATTACCCACAATTCCACATACCTCCCATCCATCCTTAATATTAAAAGAACTTTTAAATAAGTTAACTGTTTCAGAATCATAAATTTAATAATAAAGATTCTTTAATTCTTCTTTCTCTCGGAATAGTCTTTCTATCAAATTTTATTATTATTATTTAATAAATTTATTAAATAATAAAGACATTTTTGATACACTATTCCTGGAGTAGTATATATTATTCCTTGTTTTTGTAAGAAGATATATAGGTCAGAGTAGTTTGAATTTAAATGAAAGAATAAAGGTATATATAAGTAGGGTTAGAAATAAATATCTTAGTTCTGTCTTATATATCCATGTAAAAGATACAGGTCACATTATTAATTTTGATGAAGCTAAGGTTGGCTTCTTTGAGTGAAATGAAATAAAAAGTCTTTATTATCAAAAAATTATGATTCTGAAGCAGTTAACTTATTTAAGTTCTTTTAATATTAAGGATGGATGGGAGATAAGTAGAATTGTGGATAATGTTTAGTTTAAATATATTATTTTGTAGTTCTTTACATTTGAGAAGTCTGCTTGTAGCAGTAAAACCATTGGTAGTGTTATAGAGTTTATTTTAATTTTGATTTATTGATTAGATTAGCTTTAGGCTTTTAATGTTTATATATATATATATATAATATAAAGAGTGTGCTAATAGCTCTAAACAAGCTTTTTTTTTTCTTTTTCTTTTTTTTTACAGATAAATACAGCAAGAGAATGCATTCAAAATCTTTATCTAAGCTTATCCCCATCCCCAAACCATTTTTGAGCTAATGGCTCTTATCAGCGAGGAGCTAGGACATCCAGACAACAGATCCAAAATACAAACTCAAACCCAGCATTCATATAATACTCAACTATTAAGTAGAAAATCTGAAAATTTCAAACATCTATATGTTTTCAAATCCAGCTCTCCAACTCAAATATCTATATGGGACTGAACTAAATTCAGATACACCATATATTAATAGCCTTAACAATGTAAGATAGTCAAAGTCTTAACAACCAAACTATAATATTAATGAAATCAAGTCATACATCATGTGATTTATTTAGATTTTATTTACAAATGTAATATAAAGAGTGTGCTAATAGTTCTAAACAAGCTTATTTTATTTTTTTATTTTTTCTACCAATAAATAAGGCTTTGGCTATATTAGATTGCTAAGGCTATTAATATATGGTGTATCTGAATTTAGTTCAGTCCCAAATGGTTATTTAAATTGGAGAGCTTGATTTAAAGACATAAATGTTTAAAATTTTCAGATTTTCTACTTAATAGTTAAGTATTAGATAAATGCTGGGCTTGAGTTTGTATTTTGGATCTGGTGTCTGGATATCCTAGCTCCTCATTGATGAGAGCCACCGGTTTGGGGATGGGGATAAGTCTAGATAGATTTTGAATGTGTTCTCTTACTGCATTTATTGGTTAAGAAAATAATAATAAAAATAAAATAAGCTTGTTTAGAGCACATTCTTTAAACTACATTTGTAAATACAAGCTAAATAAGTCACATGATGTATGACTTGATTTCATTTATATATATATACAAGAACTAAACACATGAATTAACAAAATGTTGAAGAAATAAAATTCTTTGTTTTACCATATCATTTAACTGCTTTTTTTAATTCCAGAAATATCTTCACATAAACAATATTATTTTTCTTTGAATAACATCTCAACAATAATTGAACAATCATGTTGCTGATTAAACATTTTCCCATGTATAGTTTTAAAAAAAATTTTACAGAACATATAGTACTTTTTGGTTTCCTTTCTTTGTTTTTGACTAAATGACTATTTGGAAATATTATCAAGAATAATACTTTATCAAATATGTTTTCAAGCATTCGCTTTTATGTTTTAATACTTACATGCATCACTTTCATTTTACTGATTTATTATATTTTATTTTTATTGTTTTATCTGTTATTATATAATAAGTATTTTAATCAACAAACAGAAAAATTAAGATGATTTAAATTTGATTGTGCCAAAATTTACTGAGATTCATTAAGTAATGGCAAACTTAAAAGAGTTTTCAAGAATAGCTACAGTATGTCGATTTATGAACAAAATATGATTACAGCAATCTTGGAAATCTTCTAATTCTAGAAAAATCACACTTTGAATTGAGATATAAAGTTTTATCAAAACAAATATCAATCAACATTTTTTTCAGTAAATAGTGTACTAAAATTTCTTAAGATTTATCAAATCAAATATATATATTGCTTTCAATTTCTTGTTATTCCACACACATCAATCCATGTTTCACTGAATGAAGTGAAGTATTTGTATTAATTTTCTATTATGTACTCAAGTTTCAGATCAATATTTAAGTATTGGTAAAACATTTATTAAAATTCTATTTTTTCAATGTAAACAGACAAATTTCCTCTTAATATTATTATCAAAGTATTCCATCAAAATTTAATTCTATAATTAATTTTATCCATTATATTAACCATATGAATTAAGATATTTGTAGTTTGTTAATTTGTTCTAATTCACTGCTATTAATCTTTATTTTCTTCATTTTTGAAAAAAATGTTGAACTTTATTTTAGTATTTTTAAGGATTTATCTTTAGACCTATTTTCTTGTTTTCATCAAATAGTTCTAGTAACATTTCCTAAAGCTCTGAAGCATTATTTATGAAAATAACCACATCATTTGCAAAATGCAAAACTGAATTGAGATTACTAACATAGTTTCTCATTTTAATCCAACTTCTCATTAAACTACTTACTGCAAAAAGTTCTGGAAGACCGGATCCTCGAGTCACACAATCTAATTGATGTTAATTTTCTTAGTGTTATCATATAATTTAATGACTATTGTTGCATTTTGGTAAACATTGTATAGAATTTGACAATATCCTAAGTCTATGTCTTGATGTTTCTAAGCTTTCATCACTACAAAAAAGTTTATACGGTCAAATGTCTTTTCACAATCTACAAATGCAATTCACAATGCCTAAAACTGATTAGACTTTCTATAATTTTTCTTAATACTTTGATATGATCTATGTGTTATATAACAACTTTTAAATCCATTTTATTTTTTTATTGTTGATTTGAGTCTCTGTACATGATAGAAGATTGAAAATTTAAAAATTAATATGCTTCTTTTCTTAAATATGAATATCATTACTGCATTCTTCCAATGATTTACTATCTTTACCATTAACATATTTGATATATATTGTTGACAATTTCTCTATTTATTTACCTACTTCTTTAAAATATCTATAATAATTTCATCATTCCTTACTGCTTTTCCATTCTTCATAAATTTAATTGCATTCAAGACATTATTGGAAGGGTAAGAGCATCATTTTCTTCTTCATTAATATTAGTGTTCTTTATAGGACTTTTCCCCACATATCATGTTGTTTGTTATACCTCTTTTTAATAATAGTGCCACCTTTTCTTATTATTGATGAAACAATATTTTTTCCCATAAGAATTTATGTTACCCTTTTGAGATTTGTTCTCTTCCATAGCAATCCATGCCAATTCACAGCTATATTTTAACATTTATTATATTTTAACTGTCTGAATGGATATTTGTATATTTTTTTATATTCCTTTTTTCTTATTTTCATACATTGCCTTTTCTACTTAATATATATATATATGTGTATGTGTGTGTGTGTATGCTTAATAGAATATGAGTAATTTTATTATTGAATTCATTCATATCTAAGCCATCATTGAAGACTATTAATATTTTACAATAATTTGAATTTAGTTTAAATTCACTAAAATATTTCTAAATAATAGATATTGTCTTTCTTAATACTTTTTCTGTCTAGCTTTGCATTTCTTTGCTGCTTTAAAATTTTCTCCAAAAAAAAAAAAAAGAGCTCGTATAAATTTTCTTTTTCTGCAAAAATTTTATAAGACTATATCCTCTTCCAATTTTGTCTCCATATTGAATTTACCCAGATCACTTACATTTTTCAATTGTTTTCCACTTATCATTAAAATCTTACATAACAATTTTAAAATGTTTGATCTGATCAAAAGTATTGTGTATGTTTATAAAAAATGTTTTACTTTTTCAATAAGATGATAAATTGTGGACCATCAACCTGAATTATCAACATATGGTATCTTTCATTAAGTTGAATAACAAATTTTGGCTATCTGAATTTACTATCAATCTCAACAATGTTGTTTTCCTACTTTTTATTTATGATGAATTCCAATATAATTCTGTTTCCCGTATTTGTGCCCTTATTGTAGAGTATATGCCTACTTTTCAATTGAATTATCATCTTCATGCTTTTTTCTAACTTCACAAAGTTCAACAACATTCTATTTAATATTAAACAATTCTTTTTCCCATTGAAACAATTTTTCTTCATCTGAAAGTAATCTATAATACTAAGTAATTAAATAAAAGATCAACATCAAGTCGCAAATTAGATACATAACCCTGTGATTCTTAATACCAACTGCCTTCAATCCTCAATTAAAGCCTTAGTTGATGATTTTATATATTCTTGGATATGAGACCCATAATTTATTATTGTTAGACGTGAACATAAATATAAAAGAGCATGAGGATTTACACATACATTCAGAATATCATCCTATCTTAAAAGAAACCCCATAGACATTCAATTAAAATAACTGGGCATCTGAAAAAAAATACTTTAATATTTCTTAGTCCTAAACTCAAAAAACTATCTACATTAGTTGTTGAATATTGGTGAGCAGCTCTTTCATATAAATTTACTATATGAATAATTATATAGTAATAAAACTTTAATAAGATCATATGAAATGAATATTAGGTAATTGTTTGCTTCCTTTAAGGTTTAAAAACCGAATTAAAAAGCTTCCTTCCTAATTAATAGTAAACTCTTTTTGTAGCTATGTTATCATAAAAGGCTGTGTTGCCCTATACATAGATATAATGATAACTGATTCCATTTGAAATATATTACATTATTAATCATGAATTGGAAAAAGAAACATTAATAATAAATAAATGCATTAAAATAAAAAAATAAATGAAACTATTTAAAATTGACATAATGCTGTATTTTTTTAAAAAAGAAAAGTTTATTTAAAAAAAATATATAAAATAAAAGAAGTGTCTGTTTGATTTGTTTGATACTGATATGAGAGAAAACCTTTTATTTTATTTTTTTTTAATGTAAGGTGGTTTTTTTTTTTTTTTTGTCATTTCTTTTATTTTTATTCATATAAAATACCTTTTAACTTTTGTGCAGTTTACTAATTTTTTTTTTTTTTTCTGTACTATTTGATAGTGCTTTTTTACTCTCCTATTCTTCACAATGCAAACAGTTATTCCATTTAAACATTTTGCCAGCACGTTTTTTTTTTAAAAAAAAAAAAACTATATGAAATTCATTTTTATATCTTTTAAACATATTAATAATTCAACAGTTTTAAAAGTTATATCATACAAGAACTGCACAATTCCCACAATGTGTTTTCTAAATTTAATGTATCTGGCAAAAGAACAATTAAATTTTAAAAAATAATGTACTTTTGTGCATAAAGTGTTCAAAGAATAGTTAATTATATAAGTTAACCCAATTATTACTAAAATATAAAAAATACAAAATTAACAAAATTGGTAGCTCATATAATACTCAATAATATTGAACAGTTTAATATATAAAATAGTTAAAAATAAAAATATATGTTACTAAAATATAGCTTGTATAAAGTCTAAGATAAATATCATATGGATATTAACATTAATGATAATAAAATTATGATCTAGTTTAGTTGTTTGTTTTTTTTATTAGAAAAATATTATTTTAACAGTATTTATTTACATTGATCCTTGTTAACAAATAATAAAAGAAATAAAGATACTAGTTTAAGAATGAAAATCTTTATGAAATTAAAAAGAATATAGCCTTTTAAAAAATCTGATAAAATAGTTAACAAAATTATGTTAAAGAAACTCAAGGTAAAAATTTCATTATGAATTTTTTAAATATATATAAACTGTAGGTGAAGAAATAAATAATAAAATTAATAACATTGTGGATATTGGGAAAACATTTGTATAGATAGTTAATTAATTCAACTTTTGCAAAATTAAATAATTATTGAAAAACTGAATTTGAAACAAATAGCTTAACTCAAACTACTACATTGATAGTAAAAGATGAAATTACTCATGAACTTGTATTATTATGATCAATCAATGCAGATTATCTACATTTATTATAAAAACAATCTATAAAATTTGAAGACTCTGTTGTCCTATTCCTAAAAGAGGTCCTTTTTGATATATCTATTTGCAGGTGATATATTTTCCAAAATTGCTGTAAAATTAATCTATAATTATCACATTACATATACTACATCATAAACTCATTCAACAAAATAAATTTACATTGTCTACATGTTAATCAAAACTATTAAAATGGTTTTTATTATATAATATAAATTATTAAATGAACATATCTATTGACATCCTTCCAGGGTTAAACAAACAAGGGAGGGAGGTACAATGATATCAAGTCACTATGACTCCAAACTATCCATATATAAACAAAACAAAAAACAAAAAAGATCAGAAAAACAAAAAAAATAAGTAAATTAATATAGATAATTGGCTAAAATTAAAATAAAAACATTTTCCAGTGAAAAAACTTGTTTTACTGATATTGCATTGAAGTCTGGGTGAGAAATTATAGTCAAGGATTGATTTGGGTCTCTCTTGTAAAGGTGATATGATACAGAAAAATAAAATAATGCACCAGAATTCAATGTTATATTTCACATCACTAAAGGTGAAATATTACAAACAATAGTGTTAAAAATTAACCAACAAACCAACCAATGGAATTCCTATTGCAAACTTCATTGTACTTAATAACAAAAGAATTAGGAAAGTATGAAACATAAGCAATAATAAAAGTAAAAACTCAACCATCTCAGAGAGGATAATTCACATTTTTGTTTCAGAGTCTGAAATAGGATATTTGCAGATACATATGAATGTCAATTGGCCCCATAATTTGCATCATTCAAAGAAGCAAAATCTGTGTGAACACAAACTCTTCTTTACTAGAATTTTTTTAAAATTCCTTCAATGACATAAAGTCTTGTACTATGTTGTATTCTTTATTGTGGCAGGTGGACTTCATTTCTAGTATGATGTTTTGATATACATTAGGATGAGTTTAGACACAAAACATTTACACACATATTCAAATCCCCATTTGTGTAATTCCTTTAGAAACATAACTACTGTTTCTCCTTATGCTTATATGATAAAAACAAACCCACCAATGTTTTTTCTTGTTAGTTGAATGAACTGATTATATAGGGTTATAAATTACTGAAAACTGATTAAGTATTGTTTTGAGGTTTGTGATGATGGTGTAGTGTATTTTTATATTGGATATTTATTTAATATGTGGGAATGTTTTGAAAGTTTAATTTTAGTAAATATTAAAATTAATGTTATATCACAGCAAACAGGTTAGTATATGCATATACTAACCTGTTTGCTGTGATATTACTAACAGTTAGTGCATATACTAACCTGTTTGCTGTGATATTACTAACAATTGTTTGCTGTAATATTACTAACAGTTGGTGCATATACTAACCTGTTTGCTGTGATATTACTAACAATTGAATGCATTTGAAATATTTAACTAAAATTAAACTTTTTTAAGGACATTCAACACACATATTAGATGATGGAAATAGTCCAATATAAAAATACAACTGATTAAGTATATTTTGTTATTATGATATAATAATTATAATTTTATCACATATGTATATTTAATTATTAAATATTTAATGTATTTTCTTAATTTCAGTATATATAATGACAGTATCAAATAAAATATCTCCCCAAATATTAGAAGAAAAAATTAAATGTTCAAAAAGTCACAACCAGAATTGTTTTCATGGCTGCAAAGTAAACACCATAAAAATGAATCAAATTCAAAAATTCAGCCAAAGATCACACCAACTTAAACTATGCAAACTGACTATCAAAATGCAAAAATTATGAAAAAGAATAATGATGAAATAGCAAATAAGGAAATTGTCAAAAAAAAATATTGAATTGTCTGAAAGAATAATAATTACACAATTCTTTTGGACAATGTAAACATAAAACCTAATACTTCTCTATCCCAAAATCCATTTCCATATTTTTTCTCTTATGTTAATCTGCTTGGTGTGACATATTATTAAATAAGTTATCCATTTCTTTTAAGCAACATAAACATAAAACCTAATATTTCCTTATTTCAATTAAATGAGATATGTTGTTTTGAGAACTTTTTTATTTCATATGACTCCCACATCATTGTTACTGGTGATTCTTAATATTTTTGACCTATTTGTTAACTCCATCTCTTCAATTCTATCCTCAAAAGCTGCTAGGTTGTTGCAATTCATTAATTTATTAAACCTGAAACAATATAATCCTACAACCAACAATAAACACAAACATTAGACAATATTCTTAGCAATCACTTAATCAATTATTTATATTTATATATATTGTAACAGTATGTATATACACACATTGTGCAGGTGTGTGTATATATACGAGTTACATAATTTACATGTTTTTTATTATTAAAACAAAAAATATAAAATTTAAAATGATCATAATTCAATAGTTTAAAAAAAAAAAATAGAAGGAAAATTTAGAGATAAATTAGAAATTAGTAATAATTATAACTTGTCTTTCTTTTATATATTTTATTTTGTGATCTGTCAAAAATACTCTTTAAGAAAAAAGTGTTTTTAATTAAAAAAATAAAAAGTTTCTTATGATTAATTAAAATAGTTTGTACAAACCTAATTAGCTCTGGAGATTAAAATTCCAGACTGATTAGTTAAACAATACATCTCTAATTCTAATCTCTGTAATTAAAATTAAAAAAAAAAAAACAGAAAATAAAGAAATGTAAATTATAATTAAATTTTTTACAGATAAAATGTATAGATAATGCGGTTGAAACTCGAGAAAAGGTGAGGTCAGAGTAATATAAAAGGCACACATTCTCTATTGAATTCAGTTTCTAGTGAGTTTTTAGTTAAGTACAAATTTGAGAAGTTCCGAGAGTTCAGTTCAAGTTATTAAAGAGAGAACTGAACGCTGGTGTTTGGTCATTTCCTTCACTCTTCTCCCATGTGCCATTAGCAAAAACCTATAATAAATTACTCTAACTCGCCTTCTGCCAAAGTTTCAACGGCTCTATTAAATTAAGTGAAACAGACATGCAATAGAACAAGACACCAAGAAGCTTCCTTCATGTTACCAATATCTGGTACAAGAAACTAAACAAATCCAAGGATAAAAGGGTGATCACCCAACTACAAAGAATAACCAAGAACTGTACATACCCATATACAAAATCCAAGAACTGCGCATACCTGTCATGGAGACCAAAGACTATTTGAACCGCCTATGGAAATTAAAGACAATGTTGAAACCACAAATAAGCTCATAAAGATGTGCTATAAATCCTAGGTAAATATTGTTTTATGTCAGTATTAAAACTTTAGATTTCTTCTGAAATAGAATTCGTAAACAAGCATGCAAAATTTGTTAAGTGTATACTATCTAATGTGTTTATATTTTATTATTTCTTATTATATTACATTTAATGATTATCTTTTAATAAATTTGTTTTAATTATTAATATCATTTTTTCTGTCTCTCTCTCTCTCCCTCCATTCATAAACAAATGCGTAACCAGTCTCATGAGAAGAACTAGCCATGGATCAAGTGCTTAAAACATGTTAATGACATTTCATGGGTTCCAATGTAAATGTTGGATGGTGCCTTGGGGTTAAACCCATTATAAATATCCCCATGAGATGTTTCACGTTTCATGCAGCCAGGGAGCTACCTCAGCCTGGAAAAGTGACTGCTGATTTAATATTTTTTTATTAAATCTCCGTCTGACTGGGGGTATGTTTGATATGTAATTATATGTCATATTTACTCCCCTGCTTGTGTAACGGTATTGTAAATTAATAGCATATTTATAAAAAAAAAATATAAATAAATAATTAGAAAGTTCTTAAAATTAAAAAGTTCAAGTTGTAAAAGTCTAAAAGTTTAAGGACAGATAATTCCCGTTACAAATGGATTCCAACATGGGCATGAACATACATTCAAATTTAAAAAAAAAAAAAGCATAATATATAAAAATAAATAATTCAGCTCACATAAATAAAAATTACAATTAAAGTGAAGAAAAAATGTTTTATGAGAGATGAAAGAGAAAAAACGGCACTAATAATAATTTTATATGCTATAAAAGATAAGTGGGATTAATTTGTAGAAATTATATGGTGTTTAAAAAAAGAAAAATATATACATTATAGATATAGGAAAATAAGTGCGGGTAGGCATTGACATTAGGTTAGGAATTGGCATGCAAGTGATATTAGGGGGAATGTAGTGGAAAAAATTAACCGAACACTCATGTTTGAGTATAAATTAAATTAAAATTAAATAAAATAGAAATTAGTAAACATATTGATAAATTAAATTAAAATTATTAAATAAAATAGAAATTAGTAAATAGATCAATGTGAAATAAAATACGTCCCATTAAAGATATATAATATAAGGAAAGATGTTGAGAATATTCCGAATGAGAACAACAAATAAAAGCGAAAATGAAGGTTAAGACAACAAAATAAGAGAATAGGAGAATCATAGCTTTATTAAATTGCACATTTGAAAAACAAAAAGAAGCAGCCAAATTATATTAAAAAAATAGCAGAAGAACTTAAAAACCAATATAATGAAATGAATAGAAAATTGCAAGTGCAGACTGAAATGCTTGAAAAATTTAAAGAACAGATCAGAATGGGCCATAATAAAATGAAAAAAGAAATTAGGGAAGAAATAGAAGAGATTAAAATATAAGTAGAGAATAAAATAGAGACTGCTTACCAAGTAAAAGAAAAAATAAGATAGAAAATAGAAAAGTAATTGAAGAGATAAAAGTTGAAGTTATGAATTTAACTGTAAAAGTAAATCAAATGAATTGTAGTCAAAATAGCCTGCAAACTGAAATAAAAAAAGCCTGACCAGTTGAGTGCAAACACACACACTGTAAACAATCTAGAAATTGTGAATCAGTTTTTGAAAATACGGATATTTTCTGGCCATCAAGGTGAAGCTCCTATGGAGTATTTGTATAGTTTGGAGTGCTATTCCATTCTGAATCAATTAAGTGAGGAAGTTATGATCACAATAGCATGTAGCCATTTACAAGGGTGTCTCAATGTTGATGGGACTCTTTATATAAAAAAAACTAGTCACTTTTACCGAATACAAAATTGCTCTATTAGCTAGTTATTGGAGTGAAGATTATCAGGAAAATCTTCATCACCAGATGTCACAAGATAAATGGCAACCTGGTGAAACATTCGTTTCCTTTTTCAGAAGGCAAGTGGCGAAATTACACTTTAACAGCAGATCCACTATCCGAACAACAAATTGTCAGGGTAGTCTGACATAGTTTTCCTCATAATGTCGAGCAAATGCTCAAAGAAACTGAGAGGAAAACAGTAGAACAAATGACGGAATTGTTGAGTGCTTTTGACAGTGCTAGACCAACTTTTGATATGAGAGATGGAGGATTCAAACCCCAACTTAGAGAGCCAGTTGTAAACACCATAACATAAGTCATAGATCAAATTCAGGGAGTGGAGCCTGAAGGAGATGTTATTCAAAGTCTTGAGAGAACAAGAATCTTTTGAAGAACCAGGAGCGATCCTGACATCTCACGTAAAGGAAAGGCCTAAGGGTGATTCTCAATCCCCCAGCATAAATGGCTATATGCCAAGAAGAAAAATAATAAAGAACTGCCAGACAAAAATTAAAAATATGTAATTTGATGGATTCGCTGGCTTGACCTAGTTATTAATGACCATGGACACGGAATAATGGAAAATGTTTAACAACGTTTAATGAAATAAAAATAAAATGATAAAAAATAACCTAGAGTTTTTTAAAAAAATGTAAAAATGAGTATCAAAGTTAGTTTTAATAATGAAAAATGGAATATAAAAAAATGACAGAAATAAATTCTTCAAGAACTTAGTTTGAAAATGTCAAAATAACAATCTATGTCAAAACCCTTGATTATGTCTTCTCGATTATTGAGATATTCCAGCTCATAAGTCTAAAATATAGCGGAGCATGATGCAAACAAAATAAATGTGTAAAAATCAAAATAACAAGCAAAATAAAAATCTTTTTTTAAAATAAAAAAAAATGGAAGAATAAAAAAATAACGCTTTAAAAATAAAAGTGAAATAAACAAGCGGATAATAAAAGTACCAATGAAAATAAATCATTATCAAATAAAATAAAATAAAAGATGTGTTAAATTAAGATTTAGGTGTGTGTGTGAGAGTATTTGGGCAAAGATATAAATTTCAGGCCTGATTTTTGTTGGATTAAGCCTTTTTTTGTGGTGACTTTGTTCTACAGATGGGTAGTGTGAAGAATAAATAATACTGATGATGATGTGCAGTAGAAAAAATCCTGGCATATAATAATTAATAAATCTGTAGGAAAAATTCCCAGTAACCAAATAAAATAAATATTTTGTAAGTGGAATGTGCAGTTGAAGTAATCCTGCCATTCGCAATCTTAAAGTCCTTGATCGTAATCTGTTGTGCACAAAAATGCCCATGCTAGTCATGGCTTCTGCAAGAAATTAAAAAATTGGTTTAATCAGCACAAAATCGATCTGTGTGTTGAATTGCCTAATACTTTGCTGCCTGCCACTCTTAACATTACATTTACCTAATGATGAAAACAAAAAGTAAAATGCACTCTAGAAAAATAATGTTAGTAAAAATAAGAATTTGAAGTGGTCAATACTTAAGAAAAATGTGATCAATACACTTAAAATTCTCAATTGGGAAGGGTATGATGTAACAGTATGTATATGCATGTGCTGCGCAGGTATTTGTGTATATACGAGTTACATAATTTACTTTTTTATTATTAAAAAAAATATATAAAATTTAAAATGATCATAATTCAATAATTTTTAAAAAAAAATAGAGGGAAAATTTAGAGATAAGTTAGGAATTAGTAATAATTATAACTTGTCTTTCTTTTATATATTTTATTTTGTGATCTGTCAAAAATACTCAAGAAAAAAGCGTTTTTAATAAAAAAAAATAAAAAGTTTCTTATGATTAATTAAAATAGTTTGTACAAAACTAATCAGGCTCTGGAGATTAAAATTCCAGATTGATTAGTTAAACAATATATCTCTAATTCTAATCTCTGTAATTAAAATTAAAAAACAGAAAATAAAGAAATGTAAATTATAATTAAATTTTTTTAGAGATAAATGTATTGATAATACGGTTGAAACTCGAAAAAAAGTGGGGTCAGAGTAATATAAAAGGCATACATTCTCTTTTGTATAGTTTCTAGTGAGTTTTAGTTAAGTAAGAGTTTGAGAAGTTAAATTCAGAGAGTTCAGTTCAAGTTATGCTGGTGTTCAGTTGTTTCTGCTGCTCTTCCCCCATGTGCCATTAGCAAAATGCTGTAATAAATTAATCTATCTCGCCTTCTGCCGACGTTTCAACCCGCCCTACTAAATTAAGTAAAACAGACATGCAATAGAACAAGACACCAAGAAGCTTCCATCATGTTACCAATACCTGGACCAAGAAACTAAACGGATCCAAGGAAAAAGGGGTGATCACCCAACTACAAAGAGTAACCAAGAACTGTACATACCGATATACAAAATCCAAGGACTTTGCATACCTGTTATGGAAACCAAAACTATTTCAACCGCCTATGGAAATTAAAAACAATGTTGAAACTACAAATAAGCTCAAAAAGATGTGCTATAAATCCTATGTAAATATTGTTTTATGTCAGTATTAAAACTTTAGATTTCTTCTGAAATAGAATTCGTAAATAAGCATGCAAAATTTGTTAAGCGTATACTATCTAATGTATTTATATTTTATTATTTCTTATTATATTACATTTAATGATTATCTTTTAATAAATTTGTTTTAATAATTAATGTCATTTTTTCTGTCTCTCTCTCTCTCTCTCTCTCCCTCCATTCATAAGCAAATGCATAGCCAGTCTCATGTGAAGAACTAGCCATGGGTTAAGCGCTTGAAACATGTTAATGACATTTCATGGTTTCCAATGTAAGTGCTGGATGGTGACCTGGGTTTAAACCCATTATAAATATCCCCATGAGATGTTTCACATTTCAAGCAGCTGGGGAGCTACCTCAGTCTAAAAAAGTGACTGCCGATTTAATATTTTTTTATTAAATCTCAGTCTGACCGGGGATATGATTGATATATAATTATTTGTCATATTTACTACCCTGCTTGTGTAACGGGTCCCTGAAAAATCATATTGTAAATTAATATGATGAGTTATTTATTAAAAAAGTATAAATAAATAATTAGAATGTTCTTAAAATTAAAAAGTTCAAGTTGAAAAAGTCTAAAAGTTTACGGACAGGTGATTCCCGTTACAATATATATATTGTCCTTTTCTATTTATCTGCATCAACCCCCAAATGAATTTCATGTAAGAATTAACTACTCTAGGCCTACAAGAAATTACAGAAGAAAAGATTATTTGGGTCTATGTTTGGAACTCTCTAAATTTGATTGAAATCCTCTCTACAACAATTCAGACACAAATTTTGGTATTGATTTTTTTGTGTGTACATTTAATAATCTATTAGTTTCTTATTTTTCAACAAAAATTATGTCAATTATTTTCCTTTGTTGTTCTTAATTCTCAAAAAAGTAAAAGAAAATTATTCACTCAAAAAGCTCAGCCTCGAACTCTAGCTAAATAAATCCAGATAGTACCTCTCTTTTTATATATAAAAGGTGTGCTAAATTTACTGCCTTTAATCTCTATTATATTTTTAACTGTGTTATAACAGATTTTTCCTATTTATAAAAATCACTCTAAAAACTTAGCAAGTAATTATAAACCTATTTCTATCTTACACACAAATGTCACAATCTTTGAGTGATATATTTATGATAAAATTATCTTAGATACTAATAAATTTTTTGGTTACAACCAATATGATTTCTTACCTAATATATCAAGTGAAAGTAATCTCCTCATTATCTCTGATCATTGCTCATGCAATAGAAGATCAGAGCAAGTTAGATGTCATTTATTTTGACATTTCTCAAGCCTTTGACAAATATTTTTGTAGTTAAATTATATAATTTAGGTCTTTATAAATTTCTAATTAAATGATTTGAATCACTCATACAATATAGAACAACTTTTGTTAAATATAATATCTTCACTCTAATCTTGTTCAATTAGAGTATCCCTATAGCTGTTTAATATAAATATATTAATAATTTTAGGAATAGTATAAAATATTCTCAACTTCTCTGTTTTGCTGATGATTGTCAAATTTTCAAATGCATTAATTCTTTATTTTGATTTCTCTTTACTACACAATATAGTAGGCAAACAACAAAATTATAATTAAGTAAAGGCAAATAGTTTATCATTGCCCATTCATAAAAATCTGAAATTTTATAGTTCCTCTGTGATTTTAAAATCATTTCTAAAAATAGAAAGATCTTGGAATCACTTTTCCTGTAATGTCTCTTTTAATCTTCATATTAATACCATAATAAATAAAGTGTTTAAAATAATGAGGGTCACACATTGACAAGATAAAACATTTACTCAGTCAACTAAATATAAACTTTTCCTCTCATTGATCTTCCTGATCTTAGAATTAGGTTGATATCTGGAATTCTTATACTAAAAAAGGACATCTAAAAAATTCTATCTATACTTGCAAGATACTCTAAAAAAAATTATTTTAATGAGTTTTAACATTTTCTTGAGCAAAGATTAAAAATCAGAAACCTTACACACTTATATAAAATAATCTCCAAATTTACAATTATATATCTTGCCATCTCTTTCAATTAATAACATGTTTTTCAGATGCGCTTAGGTTCTCTCCCATACTTTCTATGATCAATACTTATAACAGGGATTTAATGAATTACACTATTCTTCATCTTACTTTAATCAATTCAGCAAAGTCCTATAACTAAAATATAATTTATAATCTCATTACCTATACATCTACTGTCTTTCTTCCCAAATTTTCTCTTTTTCTTTCTTTTCTTGATATATTTTTATTATATAAATTATAAATGTATTTTTTACTTTCATACTATAAATGAATATTGGTTGTTGTTTGCACTTTAAATAATAATAATAATAATAATGATAATAATAATAATAATAATAATAATAATAATTCAATTCAATTCAATTCAATTCATTTATTTACGTACAAAACTACAGCAAAAGCAATTACATAATAATAATAATAATAATAATAATAATAATAATAATAATAATAATAATAATAATAATAATAATAATAATAATAATAATAATAATAATAATAATAATAATAATAATAATAATAATAATAATAATAATAATAATAATAATAATAATAATAATAATAATAATAATAATAATAATAATAATAATAATAATAATAATAATAATAATAATAATAATAATAATAATAATAATAATAATAATAATAATAATAATAATAATAATAATAATAATAATAATAATAATAATAATAATAATAATAATAATAATAATAATAATAATAATAATAATAATAATAATAATAATAATAATAATAATAATAATAATAATAATAATAATAATAATAATAATAATAATAATAATAATAATAATAATAATAATAATAATAATAATAATAATAATAATAATAATAATAATAATAATAATAATAATAATAATAATAATAATAATAATAATAATAATAATAATAATAATAATAATAATAATAATAATAATAATAATAATAATAATAATAATAATAATAATAATAATAATAATAATAATAATAATAATAATAATAATAATTACATTTAACAGATTACATTTAACAGATTTTACATCAAATGAAAATACAGTAGTTTTTGGATAGTAATGTTTAAATTTTACATTATTTGGTTCAAAAACATTAACTGCACTAAACTATTTATTATATAATCTAGTGTAGATAGTCTAATTAGTGCCAAACTTTTTAAGGTTTCACTTTCAAAATTTGGAATGATATACAAGTTTGTTGATCTTGTATCCTTTATTTTTATCTTAGAAACAAATTGTAATTTAGCAATGTCTCACACATCTATCTCACCTAATAGAATTTTCTTTAAGAATATCATATTATTGAAAATTTGTCTTTGGTATAATGCACTGACCTCGTGTATAAAATTAATATATCTTAGAAATTTTTTAAAAACTTTTTCCAAACTGATCTAAGATTTAATTAATTAAAATAGTCCAAAGATTTTATAATAAAATAAGACACACACACCCCACCTGCTCAACCAATAGAGAATAAAAAATGGATTGGTCTTCCTTATGTTCCAAAAATCTTGCAAAAATTAAAAAGAATATGTATAGACACATATAATGTAAGTTTCCAAACTCCCCCATTGCTAAATAAATTATTAAACAATTCCAAGCCCAAATTAACTATGAAGTCAGCACATCAACTCATTTACAAAATTCAGTGCAACCAACCTATGTACAATATTGCGTATTATGGGGAATTTCATGCTAGTTTATCAACTAGACTAGCCCAACACAGATATTTATATAATAGGATATAAAGAAATGAAGAATATATATTTGTGGATCATGAACAGATATCAGACCATAAATTTGATTTAACAATGGTGGGAATTGTATGTATGGAAAGAGAGGACAGGAAACACAAGATCAAAGAGGCCTAGGTAATTGCAAAGAATCGCTATGCTATAAATAAAAAAGATTCATGTATTCCTCTTTCAAAAAAATGGCTTATTTAGCTTTAATTCAGGACAGCTATTTTATAAAGCTTTAAGTATGTGAATCTAAAATAAACAATGTTAATAATATTATGAAAAATAATATTAACGACCTTGACTTTAAATATAATTCTAAGCAAACATAAACTAAGATAAAGAAGAAGAAAAAAAAATTAGGTGACAAACCAATTGAATATTTCTACAAAAACACTGTTTTCATAATTTTGTAGGCACTAAGTAATATTAAATAAAACAATTCATTTAAAAAATAATCAACAATATAACTAAATTAAATATTCTAGTATTTGTTAGTGTTTAAAATAAACTTCTAATAAAATATCATATCTTGATATTTCTTTAAATTTGTGGAACAATGTAATATCTTCTATTAATTAATTCAATTTATCAAATATGATATTAAATTAATATTGATTCTGAAGATTAAATAAATGGCATTCAGAATTTTCAACGTCATCAGTATTTGATGAAGGAATCTGTTCATCTCACTACTGACATTTACTTCTTTCACTTTTATTTTTTTTTAAATATCTTATTAAAAAATTATATTCATGATAAAATAAATTTGGAACATTTAAGACTAATAAAAAATTCAAATAATATTATGTACATGAAAATTTATATACCAACTGTTTAAACAAAATTTTTAAATGTACAAAAAATATAAGACAGATGCATAAATATCAATGATTACAAATAAAATAAATTATTTAACAATATCAAACTATCACAATTTGATCTACAATTGTCAAATTTTCTGCACTTAAGTGTGCTTCAAGAATGTGTTATAGAATGGAAAATTTAAATATATACAAATTATTTAAATAAATCATGTTGTTAACTTGATTAATCGGTATAATGATTTTTAAACAGGCAAAACTCTCCATACGGTAGTGCCACTAAGTGCCAACCAGAGTAATCAATGGATGCTTGTGTCTAAAATCCCCATCTAGTGCCTATTCATCCAATATCCCCAGACTAGTTTCTGGCTTGTGGCTCGTCAGTGAGGAGCTTTGGATCTGAGAGCACTGCATTTATATCTTAGGACCTACAACTACTACTACTACTACTACTACTACTGTATGGAGAGTTTTGCCTGTTTTAATAACAGTTATGTGCTAGCATAAGGAATAGTGATCGTGTGATGTTTAGTGATATAATGATTTTTATAATAAATGTAAATGGGGAAAATAAATAATGCTTTTATAAATCTTATTAAAGAGTCTAATTCAAAATGTTAAGAATATTAAAATGTAATTTCGTTAAATGATTAATCATGACTTTTTTTTAATTCACTGAATTTGTCACTTACATTAATTTTTGGAACTACTTACAGGACATTTTAAAACCGTTAAAACATTTGCACATATACTTACATTTTGTATATTACATCTACAATATTTGGAAATTTTCTGTCAGGAAAAATATCTTTAATAAACAAAATTGAAGTAATCATTGATCTTTTATCTGACAGCAAGTTCTATAAATCAATTTTTCTTAAGATTTCTTATATCTAGTTCTTTTCTTAAAATTTATATAATTAAATTTCTGTCCATTTTAGTAATATAATTGAATCTTTTCCCTTTTCATATTTTACAGATTTCTGGAATGTAATGTATCTCTGAAGATTTGTCTACCTCAATTTATCTTCCTTTTCTTAATGTTATCAATAAATATCCTATTTTTACCAATTCCTTTTAGTAACCCAGACTTTCCAACTTATTAACTTTTAAAATATATTTTTAAATTAAAAAACAAAAAAAACACAGATGATACTTGCAAAAATAATATCAAGTTATTTTCAGTTTAATATGATATACTTAACAAGTAGATAATTAATGAGGTAATGCAAAACAATTTTAATCTAGCAAAAAATTACACTTCCTAGCTATTCTTTTATGGGACATATTAATTAATCTAAAATATTACATCAAATACTAATGAAAATGAATTATTTTTTAAAAAAATCAATACTAAAAAATGTACGGCAGCAAAATGATCCATAAGTTTGGCAATCAACTATATTAAAACTCAGTTATCTTGCAAAAATAACAGTGAATGAAGTAGATTACAGCACAAAATATAAATCGTGCTATACATTGTAGAATATTATTAAGGTCCATCTTAATTTATAAATTTATAATGATGCCTAATAAATTCTTAATGGCTGGATATAATACAGTATTTTACATAAATTATATATAAAATAAGTTGTGGAATCTAATTATTGGAACATTATTTAATTATAAAATAAAGATTTAATTATAAAATAAAATATGAAATTACTTTTAAAGACAGATTTCCCATAAATCCCAGATGACCAATTTCACAAGGAAATTGAAAACCAATCTTTTGCAAACCAATAATTAATCTTACAAATATTGTTAGGATAAAATAATTTAATAATTGATTTAACTTCCATATTTATTAATTAGAAACTTAAAAAAAGAAATTAAGCATTTTAAAAAGAAAAGAAAAAAAATTAAGTAACAACAAAAAATATAAAAGATTATGTGTAATTAATTTAAAACTGACATACAAATTTTATGAAGTTTCATTAAAAATAGATTAATAGTTTGTGAGATGTTTGATTTCCCTCAGGAAACGTTCAAGATCATTTAAAAAATAATTAATTTTTAGTTTCTGCAGTTTCTAAATAGTCATTTATTACTGTTAGTATTATAAATCTTATTTGTAAAATAATTCATTTTATATATAAGCATATTTTACATATGAGCATATATTAAGAGAAAGAAAATAATTTGTAGACCTTTGAAAAAAGAATTAAGAAAAACATTAATTAAAATGCTATATGTGGAGTGTACTAATGTATGGTTGTGAAACATGGACAATGAATAATAGAATTAGGCACTGATTAGAAGATTTTGAGATGTGGATATGGAGAAGAATGGAAGAAATCAGTTGGATAAATAAAATAACAAATGATAAAGTTTTGAAAAGAGTAAATGAAAAAAGAAGATTGACTGAGGAAATCAGAGAAAGAAAAATTGGATTGGATATATGTTAAGAAGAAATTATAGTTTAATGAAAGATGTTTTAGAGGGAATGGTGAGAGGAAATAAGAAGAAAGGACAGAAGAGATTGGCATTGTTGGATGATATAAAAGATGGGAAGAGTTGTGTGGAATTGAATAGCTGGTTAAAGAAAAGAATGGATGAATTGATTATATGATTACTCTCTATACATGTCCATTTGACAGAATACTATTGATGATAATGATGTAAGCATAATATTACTAGATATAAATTCGTATTTCAAAGTAGACAAAAATATACCAATATTAAATTTTCCAATATGTAACTTCCAAACATGAATCCATTAAAATAAAATAAAACTATTTATTTATTGCTTTCTCCCAAAACAAAATCTTCCAAGCAATTGCAATATATCAATCACCAAAGTAATAAATCATTAATTAAAAAATTTACATTTAATAATGCAGTTCTTTTTTTTTTAATTTATATTTTTATCTAAAAATTTTATTACAATTTCACAAACATACATGCAAGCATAACTTTAATTCTGTAGCAATTTTTTTTATATCAATATTAATACTTGCATTATAGGATATCATTATTAAAAAATAATAATAGTTTCAAATTAAATGTAGTACAATAACTAACAGTGCTATTTTTTTCTTTACACATAATGTACTATTCCTTCTCTTTAATCACTCTTTATAATATTTACTGATTTCAAAAATTAATCCCCCCCCCACTCCTCTCTTTTACCTCTCTTCCTCTTCCTTGCTCACTCTTTCTTGTCCTCCAGAAATATTTAATTCTTGGTTTTGCCATTCTTATCTCTTCACTACAGAACAATAAAACAATCCTTACATAATTCTTTGTTAATACATTCAGTGCAATAAATCATATAATCTAGTGCTTCTTAAACTGAAAGACGTATAAAAAATTTAGTGTTACAGAAAATTTGGGTAAAAAATAAGTTTCATAAAATTAATGGACTTAATAATCGTTCTTTTTTGATGCTCTAAAATAAAAAAAAAGTCACCATAAAAATTAATTGTTGCTCTTACAGAATACTGCAAAATGGCTTCTCATGGAAAATAATCTTACTTTCATTTTTTTCTTATTTTTTCCTCATTTCTTCTAGTTTACCATCTTTGCAATAATTATTAACATATATAAGTATAATTAATAATAACTTTGTTTTTTAACTTCATATAATGCAAACATTATCTTCAAATATTTCCTTACAGTTTCAACTCTCCAGCAATCTTTTTCAGAACTACAAAATATTTAAATATATATGATTACATAGAAATAAAATATTTTACTATAATTATATCTAAATATATCATAATTCATATTTTAATTATGACTGTACAAATACTGATATATCTTATAATCATTAATCTTAAAATTTATTCATCTTAAAATTTTATTTTATTTTTTCATTTAATATTTAAAATAAATATTTGTTTTTAACTTTTATATATATATTTAATTATCAATTAAATTATTCAAAATTTTGCCAGTGAGTGAAGTTTGAAACCAAAACATTAAAAAAAAATAATTAAGTAATGAATGATTTAAATACATAAATTTAAATTTTAAAGGATTTAAATAAATAATTTAATTAACAATATATATAAAAATATAAAGGTAAAAATTAATAAAATTAAAAATAATATGATGAATAATTATAAGGTATATGAATATCGGCATAGTTGTAATTAAAATAAGAATTACAGATATTTATATATAACTATAGTAAAATATTTTGTTTCTATAACAACATATATGTTTAAATATTTTGTAGCTCTGCTGGACAGTCGAAACTGTTAGGAAATAAAATTATTTGAAGAAAATAATATAGGTGCATTGTGTAAAGTGAAAAAAGAAAGGTATTATTAATTATAAATACTTTTCATCAGTGACTTTCCAAATTTTTCTGATATACTTGTCCAAATGGGATTTCAACTTTACATTTAATCAAAATTCCATGAAAACACTAAGAAAGTATTACAAATTGTATTTAATAACTAACCAATATTGCTTTTTATGAGATAATGCAGTTTTTATGTTTACTACTAATACTACTACTACTACTACTACTACTACTACTACTACTACTACTACTACTACTACTACTACTACTACTACTACTACTACTACATCATCATCATCATAATATCATCATCATCATCATCATCATCATCATCATCATCATCATCATCATAATAATAATAATAATAATAATAATAATAATAATAATAATAATAATAATAATAATAATAATAATAATAATAATAATAATAATAATAATAATAATAATAATAATAATAATAATAATAATAATCACTTCAATAACATTTTGATAATTTTTATCGGAAAAAAGTAGCATCTTCCAGTAAACAATAATAAAAAATCCTTAAATATCAAGTTTACTAATTCAGAATGTATTTTATAACTTTCTACATTCTGTCTTAAATTAAACCACTGATTTTGTAAGTTCACTAGAAAGAGACTTGAAAGACTGTGCCTTTTAAGTTTTCAATAAACTTCTGACTTCATCAACTGAACCCAAATTAATTGCAATAGGACACTCCATAAAACCTATGCTTACTTGCTCATCAAAATAAAAAGCAAGCCAATTACCATATACCTAGCCAATAAGTATCTTAAGTATTGACTGAAGCTAACCCAATTACCATATACCTAGCCAATAAGTATCTTAAGTATTGACTAAAGCTAATCCAATAATCTACTGCTAGATAAATTCTCTCAACTTTAAACTCTACATAGTATGACTGTGGTAACCATGAACTCAATCCTCAGATTCAAAAGCTGTTATTTGAAAAAAATATTAAGATTTAACATAAAAAAATTAAAAATTAGCAATTCATAAATTTAATGTATAATGTGCTCTCTAAATCTATACATCTCTCAGCTTATACAGTCATGATGTCTTAACTTCAATAAAAGCAGTGCAGTCATTATTTCACTACTATAAATTAAGACATTAAAATTTTGTTTAAAATGACTCCAAAGCACAAAGTTAATGATGGCAGCAATTCTGTCAAGCATAACATAATCCGAAGTCCAAAATGTCTTATAGTATTGCGATTTTTTTGTAATATATTTCATTTTTATGTATTCATATATATATTATACTGGATCGATCTGCAGAACAAACTTACTTACACGTATATATGTTTTGGCTGGTTTCAAACTTCTCCATAATACATTTACAATCTTGTTTACTTATAAATGTTACGTAAACGAACCGGCATGTTCGAGCAAAATGGGAAATATTATTGATAGCTTTAACTATCAACAATGGCCCACCTCAGTTGCTAGATTCAAACCCCTACTATCCAAACACTTTGTTTCGGAGTAAACCCCAGGCGCCAGCTAATCTCAGACTAACATATTTGGTCAGTAGGCTCATAATCCAGCGCTCGAAATGATCCCAAAACTAGCCCAGTCTAATTTTAATCAATAATAAAATATAGTTTAATTAGTGGTGATTGAATTGATAAAAGATTGGTAAAGAATAGGTAAAAGAGATTGATAAAAAGAGAATGATAAAAAGAATTGACCGACAAAGTTTGAGTTTTAAAGACCATTTATTTTAATTAACATTTACTAATTTTAAACATTTTCTAAATCTAATATAACACACGCACATTTTAATTTAACCCACTATATGTCTTATGAGGAAGCAAAATAATATTTGACATTGATAAATTATCTAACATTCACAAACACGCACATCAATAGTTCATTTTATGCATGCTTATAGAGTTCAAATTACTTGTCTCTGTAGGATTTACGAATTACAGCGGTGGCTACTATATATAAATGAATAATAAAATGTTTTACCTAGGATTTTTGGAACGTGGATATTGCTTGTTGTTGGCTGCTTCTGACAGAGTATATCTAACCAGTTAGATTTGACGTTTCTTGAGATTTGATGCTAATCCGTTGGTTTTATTCTTGAAGACAGCTGAACATTGACGGAGGATTTCTGAGCTGTTATGCAAACTTTATGTCACAGGCAGGTTTTGATGATCTTGTTGGACTAAAGGGCTGATAAGAGCGTATATTCCCAAAAGCTGTTCAGCACTGAATTTCTGTTTCTGGATACATAATATAAACTGCACTGTTATCTGAACTGAAACAAGACTGAAAACTAGACTGAAACTGAACGTCCGATAAAAACCTGGCTATTTATATATGCGAAGTGTTTTTGTTTTAATATCCTCTGGCAATGTGTGTTGCCAAAATTCCTTTAGTAACTAATCCTTTGACGTGTTTTTGAAGATTGTTTAATTAATAGTAGCCATCACAAACATGTTGTTTTTATCTCTTTAATTAGTAGCCCACCACTGTGTGTTTTTAAATATAATTTCTTTTTAACTTTCATTTATATTTTTTTTTATATTATTATAACACGCATACATTTATTTACACTCGCACATACATATATAATTTATTATAATAAGCCCGAATGAAAAGAGATTTATATTTTAACTTTTAATTTATAATAATCACAACTCTTTAACTTTTATGAACTTTTAATTTTTTCTATAGGAAAACTCCCCCTCCCCTCTTTTAATTAATCAATTTTATTTCAAAAACTAATGATAGAACGCTATCTGACTCTTACTTTTTTCGAAAACAACTGCATTTCGTTTAATAACGACACTTTAGATTTTTACAACTTATTTTTTTTAGATAAATTAGTATGTGCCAATTTCAATATTGGTACATTGCACCCCCCTTCGTTTGAGAGTAAAATGTGTCATTTTTGACCATTTATTTGTGACAACTTTAATTCTTAAATCTAAATATTATTTTTCTAAGATTGCTTTTTTTATATATCTTTCACTTTTACATACTAAGGGCAATCTTCAATTATGCTTTACTTCTGTCTATGCTGAAGACATTGCTTACAATGTTCTGAGTCCTGGATAGTGACCACCGAGACAAACTAATTTTGTGGCACAGGGATCTTTTGGAAATGAGGCGGAGGCAGATTCGCTGACTTATACTGATTTACACGTATGAAAAAAACGAAGCTTCATTTGCCGGGTTTCTGCCGGACTTGGAAAAAGAAAGGGTCGCAGCGAATGGCAGGAATTATCAACTGCCCATTTTCGACTTACGCTTTGGAATGAGGTACGAGATATGGGGATTCTCCCCTGAAAAGTAACTTGCGGCTCATGCTGGATTTTCCCAATGCACATTTTAAAAAAGAAATGATCCCTGCCAATCCGTTATGGGTACTAAGATTTATCCAGTTGACAGCTTTAAACTTAATCCTTATATAACTTATTTCAATACTACCCTCATCCCTTAATTTCAATCCTTATACACTCTTAATATAACTTAGATTGTTTATATTATTAACCTTACAATATTATTTCTTTTTTAAATTCATACAAACATTATCTTAAACATATTTATTTATATTACTCTCGATTCTAAACCCTTACAAACATTATTTAAAATATTTATTTACACTAACCTTATAATATTATTTTTAAACTATCACGGACATCAGTTTACATATTTATTTATATTATGATATTTTTTTAAACCATTACTCAACTTTTTTATCTACGTGCGTGTATTCAGAAAAACTATTTTACTTTATTAAGATTCATTCATTATTATACAGATATTTGACTTGACTTAATTACTTTAAACCATTTATTTACTTTCTTTACTAATATGTGCGTGGAGAGGGGGGGAAAATCTTTTATTTTTATTTATATTGCGATATTTTTTTTTTTATTTCATGGCAGGTTTTGATGATCTTGTTGGACTAAAGGGCTGAAGTAAGAGCGTATATTCCCAAAAGCTGTTCAGCACTGCATTTCTGTTTCTGGATACATAATATAAACTGCACTGTTATCTGAACTGAAACAAGCCTGAAAACTAGGCTGAAACTGAACGTCCGATAAAAATCTGGCTATTTATATATGTGAAGTGTTTTTGTTTTAATATCCTCCGGCAATGTGTGTTGTCAAAATTCCTTTAGTAACTAATTCTGTGACGTGTTTTTGAAGATTGTTTAATTAGTAGTAGCCATCACAAATGTGTTGTTTTTATCTCTTTAATTAGTAGCCCACCGGTGTGTGTTTTTAAATATAATTTCTTTTTCACTTTCATTTATATTTTTTTTATATTATTATAACACACATACATTTATTTACACTTGCACGCACATATATAATTTATTATAATAAGCCCGAATGAAAAGAGATTTATATCTTAACTTTTAATTTATAATAATCACAACTCTTTAACTTTTATGAACTCTTAGTTTTTTCTATAGGAAAACTCCCCCTCCCCTCTTTTAATTAATCAAATTTATTTCAAAAACTAATGATAGAATGCTATCTGACTCTTACTTTTTTCGAAAACAACTGCATTTCGTTTAATAACGACACTTTAGATTTTTACAACTTATTTTTTTTTTAGATAAATTAGTATGTGCCAATTTCAATATTGGTACAATATATATATATTATAACATTTTCCGTTTTGCTAGGCATCTATATGCATTATAAATTGCGAGTGTTGATCAAGTTATGTCAAAAAGAAGAAAGTTGTATTTCTATTTCTAAAAAAAACATAGCTATATTTCCTGATCAACTCGGCCTAGTAATTGTTGAGAATTATGCTATTGATGAAAATCAGTTTTTAATTTATTTGAAAGGCACAAGAGTTCTACAAGAACTCAGTGAAACCATCACATAGCATCTCGCAAATTAAAAAGAAAAGATATTTTTAAAATTATCGGTCTTAGATTTTAAAAATTGGTAATTCTACCGTAAACTAGAATTATCTTTAAATATTATTTTTCCTGGAACCTACAACATATTGGCAAAGGTAAATTATGTTTTAAGTCTTATTAAACTAATAATAAATTTAATAATAAAAACTAATAAATATTATAGAATAACGTACAAATGAAAATTGGTATTAGAAATATTTTTATTCTAATAGATTAAAAATATTTGAAGTAAATTATTTACAAATAAATTGGAGAGAACACAATTCAGATGTGAAATATTAATAAAATTAAGCAATTAACATAAATAATTAAAAGTTCTTGGGTACACAAGAGTCTCTTGAAAAATTAAATGAAACTCTATATCGGGATCCTGTTATAAGCTTATTTTTACGAGTAGTTTGTAAAATGGTTAAATTTGTCACAATCAGGATAATGAAGCATAACTTACCAGTAAGTTTAGT
This sequence comes from Epiperipatus broadwayi, assembly GCA_028023455.1. Classification (NCBI taxonomy): domain Eukaryota; kingdom Metazoa; phylum Onychophora; class Udeonychophora; order Euonychophora; family Peripatidae; genus Epiperipatus; species Epiperipatus broadwayi. Next base: position 1,135,413 of record JAQFVV010006443.1, read on the forward strand.
GAATTCAGTAGTAGATAACTATGCATAGTTTTTTGGTTAGAATGAAATCGGCCTTTTGGTTATTATTTGATCTTGTGGTCCATTCTCCTAGTCAGTCACGAAGGCTTTTCTAATGTACATCTTCAGGCATGATGTCTACAGAAGCTCCGGTTCACTCCAACATGTTGAATTATTTCAGTGTAGAGCGATCCTGGATGTATTATTGTTATCCAGGACCGACTAGAGAAACAAACGAAACAAGAAGTTCTTCAAACTGACCTCTGCCTTTTATACTAGAGGCCCAGTTTTCAGACTTCTGCGCATGCTATTATCATGGTGTTTTTTGGTTCATAATCTTGTAGATTCTTTATAAAATTTACGTTATAAAGTTCTCTTTTTTTTTATCAAGTTTTTTGGCCATCTTTAATTAGCCAAAATATTTTTTTTAGCTTATCTTTTTACTTGCTTTTAGAATTCTTTTGTTCTCTCCAATTCTACTTTTATTTCTAATTTCATTAAAAAAAATACAAAAGAATAATTTAACTTTCATTATATGTTTTTTTAAAAAAATAAATTATACTCAAAAAAAATCTAAATTTACTTTTATTTTTTTAGCTTTTACCAAATGCCAATATATTTGTACCATATATAAATAAACGTTACAATATATATATATATATTAAATGAATAAAAATGTCTTGAAATTAATTTGAAAATCCTATTATATGGGGATGCTGAAAAATAACTTTCAACAGAGGCAATGTTATCCATGGGATGCCACTCTTTTAATAAAATAAACCAGAAAACTTTTCACATTATTTCATTACCAATTAAGTCTTTTCTAACAGTGCTAGTTACCTTTTGAGGTCCAATCAAAAATTATCATAATCCTCTTACCCTTTTTTTCTTCTATTTAAGTTCTTTGAGCTTTATAAAAACATCAGTAATCCCATTTTGGTTTTAAACCTATTAATTTATTTTTCTATCCTTTATTATTATTCCCAATGCAATTTTTTTATGCTTCTAATACTAGCAATCTTTAATTTTAGAATTTAAATCCATCATATTAAAGCAAGCAAAATACATTAATTAAAAATCTTTTCACATTAAATACAATAGTAAATAAGTCGTAAAATAAAAAAAATAATTTACAGCACAGTTTTAACAAACCTCTTCAGGAAAAAAACATTCCAATAGCTCAGCAAAGAGAAAAAGTGAAAGAGAGAGTAATGACCATCAGGTTTATCAACTGCCCAATGGTAAAAATTTGATGTCTTGCTTTATTGTTGACCATTTAACTAAACAGATATTCATTTACCAACAAATAACTAGATGGCTATCTTGTTTGTATATGAGTAAGATATTTGATAGAAAAAAATCTCCTAAGAATGCTAGAAATTTGAAAAAAAAATTGGTTGTTTTCTCTTAGCATGTTGAATCTGCTTAAAGGCGTAATTTCTATGCAAATGCACAGAAATATGCTGTTTAAGTGGCCGTGCTGCTATATAACGTTCTATACCAATGGTTAAGCATAGAAATGGTCCGTTTAGTTGTCTGTGGCACTTATTTCTATGCTACAGCACAGAAATAGGATGTTTATTCTGCCACAGAGGACGCTGCCACTTACGGTGAACTTTGTGGTACATAATTTATACGAACAATCCCATTTTATAAATTTATCTATAGTATCTATTTCTATACTACAGCACAGAAATAGGACATTATTCTGCCGCAGTTTATACAAATAACCCCATTATTAACATTTCGGATACAGGTATTTACAGCACAGAAGTGGGATGTTTATTCATGTCACACTGGTAGTTTACGATGAGCTTTGTGTTACGCAGTTTCTACAAACAATCCCATTTTAAATTTCACTACGGTATTTTGTGAGAATGTCTGTAATTGAGACTGTCAAAAGTCTTCAAATCCACGTGCCCAAGTCATTATTTTACAAATCCAATGATGTAGTATGAGGTAATACAAATTGTGGAAACTTTGCCCCACTTCTCTAGACAAGGGAGACACTTTAATAAATTGTCAAAGGGTAGGTGTAAGCGTGATTTTTTATGAAATCATGCTAAAATTCACGTTTGCGTGAGGTAAATCGTGAGAGCAATCGAAAATACCAGCTTTATTTTTGGCCACGATGTTGTTTTGAATAAATTCTTTCTTTTTATTCTTATTAAAATTAAATCATCAAACATCACATATCACCATCTCTATACTAGCACATAATTTGTTGTAAACAAAGGCAAAACTCCCCATACAGTAGTGCCACCCTGTGCCAAACAGAGTAATCAATGAATGCCAAAACGCTTGTGCTTAAAATCCCTATCTAGTGCCTACTCATCCAATATCCCCAGACTAGTTTCTGGCTTGTGGCCATCATCAGTGAGGAGCCTTGGATCTGAGAGCACTGCACCTAGATCTTAGGATCTAATGCAACCCTCCAGCAGCCACCTTTTAACTCTACTTTACTACAAAACTATGAGAATGAAATTGAAAACATTGTTGATATCTTCAACCTAAGCTCAATAGCTTATATAGTCATATGGGTCTGAACTCAATTCCTGCACCCATACATTTTGGTGTCTTTGGCTCTTAAACAACCATAGCCACCACTATCCTATTAGGCAGGATTGGTGTTAAACCATCAAACATCACATGATCACCATCTCTATACTAGCACATAATTTGTTGTAAACAAAGGCAAAACTCCCCATACAGTAGTGCCACCCTGTGCCAAACAGAGTAATCAATGGATGCCAGAAGGCTTGTGCATAAAATCCCTATCTAGTGCCTACTCATCCAATATCCCCAGACTAGTTTCTGGCTTGTGGCCATCATCAGTGAGGAGCCTTGGATCTGAGAGCACTGCACCTAGATCTTAGGATCTAATGCAACCCTCCAGCAGGGTGGCACTACTGTATGGGGAGTTTTGCCTTTGTTTACAACAAATTATGTGCTAGTATAGAGATGGTAATCATGTGATATTTGATGGTTTAACACCAATCCTGCCTAATAGGATAGTGGTGGCTATGGTTGTTTAAGAGCCAAAGACACCAAAATGTATGAGTGCTGAATTGAGTTCAGACCCATATGACTATATAAGCTATTGAGCTTAGATTGAAGATATTAACAATGTTTTCAATTTCATTCTCATAGTTTTGTAGTAAAGTAGAGTTAAAAGGTGGCTGCTGGAGGGTTGCATTAGATCCTAAGATCTAGGTGCAGTGCTCTCAGATCCAAGGCTCCTCACTGATGATGGCCACAAGCCAGAAACTAGTCTGGGGATATTGGATGAGTAGGCCCTAGATAGGGATTTTATGCACAAGCCTTCTGGCATCCATTGATTACTCTGTTTGTCACAGGGTGGCACTACTGTATGGGGAGTTTTGCCTTTGTTTACAACAAATTGTGCTAGTATAGAGATGGTGATCATGTGATGTTTGATGGTTTAACACCAATCCTGCCTAATAGGATAGTGGTGGCTATGGTTGTTTAAGAGCCAAAGACACCAAAATGTATGGGTGCTGAATTGAGTTCAGACCCATATGACTATATAAGCTATTGAGCTTAGATTGAAGATATTAACAATGTTTTCAATTTCATTCTCATAGTTTTGTAGTAAAGTAGAGTTAAAAGGTGGCTGCTGGAGGGTTGCATTAGATCCTAAGATCTAGGTGCAGTGCTCTCATATCCAAGGCTCCTCACTGATAATGGCCACAAGCCAGAAACTAGTCTGGGAATATTGGATGAGTAGGCACTAAATAGGGATTTTATGCACAAGCCTTCTGGCATCCATTGATTACTCTGTTTGGCACAGGGTGGCACTACTGTATGGGGAGTTTTGCCTTTGCTTATTAAAATTACAAATTATATTTGGTGGCCACGGTGTTGTTTTGGGGAAATTATTTCTTTTTATTCTTGTTAAAATTAACAATTTTATTTGTGTGCCCACGATGTTTTTGCTTTGGAGCAATTATTTATTTTTCTTCGTGTTATAATTTGATTTGCGTTGCCACAATATTGTTTTTATTCTTGTTAAAATTATAAATTTCATTTTAGAAAAATTAAAATTAAAAAAAAAAGGTTTATCCAATTTATTTTTTATTTATTTTAGATAAATTGCATTATTTGTGATTTTATTGTAAATCAAAAAAGCACTATAAAGTTGAAAGAAAAAAAACAACGGCCTGGTAACATTATAATTATTTGTTTACATAGAAATTACATGCTCAAGTGGTTTCAACAAGCTAAGAGAAAACAACCAAAAAAATTAATTTTCACTTAATGTAGGCTCATATCTCATTACACATGGATGTAGGGACTACTAAGAATCTATTTCCATTAAATATAATATCAAATGCACTATTTTAATTCTATTTATTTCTTCCATATTATAAACAGTTATTTACCTCTTCATTTTTTTTTTTATTTACTCAATCTTGTCTGTCTAGATCCCTAAATTGATTAAACTTAATGATAAAATTCTTCAGACTCACCCAAATTATAAACACACAATCAAGTAAATTAGCAAAAAAAATCTTAGAATTATTATTAGCTTATGCTATTTAAATTCATTTCTTAATATAATACCTGTGATGTAACAGCTCTTTGAGAGAAAGTCAAGTTAGATGCAAATGATATGAAAGAATTTTCAAATAGCTTTAATAGTCAACCTGAATAAAGATAATGGCAAATAACTGAATAAATAGTGATTACATTATTAAATTTAAATGGCATTTGAATAAGACAAAAAAAAAGTAAGTCATATATGATATAAAGATATTGGTCAAAAAAAAAAAACCATATTTCTATTTTAAAAATAATACTTAATATTTCTAAAATTATTTCTATTTGTTTTAAATTTGAGTTCAATGTTTAAAATTAATTCAATGAATCATTACTTCATATAGTATACCTTCTAATAGTAAAAATATTTTTGGCAGAAATTAAACATGCTTTCTGAGCTACACCTGTACATAGAATGATCTCCATTAATTGCAAGCCAATTGCATATCAATTCCACAACTTTACTTGCGTTTTCAAACTCTCAGAAGTGCCTGCCGCCTTTTTCAACTGTTTTTTTTTTACTTTTCACAGACTCTTTTAATCTTTTATAATTTCTGTATTTCTGAATATATATACTATACAAGTCATTTACTAACTTTATTCTTTCAGCTTATCTTTCTTATTCTTCTCAAAATATTCATACATCTTAAAAGCTCTAAGATTTTCTCCGTTTTTTTCTAATTGTACAGATTTCTAATCCATTTAACATGTACCATGTCTCTTTTTAAATCTACATTAATGTCTGCAGAATATCAAAGAACCTTTTAAAAACCAGCAATTTTGACTCAAATATAATTACCATTATTTCCATTATCGGATATTCAGCTGTCTAAATACTTGATTACTCTATTATTGCTTTTTCAAGTATTCTTAGTCTTTTACTCTTACTTATAGTCAATGCCTTAGACTAATTTTTTTTTTTTTTTTTTTTCAAAATAATAAATTTCATTAATCCTGCTTACCATTTTGTCTAGATTTATTTTCAGCATCTATAAATGCTCCATATTAATAAAACAGATATCATGAACTTTCTTATAATCAATAATTGTCATCATAACAATAGTGATTTAGCAACTCATCTAAATAAATACTAAATAAAATAAAAAATAAATACAATCTCTGCTTTACAATCTCCCTAAAGCTATATTTCCTGTTAGAAGACTGTATAATCTTATAAAATATTTTGCATTCATATACAAAATATCAAATAATGGTGTTTCCTTCTAATCTAAGGGTTTCTTCATAATATACAAAAATAATATTAATAATAATAAAAAATTTAATATATTGTACCGAGGTACATCGTGACCAAATGTCTAGTATTCTTTAAGAGTAAAAATATTTAGTAAATTTAGTTTTTAACAATAAAAAATGGGAAAATGAAAATAAAATAAAAGTTTTAAAAGTTGAAGAAAAGGAAAATTAAAAAAAAAGAAAAAAAAAAAACGATTAGGGTAGGAGGGTAGATATTAGTTAAAAAAAAGGGGTGAAATAAAATGATTTAATATTACTTTTAATTAAAAGTAAGAGTAAAAAGTAAGATATTAGAAGAAGAAAAAAACGGTGAAATAAAAATGATTTAATATTACTTTTAATTAATTCGAAATAAAAAGTAAAAAAAAAATGGAGTTCGTTTTGCCTTATAAAAAAAAAAAAGAGATTAAATGTGTGCGTGTATAAAAATTTTGAATAAAGAAAAGAAATAGAAGCCCAATCGGAGCGAAATCAAATATACGAGGAATCCGCAAGATAAAAAAAATGCTGGATAAAAATAAAAAAAGAAGTGAACTTGGTATTGTTAAAACATTCTTTTTCTATATTCCATTTTTTTCATTCTTTTTAAAAATATTTCAAAATATTTTATAGAATCGAAATTCATAAATTCATTTAAAATCATTCAATTCAAAATTAATCAAGTTTAGTAGAAATAAATTTTTAAAATCAATCAATCAAAAGAAAACAGTAGAAGTTATTATTCGGACAAAATGATTCATTGCTGAACCCATCGTATCGTGCAGCTGGCTGAAGCTATCAGCAGACAGTTCGAAGGGCAAACCATGTTTGGATAAAGTTAAAGGAACAACAGAATGTCCATGCTGAGATCCACGAGTGTCATATAAAATCCCAAATTAAGGAAAGATTTATGTGGAGTTTAGCGCTAACCGGTTAGAACCAACATTTTAAAAAAGTTACATTTTGTCGTACTCACGTCAAGTTAGATTCAAATCCTAGGTAATGTTTCATTTTTCCTATTCTCCAATTCTTGATCTTTAAGCCGTGATAGATAAATAAATAAAAACTTTTTAATTTTACGAACTAGTATCTTTAGAGTATAAATTATATTGGCTTCATTGTTCAACTTTTATTCAGAATTATTCATTGTATGTGTGAATTTTAATTCAATATGTTCTGTATTTTTTTGTTGTTGTTTATAATGTATTAAAAAATTTATTCAAATGAAAAGAGTTGCGTGGTTGTATTATAAGACAAAACAATTGTTTAAAAAAAATGAGATTTAAACTGCTGTTGATTGATAGATGAACATACACATTTATGATGACATAATATGTTTAATAAAACAGGAATTAAAAGATTTAATTGTTATTGAGAAGTGATTAAGTTAAAACTAAAAGAGAAGGAAGTTTTGTTGTTTTTTTTAAATAAGGATTTTTTTTTTTTGAATGATGCCAAAGTTTTATCATATGGTAAATCTTTATTATTATTAAAAATAGAATTTTAGAGTGGGCGGAGATTTTTTAAGACAGCTACAATTCGATGAGCTAGCTGGGATTTCAGGTACTAGATTCGTTACTGGTCAAGAAAAAATGTTAATTACTCCGTGATTAACTGGCACCTAAAGAAATTACCTCAAAATAAAGTGTTTGATTGGCCAGTGTTTAGTTTAGTAGCCGAGTGTTTATATTATTGGTAGCTTGCTGCCAATGATATTGCTCACTCTACCTAAGGACCAGAAACCTTCAGAGATAGGATAGTTTGTTAATGAAGGAAGAATAATAATATTTTTTATTGTTATTATTATAAAATAAAGAAGGTGGGTGATTCAATTGGCACATTAATGTGGCCCGAAACTAGACATTTCAAATGGTAGGACCAATGTAGATTGTAGCTGGACATTTCAAATGTTGTGGTCAAAGTCAACCTTAAATAACATAAGTGACAGTTAACGACAAAGAAGTTAGAAAGCGTGATAGTATTGTTTTAGAGAACCGGTCAGATTAGCGCAACCAATAAAAGTGATTTTTTATATGACCATATACAACAAGGAGGCATAATAGATTAGTTGTGAAATGAAAATAGTGAGCCAGATTATAAAAATAAAGACTTTCTCGGAAAACAGAGGGGAAATACCAAATAGACACTTAGAGAGCGTGAAGCAGTTTTTCTCATGTAATGAATTCAGCGAATCAATTAAAGTTAGCATAGCCAGTAGTTATATAAAGGATGAGGCTGAAATTTGGTGGGAGTCAATGGGAATAAAACCAACAAACTTTGAGGAATACAAACGAGCATTGCTGTCAAGCTATTCGGGGGAGAAACTTCAGAAGATGGTTAAGTGTCAGACGGCACAGGACAAATGGCGAACAGGGGAGTTATCGAGCACGTTTTTTCGCAGACAAGTGGCAAACTTGAGAAGGGTCACAGCATACAAGCTATCTGAACAACAGATCCTGCGTACAGTAAAGCAGGGTTTTCCAAAAAACATTCGAAAGATAATAAATGGGAAAGGTTACCATATAACAAACTGCAAAGATACTCATGACGTTAGACAGTGATAGACAATATGAGGAAAATTGGAGAAAAAGGAATGCTGAGAATACTCATGGTCAAGTAGCAAACTTGATACAAAATGAGAAGGAGGAGTTGAGAATGGCATCCCAGTCATGTCCTAAAATAGAAGTAAGAATTGAAGGAAAAACTGTTAATGCACTGTTTGACTCAGGAAGTCAAGTATCAGTGATTTCACAGAAAACTTTTAATGAAATAGGTCGGAACAATTTGAGAATCAAAACCTTGCCACTTAACAATGTATATATAACGTTAGCAAATGGAAAAAGAGCCAAGTTGGCATCAGAACAAGCTTGGGTGAGGATGAATATAGCAGAAAAGGAATACAACCACATTATGTTGATCTTAGAGGGACTAATACATGATGCTATCCTGGGGTCAGACTTTATGTGTGAAGCAGGATGCATGTTAGATTATGAAAAGCGACAGGTGAGGATTAGCAAGGCGAAAATACCATTTGATGTTTGTGAGGCAGATAATGATAATGTGGAGCGTAATGCAAAAAGTGCAGATAGAAATAGACAAAAAGGTAATGGAAGATGAACATGGGGGTGAGGACGAGAAACAGTTGAAGGAGGAGTGTATTTTCAGAAGTTCCTGGAGTTATTGAAGGATACGATCATAGGATAAAGCTTATGGAAGGCCGACCATATCAAGCTCGAGCATACCCTATACCACACCAATACAGAAATGCAGTGGAGGACCAGCTACAGAATGTTAAAATGGAGAATTACATCTAAGTGCTCCTCCCCATACAATTTTCCGCTAGTTACAGTAAAAAAAGTACGGGTCTATTCGATTGTGCCTAGATGCATGGCAATTGAATAAAATAAGTGTTAGACGCCAATGCCCACCACTTATAAGTGAATTATTAATGAAATTCCATAAAAAAATTATATTTTCAACTTTTGATTTAACGGCCAGTTACTGACAGATCAGGCTGAATCCTGAGGACTGGAAATACACTGCTTTCCATTATAAAAGACAGGCGTCGAATTTCAACCGAATTCCCTTCGGTTTAAAAAACAGTGAAGCAGGATTAATGCAATGCCTTGACCAAGTATTATCAAAAAAATCAAAGGCTTGATTACGATGTATGTGGATATCATTTTAGCCTCAGAAAAGTGTGAAAAAACACTTCAAACATCTAAAACTCCTATTCGATAAATGTAAAAAATAAGGGAATTAAATTAAATTTGGCAAAAGCCATTTAATAACCACAAAGGTAAAATTCTTGGGACACATTATTAGTGAGCAAGGAATATCTCCAAATCCAGAGAAAATTCAAGATATACAAGATTTTCCAAGGCCAAAGAAGAAGAAAGTCTTTATTCGGATTATGTAATTTTTTCAATCGGTTCTATAAAAAATTTTCCTCAGACATGGAGCCTCTGTGACAGCTATTAAGAAAAGATTAAAAAATGGATGTGGGAAGACCAACAAGAGCACAGTTTTGAAAATGTAAAAAAAGGTTTCTTAAAGGAAGTCATGCTGACTTACCCAGATTTTAGTAAAACATTTGTGGTACAAACAGACAGCAGTGGAATCGGATTGGGGCCACATTATCCCAGGTACAAGATGATGGGAGGAATGGGGTGCTTTTCTTTGTAAGTCCTTTATTAAATGGACCAGAGAAAAATTATATGGTAACCGAGAGAGAAGCTTTAGCGCTCGTGTGGGCCTTTAAAAAGTTTAGGCAATACTTAATAGGATCTCAGGTGATAGTAATCACCGATCACAGAAGCCTTGAATTCCTCAATCAGTTTTCTCACAAAGAGCAGGCTGATTGGTGGAGCCTATTCTTGCAAGAACTCAATTATAATGTACAATACTGCCCAGGCAGACAATATGGTGGCAGATGCTTTAAGTCGCTACCCAATAGAACATCAGCCACAACATTTAAATTGTAACAACGCATACATAGCAACAGTAGAAATACAGCAAGATGAGGAGATAGAATGCGGTTTGCAAAGGCTAAAGGAATTGCAAGAAGACGATGTAGAATGTAAACAAATAATGTTATTTGCGCCACCAACCTATAGGTAGATCTATAAACAATACACTATGGAAAGAAAGGAAACGATATTGTCTAAAAGATGGACTTTTGCAGCACAAAATGAGAGATGGCGAACATATGCAAATCGTTCTTCCGACAATTATGCAAAACAGATAATCAAGTATATACATGAAAAGTATGGACATTATGGGGCAAGCAAAACTGAAGGATGGATAGGCAACTGGTTTTACTGGCCGAGAATGTACAGGAATGTCTTAAACGTCATTGAGGAGGGTACCATGTAAGCAAAAAACCAAACCCCCTAACACATTAAATGCGGGATCGTCGAGACCCATATATGCATATCAGCCTAACAGTTTATTGGCAATAGACTTTTATGGATTCCTACCTCAGTTTAATCAAAAGAAATATCTAGTTGTGTCTTATGACATTTTCTCCAAGGTTGTGGCTGTCTACCTGGTGGCGCAAGTAATGCCAGACAGACTATACGGGTCCTTGAACATCAACATTTTCAAGATGTGGGAATCCCAAAGCAAATAATGTCAGACCACGAACACCTTTTATGTCTGAAGAATGGAAAAGATGGACGAAGCATCACAAGATAAGACATAACCTCACTTCAATTTGCAATCCGCAATCCAATCCTTGTGAACAAATTATGAGGGAATTAGGATGTTTATTCCATGTGTAACATCAGATTAATCATCGCAGATGGGTGAAGGAGGAAAAAAGAGTCACTGACATGATAATTTGGTCAAAGAACAAATCAACAAGGTTCGAGCCCATTAGACTTCATCAAGGAAAGAATATCCCATACCATTCAAAACCATCTTACTAGTTAGAGCACCATATATTGACAAGAAAAGAGATGCTGATGGGTCACGCCGTAAACTTAGAAGGATGGGCAATATAAGACAAAAGAGACAAGGGAAGATTGAATATGTATTTAAGTTGTGGGATGAAGTTATGGTTAGGGTAAATCCAGTAAGCCATCCGGAAAAGGGAATATATAAAAAATTTCAACCAATATATGAGGGGCCCTATAAAATCATAAAAGAGTATGGAAATAATGCATTTGAGGTTGCTCAGGGTTCAGAAAAAAAAAGGAACGTTCAATGCTTGATCCCTGCAATTAATAAAGAAGAAAATTTTAATAAATAACATGGCTACACGAGAATAAGGAAGGATGAAGTTCAATCAAATTAAAACAATGGAATTTAATAGTATTTATGAATTTTAATTTTGAAACTAAAATGCTCAGAATGATATTTTAGTCTCAGGGGAGGGACGAAAATAATGTACAGAGGTACATCGTGAGAGAATGCATTGTATTCTTGAAAAGTAAAAATATTTAGTAAATTTCATCTTTAAAAATAAAAAATGGGAAAATTAAAGTAAAATAAAAGTTTTAAAAGTTGATGAAAAGGAAAATTAAAAAAAAAAGATTAGGGTAGGGGTTATTGTTAAAGAAAAAAAAATAAATGATTTTAAAAGAAGGGTAAGATTTTAGAAAAAAAACAAAAGGGTGAAATAAAAATGATTTAATATTACTTTTAATTAATTCGAAATAAAAGTAAAAAAAGAGGTTGTTTTGTCTTATAAAAAAAAGAGAGAGATTAAATGTGTGCGTGTATAAAAATTTTGAATAAAGAAAAGTGTGCGTGTATAAAAATTTTGAATAAAGAAAAGAAATAGAAGCCCAATCGGAGCAAAATCAAATATACGAGGGATACACGAGATAAAAAAAATGCTGGATAAAAAAAAAAGAAGCGAACTAGGTATTATTAAAATGTTCTTTTTCTATATTCCATTTTTTTTCATTCTTGTTAAAATATTTCAAAATACTTTATAGAATCGAAATTCATAGATTCATTTAAAATCATTCAATTCAAAATTAATCAAGTTTAGTAGAAATAAATTTTTAAAATCAAAGAATCAAAAGAAAACTGTAGAAGTTATTATTTGGACAAAATGATGCATTGCTGAACCCATCGTATCATACAGCTGGCTGAAGCTTTCTCTGCAGTACCATCAGCAGATAGTTTGAAGGGCAAACCATGTTTGGGTAAAGTCGAAGAAACAGCAGAGTGTCCATGCCAAGATCCACATATAACATCACAAATTAAGGAAAGATTTACGTGAAGTTTAGCGCTAACAGGTTAGAATCAACATTTTAAAGAAGCTACATTTTGTCGTACTCACATCAAGTCAGATTCAATTCCTAGGTAATGTTTCATTTTTCCTATTCTCCAATTCTTGATCTTCAAGCCGTGATAGATAAATAAATAAAAACTTTTAATTTTACAAACTAGTATCTTTAGAGTATAAATTATATTGGCTTCATTGTTCAACTTTTATTCAGAATTATTCATTGTGTGTATGTGTGAATTTTAATTCAATATGTTCTGTAGTTTTTTGTTGTTGTTTATAATGTATTAAAATATTTATTCAAATGAAGAGTGTACGTGATTGTATTATAAGACAAAACGATTGTTTAAAGAAAAAAAGAGATTTAAACTGTCATTGAAATATTTACGTTGACAGACAAACATACACATTTATGATGAGATAATATGTTTAATAAAGCAGGAATTAAAAGATTTAATTGTTATTGAGAAGTTATTAAGTTAAACCTAAAAAAGTAGAGAGTTTTGTTTTTTTTTTAAATAAGGATTTTTTTTTTTGAATGACGCCAAAATTTTATCACACGGTAAATCTTTATTATTATTAAAAATAGAATTTTAGAGTGGACAGATATTTTTTTTAAGACAACTATAACTCAATGAGCTAGCTGGAATTTCAGGTACTAGATTCGTTACTGGTCGAGCAAACATGTTAATTACTCTGTGATTAACTAGCACCTAAAGGAATTACCTCAAAATAAATAAAGTGTTTGGTTGGCCAGTGTTTAGTTTAGTAGCCAAATGTTTATATTATTGGTAGCTTGCTGCCAATGATATTTCTCACTCTACCTGAGGTCCAGAAAACTTCAGAGATAGGATAGTTTGTTAATGAAGAAAGAATAATAATATATTTTTATTGTTATTATTACAAAATAAAGAAGGTGGGCAGTTCAATATATATTTAAATAGTAAACTGTTTGAAATGTCATATAACATTTGCACAAAATGGAAATGTTAAATCAAAATTCAATCTATTAAAAAAATTGCTAATGGTTTTATTGCTCAGAAGTTTATAAGAAGTTTAAGCATCAGAGCTGTGAGCACCTGAATCAATTCTGGGAACTCCTGATCCCAAGATGGAAGCTCTACCAATGCGCCAAACAGCGAAGTTCAATCTGATTCTTTATCTCTCAAGTTCATCACACACAAAGCATTTATTTTACCAAATCCCTTTTTAGCATCAGTGAAGCAATAAATATCTTTTCTTTTAAATATCTCTCAGTACATTGTTAATCCCTATTTTCACTGTTATTTAATTGGTGAATATATGTTTGTTCATAGGTCTGTCATATGTCAAATTCACAACCAATTAAAATATATATATATTTATGCGAAGAAAGTAATTCCACCATTAATAAAAAATGCACAGAAAAAAATCAGTATGTGCTTTTAACTACAGAAGTATAGTATTTCAATCGGGAAGAAAATGTGATTACAGTATATAAATTCATGTTTGAAATGTGATATTTAGTGAGGAAAAAAAAAAAGATGCTAAAGTACCATATTTGCATTTAGTTTTGGTTAGGGTATTATTACATTTATGCGAATGAAGTCACCATTAATAAAAAAAAATTGGAAAAAAATCAGTACATGTGCTTTTAACTATAGAGGTATAGTATTTAAGTCCCCAAGAAAATATGAATATAGTACATAAATTTATGTTTGAAATGTGATATTTACTGAGAGTAAAAGCAGATGCTATAGTACCATATTTACACTTAGTTTTGATTAGCATATAATTGAAATCGAAATGACAATTTTCAAGCAGGTGTACAATTCTCATATTTATTAATATATTAAAATTTTTTGTTTAATTTACATTGTAATGATCCGGAGAAGATAGACTTACGTAAACTGCACTACAGGGCGCCATCTAGGCATTTGAACCTAGAAAAATTTATAAAGTAGGCAAATACGTAAGTCAAAAAAAAAAAATTTTTTTTTTTTTTTTAAAATATTTTGATTCCGGTCGTTAGCCCAAGTCACTAGCTCAGTGGAATAGCAGAGATTAAATAATATAATCTAAGAATATATAAAAAAAGAATAAAATAAGCCACTGCCAGTAATTAACATACAAAAATTTATTTACGCACATATATATATAAGATTTAATATTATTATTTTAATATGTTTACTTTAATATTTTAACTTACATTTTTAACTTTGAATTTAATTTACATTTTAATTTTTACAACTTTACATTTTAATTTTTTATAAGTTCGCATAGAGGAGTTTATAAAAGTTTGTTTTAAAATGTTGAGTATAGATCGGTTACATAGATTACAACGGTTAAAAACATTTCAAAATAAACATAAACGATCAAAATATAAAATCATTGATACCGACAATTGCAGAGAGAAATTTAAAAGTAACCCAATAGTATTCACCATAAGATACTTGCATTGTCACCAATAACTTAAAAGACATCCGAATAAATACATTATAGATACTCACCGTAAGGTATCATTATTTATCGAATGTCTATTTATTTTGATCAAATATGAAATCCCAAAACATACTTAACCGATAACCAATACATGCAAGCGTCTATAAACAACTTAAATTTAATGCATTTTTATTTAGGGTCGAGTATGAATAGACTACATAGATTTGCATTTGAAAATAAAATATTATATCCCTATTTAACCTTAGGCTAAAATTCGCAGTCAAACTGGCATCAATACATTGATGTATTCAATGTAGTACGGAATACGGCAGCACCAAAAAGATTAAGAGAAGACATTGACTCTCATCAGATAGGAATATTACATCTATCTAACGAGAAGAACAATAAATAAAAAAACTCCATAGAAAGGAACTGTGGTCTCCGACTTATAATTCCTTCCATAGGCAAATGGGGAGTGCGGCTGCCCGTAGCGAATCTTGCATTACATCTACTAACTACACCAATATATCCAATCCATTGACCCAATTTAACTACGAAACAAATAACCTAAGATTACCCTCCCCTAATATAACTTTACAAATCTATATAGCCATTCACGCCCGACGTAAGTTTAATATTTATATAACTAGTTTAATGAAAAACAGAAATCATAATAAAACTTAAAGAACAAAAAAAATATAAATGGAAATGATTTAAAATAAAAAAAAACATCAAATAACAATATTAATAAAGAATTTAGTTTGGTCAGATAGGATTCTATTGCATTATTTATTAAAAAGGTTTTAAAATTTAGAGTTCTTATTTTTTCAAGTGAATATAAAGTTCTTACGATTTTTAAAACGTCCAGCTTTATCCTTTACAATTGCTTGCCGTTGTTGGTAATTTTGAATGGGAATTCCCATGCTTAACTGAAGATATTGGTATCCCGTTAGCCGTTGTTTTTATTTATTCGGAGGTCTTTACTTGAGCTGGTCCTTAACGTAGAAAACGATGTCTTTTTTTTTTTAACAGCTGGAGGAATTGAAAGTGCGTCTTTCAATACCTTCACCTCCAACTCCGTACTAATACATATAGTCACATCGTAATAATTAATTAATAATTTTCAAACTTGTCCTTTTATATTAATTTTGAAGGATTGAATTTATATTACGTCATCGATGCGATGGTCCTTTCGCTGAGGTCCAATTCCATAGGGATTTCTTTTTATTTGCTAAAAGTTTCTATTGTTTTCCTAACTGACCGATGTTTTTACATTTAAATGCCCAAGGCTGGTTTACATTTAACTAATTAAAACAATCATTTCCATTTCTGATTAATTAATGTGTTTTCCAAGATTAAAGATATATTTTTATCTCTAAATCTTTTTAGGTTTTTGTTTTTAAAATACCTTTCTATTTTTAATAAAGTTTTATTTTAATAATTTTTTTTTTTTTAACTGTGCGATTTATATATACGAGTTTAAGATGATATTTAATTTCAATTTTTAATTCTTAAAGAAAAATTTTTAAATGCGAACATGTTTAATAATCAAAAAACCATGTAACGTCGTCTGTGCTTGTTATAACATTAAACCTTAAAAAAAAATTATTAAAACAACCAATTAAAAAAAACATGGCCTATTTAGACTAGGTACATATTTCAATAACATTTTGGCTGATTTTTACAAAAACTATCCTTCCAATGAATTTTTTATGATACTTTTTTTAGATTTTCTCTAACAGATTTTTTTTAAAAAAATAAAAAAATATTAGTTTGTAAAAATTGAGAAATCTGAAGAAAGCTGTTAGTTTGTTAAAACTAATATAGGGAAGTTAAATAAGGCATTGTGAAAAGTACATATAAGGAATGTCCTTTTTAAAAAAAAAATGGTATAAGAAATACAAGAAGAGTGAAAAAGATATTAAACATCTCAGAAACTTTAGATTCAAATATGATTACACTTATGGTTTTAAAATCTTCACATTTATCTGCATTATACCTTTTCTTTAAAAAAAATCATAACTGCTGAAATACAATTACAACCTATACATCTGAATTGTAAATTGAATTATTAATCTCAATTAATTATTCCAAACATTTTGTCTCAAAACTTTTAAATAATACTATTGGAATTTCATTAATTCCTTACATGAATCTTCATCTCAGTTATAGCTTTTGCAATTTCATTCTCTAATATTGTTCTTTTTGTTGCACTACATCTCACTCTTTTTATCTTGTAATATAGATTTATTAACATAGTGAATCATTTTTTGATGATTATAAAAATAAAAATGAAATACAACAGCAATAAATACAATTCAATGATTAGCAAGAACAGTAATATAAGGAATCAAAGTTACCATTATTGATGTAGAATCAGAATTGAAAAAAGATATACAAAAGTGCATTTTCCTTTCTTTGCAATTTCCTAATTATCTATTATTATAAAGATGATTTTCAACAATTTTTCAAGAAATTAAAAATTTCTCAAAATTCTGTTTATCTAGGGCAAACAAGAAGCAAAGATATTTATTTTAATCTTCAAAAAATATGTGGAAAAAAATAATTTATTGTTAGACAAGTTGTCAACAATTAAATGATCAAAATAAAAATTTATTGTGTTGCATAAACAAGAATGTTATTTCCAAAAATGTGTGTCATATCATTGCATCATCCACAATAAATGTTGTGCACAAAAGTCAGATCTTTTCAACATATAATATAAATAGTAACAAAAATTGCACAAGGGCTGTATCAGTGATCTACTGATTATTCAATTACTTTTACAGAAAGAATACATGGAATTTGATGTTCCTACTTACACAGTACAAGAGCTTAATAGAAAAAAAAACTTAAGAGATGTTTTTTAATTTTTTTATCTCAAATAAGGAGTTTCTAATGTCCAGAAATGAATCTTGTTTACAATTTGAAGATAAAACATGCCTATATGATATTTTAGATTTCTAATGGATTTAAATGGAAAATTTAATAAATTAAATTATAGATTTTTAAAAGGAGAAATCATCATACTGGTCAAATGATAAATGAAATCATTCAAAATTAAAATGGCACTTTGAAAATTGTTTGTATTGAAAAATATTTTAACACATTTTCCAAATTTGAAAAATATTGATAAAAAATTTTACTGAAAGGAATATTTTATTGCTTATTTTGCACACCATTATGACATACATACTCCTGAAAAAAATTAGTTCTACATTTCAGGTATTTTGTAAATTGAATTCATTTAAAACATTTTTTGTAAATTCTTATACTTCTACAAATGAGTATGTAACTGCTAAAATTCCAATTTCAAATAGATAATCCAGATACTGATCATAATTAATCAATTCTTATTTAGACCAGAAGCTCCTTAATATTTCTTTTTTTAAGTATTTAAGTTTATAAATAGAATTTTGCATTAATTAATTCATTTAAAATAAATATGTATGTATAGATTGTACTTTCACCACACAAATTTTTCTTCCAGCAACATTTAAGTTCCTTTATCATAAGCAGCATTCAGGATGCCCCTCCTTGTGAAAATGTTGCCAACCTTTGCTCTAATTCATATAATCCATTTAGTCAAATAATAGTTTGCATAACTTAAAAATGATGTTTCATAAGATTCTACAATGCCATTCTCACTTAACTGATTAATTATTATTAGGTCTTTATAGGCATTCTTAAATAACAAGTGAAAGTTCTATGTTCTTGGTTAACATCCCTATAAAAAAAATTTTCACCCACTCCCCCTTAAGAAATGGTGTAATAATCCTATAAATAATGCTCAAATGTTATATAATTCCATTGTGAATAAAATATAGGGGCAATTATTGATGCAAATAGCAGTCTTGCACCTATTAATAAAGATTTCAAAGTGTTCAGTTATTTTGGCTAATTATATAGAATTAGTTATATATATGCTATGTATATATGTGTTCAGACTATATAAAAATAAAAAATAGGGTTGGGAAAAAAAAATAGTAATATTTAAAGGTTGAAAATTTTCTTTTTTTTCTTCATGTGATAAAGAAGATTTATCAAGAAATTGTTTAAATCACCATGAATTTAAAAAGTATTAAATGGTTTTATGTAGAATTAAAGTCATTAAAAAATCCAATTTACTCCATAAAAAATATAAAAAAGAAAAACGGAGAAAAAAAAATTGAATTTAAAAGCTCTTTAAATTCTTTATTAAATGAGTTAGAGTAAGTAAATGTTAAGTGCAATGAACTGATTCTGTTTAAGTACACTCCAAGATATTTAGGATGGACTTCACGTCTTTCTCTCTTTTTTTTATTTAGAAATTATTTCCAAGTGTGTATTAACTAGAAAGCTTGTTGAGTAAACGAAGCTTTGTGCAATCCTATGGTGGTTAAAGTTTACATTGTCAATCAAGGAAATATCTTCTATTTTGTAATTATGATTACTTTTTTGAATAAATAATATACTATGACTGCTATGTTATCACTAATATAAATTTCTAGGAAAAGCTTTTCAGATAACATATATATTAAACAATAAACGAAAATATATATAATTATTAAATTATTACATGTAAGTTTTTAAAAAAAAAAAAAAAATTTACCATGAAAATAAGCTTTGATATATTTTTTTTATTATTATGTATTAGACTAATAATAATTACGTTATACTTAAATATATTTAAAAAATTAAACATTAAGATCTTGTGTACAATAAGCTTATTGAATACTAATTATTTTTAACTTATTTTGAAAAACTGCATATATTACTAGTAATATAGCAACAACAACAAAAACTAATAATCCAACTAAAAACTAAATGAGAAAAAAAAATCATATTACCCTACAACATTACCATTTAGTTACTTTTATGTAAATAGTTTTAAAATATAACTTGATTTTGGAAATGGACAAGTCCTTTTTTTGTATCTTATATTAAATATTTTTGATCAGTGCTGGTAGATTGGTTATTCTTAATTTTGGAGATAAACTTGAAAAGTATAATAGATGGTAATTAATATAAAATCTGAAAACTGATAGCACATAAATAACTAAAACAGATAATGCTATGATTAAACTAAATGAAATTTATATACATTCTATTAAAAGATGTTGTTCAATAATCCATGAATAAAAAATCTAACTAGAAAGAATGGTCAAGAGACAAATGTCAGAATGATGTGTGATACAAAATTAAAAATAAAGAGGATAAAACTGAAAGATAATGGCCATCAAATCTATGATTGAGAGAATTAAGATATTGTGTAATCTTAAAGATAGGCATACATTTTCAAAGCTTTCCTATATTACTGATGAAATAATGTCAGAAATTTTAATAATAACTAATGGAAATTTGCTGCTTCTTTCCATCAATAAATTATTTTAGGATTAAGTGATTAACATTTTTGTAATATCAATGATTTTTTGCATTAAATATGCTATGTCCATCAAGATTTTTATTAAGACCAATTCTATTTACAAAATATTCATTCAAATAATAGTTTTTATTTAATCTATAAAGACATGAATTCTTTTTAATAATCCCTCTTTGTAGCAATTAATAATTTAAAAACTTTACTATAATCAAATATAATTATATTATTTAAGATTCAAATTTGAAAAACCATACAAATTTTTAAAAATAATCATTCTGACTATAATAACCTTTAGTTCTCTTTATCAAAAAAAAAAAAAAAAAATCAATTCAATTTAGACAATTCTAAAATATATAAATAAAAGTAATCACTCTGCCATTTTAAAAGACATATTCTTACCATTGTCTTATATAATCCTCATGAAAAACAATATAAATTTACAGCAAAAATATACAAGTTAAAAAATTTTCTGAAATTATTTGATTTTACTATGTCAAATCAAATTTCCAACACCAATATCTATAGAATTACAGATGAATAATACTCCTTTTCATAATGATATATATGCTAAGATTTTTAGAAACCATAAAAAAGAATTGGTTAAGAAATTACATCCTTACCTACTTTTGTATAGCTGTTATACTATTTAAGATTACTTAGCTGATAAAGAACATTCTGAATTTCATATTATCATGGGACACAATTCAGATAACCCACATTTGGGAGTAACATGTTTATAGATATGGGAATAGTAAATTGTGAAGTTCAGCTTTCCATACTGTTCTTTATAATGAAAAGGCTTCATTATTTCTTAGTACTCTTCGAACACTCTCTGGTTATTTAATGCAGACTTTAGAACAGATTATGATGATTAGACATTTCTTAACAAATAATATAATTTGAGAGAATAAAGATTATGTATGAATAGAATATCTATATACTTGTCAGTCTATTCCATAAATTACTAGATAAAAATGAAAATAGCTAGATATGCAATTAAATTTACTCACCACCTGGAATTAATTTAGTATGTGTGTACTACAGCCTGATTTAATAACTTAAACCAAAACATACATTACATAGGCATTTTTCCAAATTCAATGTCTATGCTGCATCCCATCAAATACCCATAAGCAAAGAAACGTCAAAGTTGCTGATCATAATGACCCATCTAGGGTTATTTAAATATAATTAGCTGCACTTCAGGATTAGTGTGGCTCCTAACATTTTCCAAGCAAAGATGGATCATTTAGTAAAAGGATTGACAGGAGTCATCCTGTATTATGATGATATCCTTATTACAGATGACTGACAAAAACCTCAGAGATAGAGTCATCAAAGTGTGCAGGAAGTTGAAAAATTCAGAGCAATGCTGAATATTGTTAAATGTGTATGGAGCACCCAGAAACTTAAATTTTTGGGATATATAATATCCGAACAGGATAAATCCCAGCACCTGAGAAAACAAAGGCAATGAATAATACACCTAGACCAAAGAATGTGAAAGAACTTCAAGCATTCCTGGGAATTATCAACTATTTCAAAACCTTCCTAAAGGAGAAAGCTCATGTCACTCAATCACTGTTCAACTTGCTGAAGAAGAACTAAGACTAGAAATGAATGTTAGAACACAAGGATGCCTTTAATAAAAACCAATGCCCTACAAACATCAGAGAAAGTACAAGTGCATTATGATAACAAAGCAGAATTGTGGTTAACAATGGACATATCTGAGTATGGAGTAGGCGCAGTGCTAACACACTCATCTCTAATGGTGAAAGACCAATAGCTTATGCCTCAAGGACTGTATCTAGTGCCTGAAGAAACTATAGCCAAATACATAGGGAGGCATTGGCAATAGTTTTCGGAATCAAGAAAATTCCACCAGTATGTGTATGGAAGGAAGTTTACCATAATCACAGATCACAAACCATTGCTGGGAATATTCACAAAAGTGAACCCTATTCCTGATGACCTGAGCCCATGGATGTTAAGCTGGATTACCATACTTCAGGCTCTTGACTACGAGCTACATTACAGGAGCGCCAAATTGATCCAACATGCTGATGCATTGTCAAGGTTGCCAGATACCTCAGAAGAAAAGCCCATCATAGATGTCAATTATGTCAACAATTGGGAATTAAAAATGGTGAATGGCAGTCGCATAACCAAATGAACAGATGCTGAGCTGGGCTACCAAATACTTAAGGGCTAAATCAGTAAGAGTTGGCCCAACAGAAAACCTAAAACTTACCAATAGCCGTCTGGAAAGCACGTTCTCAACTATTGATCTGCAAGGGTAGCATCTTTAATGGGACAATACCGCCAAGAAGCCAAAACAAAGTTCTAAGTTTACTCCATAGCAGTCGTCCTGGGGTAATGTGAAGGAATTAACAAGAAATTATATTTGGTGGCCGAAACTGAATGAAGAGATAGAAGCGTTCCTCAAAAAACTGTGTTGACTGTCAAGCGTGGCCACCAGCTACAACAGTTTGGGAGCACATCCATATGGATCATGCCAGCCCTTTCATGGAATACACTTTCCTAGAACTGGTTCATGCCTATTCACACTGGATTAAATACAGAGTGGTTAAGAGTACTGGGACAGATGAAGTCATCAAGCATTTAAGTTCGATATTCGCAACCCAAGGATATCCCGAAGCGCTAGTCATGGACAACAGTCCAGGTTTTATCTCATCAAAATTCAAGGAGTTTTTGATGACCAGAGGTATTAGATATATCCATGTACCACAGTACCATCCTGAAAGCAATGGGCTAGCCAAAAATGCAGTAAAACAACTAAAAAATGCATTAAGAAAGCGAAACCCCTCAAGATACCACAAACGTTAGACCACCCCAAGAGTAGCAAATGGAAATTCACCAGCTGAATTGTCCCTGAAATGAAGATTATGGACTGAGTTAACTTTGTTACTGCACGAACTGACCAAAAAAACTGGAAAAGCCGAGCATGAGAAATTCATCGTTGGCGAGGTGTGAATTAGATTGTCTATGAAAAATTTGGATAAAAGAAGTAGTCAGCATAATTTCAAAAAATATTGTGACAGTGCAAACAGAAGAAGACACGGTATACAAAAGACATTTTAACCACATTCGCCATCAGATTTTTCCAGACTCGGAAGAAAAATACCCCGACCAAAACGAGAATGAATCAAAGGAGACTAAACTAAAGATCAGTGAGATCCAAGTGATTAATCCAGAAATCCAAGCAGCAATTATAGAAACAAATAATTCATCTGAAACTAGAGCCAGTGATAAGTTAAGAGCAGCCAGTAACAAAGTCAAGTGAAAAGGAGCAGCCAAGAGATGATGGAGGATACCGCAACCCAAGACGAAATAGAAAACGATCTGCATACCTAAGAGACTTTGTGAAATAACAGATACTTCTGAAATGGGAGGAGGAGTGTGGTGTCACAGAAAAGTTAGTTTAGGAGTCTTTAAAATTTATTATGTAATTAGTATTGTAATTAGGTGATTCTTAAATAAATTTTAGAATTATATAACTAAATAATACAACTAAATAATTATAGTTCTAATGTAACAATGACATATATAAAATAACCATATATGGTGTGGTCTAAATAAAATTTACCACCAAAATACCTCACCTTAATTTAGGGATGAATCACAACCCATAGGAACTACTGAAGAGCTCAGTTAGCATACCATATAAGGAGAGATATCGTGGAATTAGAGATGTTTTGTTTGAACTCCAGAAGTCAGGTATATAAGTGGGATATAGAAGGAGAATCGGGTAGTAAAAATTTATAAACTACAGTGGCCCTAACAGGCAGCCCTGTAATACCCAACTGAAAGGAGTGCTTACAGACGTTTTGCAACATTTATGTATGTAATTGAAAATTGCTGAAATTAAACTAATAATTAACTTACCTAGTCTATCTGAAATTCTCATTTGTTTGATGCATACATGGCATAGGTTGTGACCCTAAAATTATTTCACTAGTAGCAAACATACTTTTCCTTTAATTTTAATATTTTTATACTTACCTTAAAAAATTATTTCAATTACTACATCACCTATATACATAGTTAATAAGATTATTATTTCAAGCGAGATAATCTGACAAGGCATTATGTCAAGCTTGCTCTACTATTTATCAAACCAAATATTATCCTTCTAAACTGGAATAAAAATCCCCATATTAGAAATACAGTGTATTTCTTATAACCCAAGTGCAGCTCAATTTGTCAATTACTTAAGATAATATGGAATGTAGTAAATATTGGTTTCCCCTTAAAATGTATAAGAAGCTTGTACATAGATTGTGGGTTTTTTTTATCTAGATTCATCTTTTTTTTCTAACCATTTCAATAGATTACTTTAAAATTATCAAAATTTCTCATTATTTAATTGCTTTTCCACTTTCTTTTTAAAATGTTGGGGTAATGATTAACATTTTGTTTTGATACAACTAGATCAAAAATTTGAACCCTGTGCATATATATTTTGAAGACTTCAAGTTTTGGTGAGTTCTCCAGTTGCTAGTTTTGCTTCTTGATGATTAATTTGATTTTCATTTCTTGATAATTAAAGATCTCTTACATACAGTTAATTTCTGAGTAAGGTATAGGAATTTAATGATCTCCCTTTAGCATGCTGAGCCATTCTTTATTATAATTCATTATACATAAAGTCAGATCCCAACATTACATGCATTCATCCTTACAATAATCAAAAATACACAATTAAAGCATTTGATGTTTGTGTGTATTGTTAACAAAATATGTTTTAATCTTAGTTTGGCATTTTTGTTTATTAGTGTGACCTGAATATTTTTTTAAGTGCAACATTCATACATTTGGGTTCAAGCAGACTACCTATTCATCCAACTTATCAGATATCACTGATATCTAACTCTCTGAATCTATGTGTGTTGTAATAATTCCTTCCAAAGTTATTGTCATCTTTAGGCAAGTTCACATGGCAAATTGGGGAATTTTATCCTCATATTAGATTTGCAAGTTTATTGATTCTTTTCACATCTAATGTTTCCAATGCTGACCCCAAAATGAGAAATTACCTAACAAGATCTTAATGCCTGTCTTTTATCCTCGGTTCTATAGTTTACTTGAATTACACTCTTACTTAATAATGATGATTTTCAAAAAGTATATCTTCTTTCCTTCCTCATAGAGGTAGTTTGACTCCTGCTTCATGCATTCTTTCTGGATTTATGTAGCTTTTTTTAATTTTATTTATTTTTAATACACTTACATCAAATATTCTTTTTGCAATATTATTATTTGTATTTTCTTTCATTCAAATTTTGGTTATTATTATAACTCCATTTTCTCTTTTCTAGGCCATTTGCCCTTGCTTACTTATATCTATTATATTTGGCAGTTTGCCATCTATTTGGGAGTTATCTTAGCTTCAGCCATCATGATTTGCTCTGTATTATAGAACAAATTATGCCTAATAAAGAAGAGGTGATCAAGATTTTCAATCCTAAAGCTTGCTTTCTGAAGAGTTGGGTATAACTTACCCATACACCTATATAATACTTTTTTTGCAATACCTGGTGCTAGATGTTAAGCGCTTCTTCCTAATAATTCAGGTGACCATATTTTTCAAAGCTATCCAAGTGTTCCATAAGATTTTCATTAAGACTGCTCTAAACACTTTAAATTGCAAATACGTATTCAACATTCCTAGCTATGCATCATATTTTATGAGATGCAGCTTCACTTGTTCTGCCTACCAAAGATTTTTTATGTTTGATCTCGTTGGCATTTTTTTTTCTTTGCATGCATATTGGAACTTTTCTCTTATAATTGGTTCAGTCTTCTTTTGAATATATTATTTTTAAGTTTCCTGAGTAATTCTTCTTTGTTCCTCTATTTGCTCTTTTCATCAATTATCCCTGCTTA
Source organism: Epiperipatus broadwayi (assembly GCA_028023455.1). Classification (NCBI taxonomy): domain Eukaryota; kingdom Metazoa; phylum Onychophora; class Udeonychophora; order Euonychophora; family Peripatidae; genus Epiperipatus; species Epiperipatus broadwayi. The sequence goes on from JAQFVV010006443.1 coordinate 1,161,635, forward strand.
AACTATTCTATTTTCTTCGGTTATTTTTGTTCCTCTTTCCATATTTGGATCTCTTCAATATCACTTGCTATTACTTAGTTACTCAGCTAATTGTTAATTTCCCTTTGGATTACCTCCATATATGAATATTTTTGTGACAATCTTACACTGGACAAATGCTTTGATTGTATTTGCTTTCCTTTTTTCTTTCTCCTCTAATTTCACTTGGTCTAGTTTTTTAATAATTCCTTCTAATTTTATTCTCTTCAGTGTCTCAATAATTCCTTTACTTTTTTTCCATCTTTGAATGACTTCTGGGTTTGTTTGTCCTATATTAATTACTCACTTTTTGTGCCATCTTTATTTTCATAATAATCTTTTACTTATTCATTCTTTTATCTTCTTTTCTATTTGGCCGATAATTTCCTCCTTGCCTTACTTCACTCTCTTATTTACTGCCTTTATCATCATCTGATCATCATTCCTTATTTCTTGCATCATATTTTGTTCCCCACTATTCATCCAGCTTTATTCCCAATTATCAATGTATTCTTTTGTTTAATTTCAACTTGAATCTCGTTCATTGCTGCATTCATTTTTTGAATCATCTTCTCATTATTAGCTTTGTTTTTAGCTTTATTCTTATCCATTTTTCCATTCATTTTTTGAATTATTTTATCACTATTAATTTTGTTTTCAATTTTGTTCTCATCCATATACATAATCATTTATTTTATTTCTTGAATCAACTTTTCATTATTTAATTCCATTAATAATATTGTTAAAGTTATTCACTGTTATGGCTCTTCACTCATGAGTGTCTAGCTATTTAATCACATTTCAAATCTTGTAATCATTTAGAGAGAATACTGCCAACTATGTTTTCATTTTCTTTGTTGATATCACTTTATAACTGATCATAATTCTATTTTATTTTTTTCACTTAAGCCGTGTCATTGAATATGAATACCCATCATCTACCTTCTATACATTTCTTTATTTTCTCTGGACATCTATGATCTTCCTTTTTAATCTCATTCTAGTCTGTCAATAATAATGCGCTTAGTTGACCTATCACGTACATAATTATTTTTCATTTCTTTATCCTCTCTTTTCAATAGTTCATATACTTGTTAATGCTTACTTCTATTATTCATTTTTGGTCATCATTATTATTTATATTCCAAATTTGTTATAGTCAATTTTAAAACATGAAAATGGCAATAACATATTATTTAATGGTGCACACAAGCATTCATCTATTGAGCCTCTACATATTGGTGCGCCATTTTTAGCATAATTTAAGATAGGCTAGTTGATAATGAATATGCTTTTTGGTGGACAAATATTTTATACACTTCTCAATAACCATGGTGTGAAATCTAGGATTCCACATTTCTATGAGACATAAGTGGGATGCCCAGACTTAAAAATACCACATTTGTACATAGTTATTGAAAGGGAATATACTGAAATCCAACTTTTGAATAATTTTTTTTAAAAAAAACTTAAATTATAGAATGAAAATATCACTATGATTCCTTAGATGGAAAGATTTCATTAATCCTCAGTACCCTTTCAACACCACCCATCACACTCTGGTTACCTAAGTATTTAAAACAGATGATAATGAATAGACATTTCCATAAGTAAATAAAGAATGTATAATCTAGTGAGCCGGATTGACATCCGATTCAAAGGTTTTACTGCCAAAATTATAAACTTTTAATTTCGTTAAGTTTCTAAAGTTAAAAAAAAAAAAAAAGAATTTTAATTATTAAAAAAGAGTACGTGTATTAAAACACCTACTCATTTATAGATCGTTTTACTGTTTATAAAATTGTTTTAAAATAGTTTTCTTATACGCTTGTTTTTACTTTAAATGAATTTGATTAAAAAAACAGGCAAGCTTGCTAATTACATTCCTGTAGCTTTTATATTAATTATTTTAAAGTTCATTCCAAAAGCGGAGATTTAATTGTGTTTTTGTTTTAATAATCCCTGGGTAGAATTCTTAGATTAGATTGAGCTGGAGATTAATATTTGCCCTGCCTTAGGCGTAGCATTCAACAAGGAAAGTGTTTTGCGGGAAATGGAGCGAGGTATAAATAGCCTCGAAAATTTGAGAGTTAATTATTAATTATTATTAACTAGACAAGCTATTTCTCAAGTGAAAGTTTATATCAGTTTGGACATTTAAATTCTTCAAGAAAATTCGCTGTCGTTAAATCCTTTTGCTTGCAACAAGATGACAAATACTCACCACCAGATGACAAATACTGTACATGTTATCACCACCAGAATGGCTTGCTAACTTAACAAAGGATGGACCCTAACTTCCAAATTTGCTCCAGTAATGCCTTAAACATCTAGAAGAAGCCGGAACCTCTTTACCTCTACCTTGCCGCTGTCTAAGGACCTGAAAATGGACTAAAATAAAAGTGTGCACTCTATGCAAACTGTGTTTACCAAAAGGTAACTATTTGCTTTTATTCTTCCCAGGGTAAAATTCTTTTCCATTAAATCTCCACTCAATCTAATTATAAATCTGAATTTCATAAGAAATATTTAGCCTACTATATAATATTTGCTGTGTTTCCTTGTATTTTGTAGTGTGTCTTGGAATCTTAGTTTTAAGATTCCAAGTTTGCTTTCAATTTTTGTTTATTGGAACCTCTACCTTGCCGCTGTCTAAGGACCTGAAAAGGGACTAAAATAAAAGTGCGCACTCTACGTGAACTGTGTTTTATCAAAAGGTAACTATTTGTTTTTATTTTTCCCAGGGTAAAATTCTTTTCCATTAAATCTCCACTCAATCTAATTATAAATCTGAATTTCATAAGAAATATTTAGCCTCCTATATAATATTTGCTGTGTTTTCTTGTATTTTGTAGTGTGTCTTGGAATCTTAGTTTTAAGATTCCAAGTTTGCTTTCAATTTTTGTTTATTGGAGAGTGACGAATGAGTTTATATTTTTATGCCTCACTTTTTATAAATGCTTTAGCAGTCGTGTGTATTTTAAATGCTTACCTGTAATTATTTTATTATTCAATAATTAATTTTAAACACTATGTTTGCCCTTTTGCAAACCTCCAAAAATCTTTTGGCTGGCGACTTTATTGTCTAATTTTCCGCAGGTGGGTATTTCGTTTCTTATATCTCAGTAAGCGGAAACTAGAATTGTTTTTGCTTTATAATTTTATAAGTCATCAGCAGGAAGATAATATTTATCCCTTTTTAAATTACAGGTGAGAGAGACCTTCATTCTTCTAAAGTATTTAAACTTTTAATATTGTCGTACTCATGTGCACTCTCCGATAGATTTATTTTTGTATTTATTACGTGTGCTTTAAATTTATCAGAGCGTGTACTCAGAATTTGTTTGTAATTCTTTTTCTTTAATTGCTGGGGCAGACGTAACTGGTTTTCTAATGATTTACTTGTCTCCTATTGAGACCTTTAATTATTATTAGTTTTTGCCAATCATTTGGTTGGGATTCGCCAGTTTCAATTGTTTTCCTTTAGTTTTCAATCATATTTTTCATTTGTTCTTCGGGTGGATCAATCACCTTTATTTTAAACGTAATAATAGGTGTAGCTTCTACTGACATAATGACATTCGGGGTCCGACACATTTTCGGATCTCGAAAAGCTCATCGGCGCTGGTTTCGTTGATTTGTTTCAAGAACGTATTGTTTAAATATCTGAAAGTGAAAACCAAGATTTGGGTGAATCCTCTGCTGAATGAAATTTGCTACCTTCCTTTATAATTCATTTATTAGAAGATCAGTCGGTCTGCCAGAGCTGTGCGTTTTGTCTTTCTGATACACGCCTGAGTTAACCCTATTATTGGGTCTTAAACTTATACTTCACAATTTATTTCTTTTTATAAATAAAACTTTTTAAATATGTTTAAACTTAATTTGGCTGATGTTTGTTTTAGTGCTTTGGTGTCTCAATTGTCTAAACAATTTTTAATATCTCTTGTTTCTCCCTGAGTTTAGTCGGCGCAAACCATCATCATCCATTCTGATCACAGTAAATAAATTTTCCATGTGATGTGATGTAATGTATTTGGCTTCTCCTTAAACGAAGTCAAGAATATCTCAGCAACTATGCCCAGATAAACCTGTTAGCCACTTTATTTTCCATTCCCCACTCTAAGTCTTTCCATATTCTGCCCCATCCCATTTCCACATCATGATCTTTATCAACTCTATAGCCTTTAAATCTAAATCCCCCTTATCTTTTCGCAAACCCAGCATAAAAGCTAATAACTCACTTTCTGTATAGTCACTTGTTCATACCTATTCTCCCATAACTTCATTATCTGTACCCTTTCTGCTTTCAACTATTTACATTCAATCAATAGATGCCTAATATTTTCTATACCTTCCTTACATAATTTGCACGCTAAATCACCCATAGTTTTCCATTTACATGTATATTCTCTTGTTGCTAAAGATCCCATTCGAGCCTTAAACAATAAACTACTTTCCTTACTATTATCATAAATTAACTCGCTTCCAATATTCCGTTTACTTCTATATATATTTAAACTTTTCTTACCCTCCATACTACTTCTCCATCTCTCCAACTCCCTATTTTTTATTAACGCTTGTATTCTTTTATCCCATTCCTTACCACTATAACACTCAACAATCCTCCTAACACAATCATCCCATCTTTTATACAAGTATACCGATATAAATTCTTTATCCAAATCTTTTGCATACCGCATTACCTTTCTCACCCATCTTGTTACCTGCTCTTTATTCATAATCCAATTAAACACTATTTTGGCTATTCTTTTACTATCCATAAACTGCAACCTACCAAACATTTTCATTTTACTTTTTGCATCTCTCATATAGAAACTTGACCATCCCATTTCTCCTTGAATTGCTTCCTTACCTCTGCATCTAATGCATGTCTTCCTACTTCCCTTTGTACTTTCTCTAAATAATCTAAAATCCTTTTACTAACACATAATGCATCATTACCATATGTTAACCCTGCTACTGCAACTCCCTTCCATACAATTCTAGCTACATCATATTTATTATATGAAAATGCTGTTAGTTTCTTTACCAAACCCTTTCTTTTCTTTGCTTCATTTACTAATTTTTTCTGCCATTCATCCAAGCAATTTTCCTGATTACATAAGATGATTCCCAAATACCTATATCTATCCACCACACTTAACTTTATATCCCCCAATAAAAAATCTACATCCTCTCTTTCCCCAGTATTAACCATCATTATATTTGATTTTTCTTCACTAAATTTAATCCCCATCTCTTTACCCACCCTTGCACATGTCCTCAACATAATAACCATATCTTCTCTTCTTTCTGCACATAAAAGGATATCATCCGCAAAAAAAAGACCCGACAAAGTATATACTCCTTTGCCACCTATTAACGGTATCTCTACCCCTCTTCCTAGTCTTTCTATTGCTTTCTCCATTTCACTCAAAAACAACAAAAACAAAATCGGTGACATAGGGCATCCTTGCCTTAATCCCACCCCATTTTTAACTTTAACTGATTCTATATCCCCTAATTGGTAAGTATAATAATTATTTTCATATAATTTCTTAATAATATTTACTAAAGCTTCATCCATTCCCAAATTGGCTAATCTTACCCATAATCTATTTCTATTTACTCTATCATATGCTTTCTCTATATCTATAAAACTCATATATAACAATTTACCTGAATTCCTACTCATCTCCATAAGTTGTGTAACTACAAACAAACTATCTCCTATACGCCTATCTGACCTAAAACCTCCTTGCATTTCCCCCACTACATTATTCTCTTCCATCCATTTTACAACTCTTCCAGCTACCATATATGCGAAAACTTTATATAATACTGATGTTACCGCTATTGGTCTATAATTATTTATCTTTCTATGATCTTTACCCTTTCCTTTAAATAATAATCTTATTCTTGTATTACTCCAACTACCCGGAAAAACTGTCTTCTGTGCCATCTTATTAAAACATGATAATAACTTTGCTTTTGCTCTATGCCCTAAATTCATTACCATCTCTGCTGCCCATCCATCTAAACCTTTCGCCTTTCCACTTTTCAATCTCTTCACTGCCTCATTCAGTTCATTTTTTGTGAACCTAATATTCCCATTACTAACTGCTTTCATGTTTTCTATCACTAATTCCTTCACATCTAACATCTTTTCTATATCCATTACATATCTATTTAAGATTTTCTCTAGCTCACCTCTAGAGCTACATTCTATTCCCTCATCATCTATTAATACTATCTCTCTTTCCCCTACATTTCTCCTTTTAATGTAATTCCAAAATTGTTTACTCCCATCTCTTCCACTTTTATTAATATCCTTCAACAATTTACTATTTAACTTCATCCTCTCTCTATAATTATCCATTTTAGCTAGCTTCTTCTTTTCTAAGTACTTTCCCCATTTAGCATTAATATCATTTTCACTTTCTTTATTCTTAATAGCACACTTATATTCTCTGCATGCTTCTTTCCTCTCTTTTACACTTTTACTAACTCATTTTTTTATTACTTTTATTCTTCTGCATATTCTCGACTAAAATCCTATTTGCTACTTTTTCTATTTCACCACACCAGTCCTTATACTCATCCCCAACCAATTGCTCCATGGTTTCAACTTTTATTTTATACTCTTCCAACTTATTCTTATCATTCACTCTCCATCCACATCTTTCACTATTATTTCTACCTTTATTTCTATCCTCCATCACATTAGTAACCATTTCTATTACAATAAAGTTATGATCACTATTATATACTCTCTCTTCATTATCAAACACCTTAATTTTCCGTATATTTTATTCATTCCCTCTTTCTCTACCAATACATAATCTATTGTGTGAAATACATTATTCCTAGACCATGTGTATTGTCCCTCATACACATTTAATAAATTCCCAATGCTCAAATTTATTCTTTGACAAAATTCCTTCAAAAACTGACCATTTTTATTATCTACATCATCAATTTCTTCAATAGGTCCATTCATATCCCCTATAACCATTACTCTCTTCCCCTTTTCTTTAAAACTCTGTATATCATTAACTAGGCATTCATATATACTATTGTTCCACTCCATTACAGTTTGACTACTCCAGTGGCGATATACACTACAGCCACCATCCATTCTTGTCTACCCAACCTTATTTCAAACCACAAATGCTCATGACATTTAACAATATTTAAATATTTTTTCGATATAACACCTATACCCCCACCCCTTTTTTCTTTTTCTTTTCTGTTTATACCCTGCCATACTACCTCTTCCAAAATAGGTTCTTCTTCTCTTAAATGAGTTACCACGACTGCTAATACCTCAAGCCCTGTTCAATTGCTTTATTTAATTCCAGCCACTTTTCTGGTCTCCTACCACCTTGCATATTCAAAAACCCAATTTTAACAATTTCTTCTTTCCTAACTACTCTTTTATAAATTCTTTTGATTCCTTCTTCTCCATTACGTTTATAACAAACTTTCTTACCACTAATCTTACAAAACCATTCCCTCTCCACATCTACACTTATATCTAAATCAACCATCTTTTGCTTATTTCTTATATCCCCTCCATTCTTCTTCTTTTTGATAATATTACAATTTAAAAGCCCACCCCCCTTTAAAAGTTTCCCGAATTATATTCTTTAAATATAAGACTCCAAACTTCACTTCCTTGTATTCCTAAGTGCAAATCATCTTTACTATATAACTCTCTCTTTCCAATAAACCAATCCCATACATCCACAAACACAACATTATTTCTCTCACACAATTTTTACGTAGTGGTCTGGTGGCGCCCTCTGCGATCAGAATAGATTGAGTGTCCAGTATACTAGTAAATAATGTAATTTGAGAAAATTATATATGACACAGAAATTTAAATTAATAAATAAGATTTTAATATAGCAGATGTGAAATTAACAACATAATAAATACAGTTTATAATATAATAAATTAAATAATTATATTAATAACTAAGAAAAAAACATATATATGTCATTCTACCTTATAAAAAATTTTGGAAAAAGTAAAATAGATATGGTATTAAATTAATTGTCAGCATTAGTGCAATATGTGTTACACCTGCTTTCATTTGCTCAATGAATTATTTAACAAAAAATGAATTAGATATGGTATTGAAATATTTTAAAGAGATAAGTTTTCTGCAGAAGAAATTAAAGTACATCATAAAATTGCAAATAAACAGAATAATAGACCAGAATGTTCTACATCTCAAAATATTTGTGGTTAATACATTAGTTTGTATAGCCATTACAAAACTCATTTCTATAGTAGTTTTTTTTCCTCTCAATCTTTTCTTCTTTTTTTTTTTGAGTAAGAATGGCCATGCTCATTTACAATTAGTTATTATTTATTATTTTCATAGAACCATTTACAGAATATATGGTAAAAATTAATTCTTTTGAGGCAAAAGATAATTATAAATATTATGACTTATAAAAAAAAAATTTCTAAACAAAAATATTTATAGAAACCTTTTTTAAAATATATATTTGAAATTTTCTAAAATTTCAAGTCTCCCCTACAATATGACTTTGTCAAGAGTTCTTAAATATAGTATATACTTTTTGTTAGTTCTCTTGCCAGTTTTGTACATCAGATTTTCCTTTACTGATGATTTCTTTAGCATTTATTGTCATGTTTTTTATGACTTCTTCGATATCTAACATCTTATGGCTGGCAATATTCTAAATAGGTCAATTTTTTCCAAATCTGATTTAGTAGGTAATGAAAGTTTTTTCATTAGGCATTCAGAGATTTAGTTGGAAATCCTTCCTTCACACTTATTGCAAGATAACAATACAAAATGAAGGTGCTAATAGCCAAACATTTTTGTAATTTTATCAACTACATTAAGGAATAGGATATTTAAATATGGATTATAATATTTACAATTGTGGCAAATTCCAGTGAATTATACTTTTTTGTCTCCTGATTTCTATCTACAGCTTTCCATTCTGCAACTTTAATATGATATTACTTAAATTATTTAGATAAGCTGAATATCCGAGTTATAATATTATTTACAATTTTATCTATTCTAGCAGAGATGAGTCCATAAGCTAACACCAACCCTCGAAAGCTCTCAATCCAATTCATGGACATTTTCAAAAATGTATATAAAATGGCACTGTATAAACTTCCTATTTAAATACACACATAGTACAAATATTGGATTAAGAATTTTCTCAACTACATCTTCTCCCATACATCTTCTTCTCTCACCAATTTTTATAATAGTTCTACTTCATTCTATCAAAGGTGATTATGGATTTAACCTATGACACTGAGAGCATTTTGTTTGTTTTATAGTAATTTTTGCAAACAAACATATAATTAATAAAAATAAACTCAAATTTTATTTCATTTTATTATTATTAATTTGCTAAAAAACTAACATAGAAAATCACATATTTCAAAGGAAATGGACCAATGCATATTTTTTTATAGAAAGAAATACTTAATTGATGTGTCTGATATATCTGGAAAGTATTTCAGTTAATACAAAATACATTATTAAAAGGCACCATTTATCAAAACATTCTGATTACAACAAAATTCTTGGGGAAGAAATATTAAGATAGAAAATTTGAAAAAGAACTTCATCAAGTAGCTGACATTTTATAAAAAGCAAACAAGCCAGAAAATTCTGTGAAAGCAAATTATTTAAATAAAAAAACATAAAATTCAAAACAATTTTTTGAAGGGGAATTTATAACAGACTGCATCCTAGCTGCTATACAATTAACTTGTAGAGAATATAAAAAGTAATTTGAGAATATAAATATATAACAAAAATAGATAGAAGCCAAATCAAAATAAACTGTCATTAAATGTGGAATAATAATTAATACTAATGATTTTATTTTTATTTTTAATTCACAAAAAAATTATGGCCCTTGTTTAAAAATGGAAAGTTGAAATTGGCCTGCCAGTTGAAAAGATTGCCCACCTTAATTATTAGAGGTAAGTCGATTACACTTTTTATCAAATATATCAAGCTAATTTTTAAGTCTATAATTTAATATAGTCTGTGAATGATATTACAAATATCCAAATGGCCCTTAGCAAAAAAAAGATTCTCCACCCTGTATTATAGCAATTAGATATCTTATGGGCAACTCTCACTTTAGCCTGAAAAATGTTGATGAATTATATTTGCTTTTCTCCTAATTTCTAATTAAGTATTCTGCTTTGCAACTTTAGTATGACAATACACAAATTACTTGGATAACCTAAATATCTGAAAGTCTGAACTGGGATATGCTGATTGCAATAAGCACTAATATTTATTTATAGTAAGTCAATTACCTACACAAATGAAATTCTTATCTTAATGTGATAATTAAATAATTATTTTTCTTCTAATTGACATTTACATTTAATTTATAAAAATCTAAATCTTTTAGAATTCAAATTGTTTATTTTAATTTACAATTTTAATATAACTGTAATATTACAAATATGGTTATAAAATTATCACATTAATTTACCTTTCCACATTTCTTACATCATAAAAACTAATATAGGAAAAACTAAATAGTTTAACAATTTCTTTCATTTTTAAAATAATACTATCCTAAGAATAAATATTATTTAATTATTTTAACTTTACATAATTATTTTAAATCAATCTATAAATTACTGGAAAATGGTATTCAAGAGAAACCACTCTTTTCTACTTATATAAATTGTTACATAATATCAATAACAATTATATTGTTTTTCTGATTTATACCTTTAACAATATTTAAGTTTTGACAATATATATAGTAATGTTGAATCTTTTATAATAATTCTAATCATTTCTTTTCTTCTTTTTTTTTGGTCATATCATTAATCTATATATCTATCATACTAAGGCTTGGCTTAAACATCTGCAGGGCTTATAATATATTATTTAAATATTATTATGGAGACATTTCCATCTCAATACATATGCCGCAGTAGGTAATAGCACATTTTTGAAGATTAGTATGTGAAGCAAATCAGTAGTAAAAGATTTTCTAAAAAGGTACTTTACAGTAAATACATGCAATGATTTTTTATGGTATACATCCTATTTACATAATAATGATTAACTAAAGGAATATTAAAGTTATCTTTGCTTTCATTGGGAGAATATGCTGAAGAAACAGAAAAGTACAAATAAGTAAAGTGTTAAAAAACTCTCAAAAAAAAGAAAATTGTACTGCTCAAGTTAAAATACAGCATCATAAGATGACAAATAAATAGAATAAAAGGACCAGCATATGATATATATGTAAATATTTGTGCTTCAGAATTGGTTTATGTATTGACTACAAAAATCACCTTTTAACTTTTTTTTTTTTTTTAATAGAGAGTTAGAATGGCTACAGTAATGATACAATTTGTATTTAAATATACTTAGCTATAAATGTATAAGACAAATATTTCAATGCAAAGCAAAATAAAGTGTTGAATAATATTTTTATAAACTTATTGTTTTTATCATTTACATGTACATTGGTCTAAAACTAGTTGGATATTTTTTTAAGATCATTGCAAATCCTGGCCTTGAAAATTATTTAAAAACCAATGTAATTTATTTTTAAATATTTCAACTCCTTCATTTATTACATAAAAGAAAAGTAAACTATCTAATGAGCAAACTTTGTTTTCTGTGTTATAAAATAATATTAATAATACACAATGTAATTTTTTTTTTATAATAAAATTTTACACAATAATAAAAAAATGAAAAGAAAAAAAATTAACTGGATCACTAAAAATGTCCAGAGGGATAATCTATCTTTCTTAGGAATCACATGACAGGCTTTACATTTCTAATGAATTCAATATAACTGTCACTAATTAATATAAAGTTCTATAAAATAGTGCTCCAATTCTTAATTCTTTTTCCTGCTTAATTAGTTTATCTAAAAATAACATTTCAATCATTATTGATCCATTGAAGAAAAAAGGGACTCTCTAAATTTAATCCAGTTTCCCCAATCCATAGCTACATTTTTCTATATCAGCAAAATTCCTTATCTCATTCATCCAGTTCCCGAAACTACCATAAAATTTAAATACAATTATATCAGCTGTTTTATATACAATTAAATATCACCAAAAAACATTCAATAATTTTTTTCTTTATTTAATCTGCTTAACTTTCAAATATTATTTTATATCAATGTTATTTAACATTTAACAAATATAGGAAGAGAAATTTCTGTTCACTATAATTAATTGATTTCACCAAATGAATCCATGACTGAATAATAATACTAATATATAATAATATTAATAATGTAAAAATAATAATGCTATCCTTATTTTCATATACAACTCATTAAATAAATGTTAAAGCTAAGAGACAGTTAAAATTATATTTTAATAATAACTTAGTTAATTTTAATATTTAGGGGGGGGGGGGGGGAGTTTGTTGTATATTTTAAAAGATTAACTTGTAAAACTAAAAGGAATTAATTTAAAAAAAAGAAATCCAGAAAGGGATACTAAAGTTAACTATAATCAAGATATTATTAATTTCTTCATTTCATTAGGTAAAATCCTAACATACATATACATAGATAATCCATTTATACAAACATAAATGATAATACTGCTTTCTAACATATACAAAAAATAGAACTTTCTAATGTAAATCTCAAGTTGACAAAAAAATGGCCATTGTATTCTAAATCAGTGTGAAACAATTTTATCTTGTAAGATTTTATAAAGTTTTAAGGACTTTTTCACTGCATTTAATATTATTTGATCCTAATTTCTGAATTCATAAATAAATAAAAAAAAACTAATCAATGGGAACTCCCTGCATAACATTCAATACTTATTCAACTCTGTTTCACAAATTTCAGAACATTATTAATGTAAATATACATATAAAATAAATATTACTACATTCTTTGATGTTTTTTAAGAAAAGAGACTAATTTCAATTAAAATTCAATACTTTTTTTTTTTTTGCATAGCTTACACTAAATAAATCACAAAATAAATTTCTTCAGTTGCACTTTTCATAATGCTATTTATTAAAATATTTGATAGTTTCAACTAACTAACAGTCTTCTTTAAAGCTTTTCTTCTTTCTTTATTTACAATAATAATGAAACCAAAAAATATATTTCCAAAATTAACTGTAGAAACTAATAATAATTCAGGATTAACAACAATGCAAGGTAAATTATCAGAATAAAGACTAAGAATAATACAAGTAATTAAAATCATAAACCTTATATTTATGCCATGCAAAAAATTACTGATGCTACATATTCAATTTTACAACTAAATATATATTTTAAAAAGTTAATGCAAATATGCCCTACCAATAATAATGCAAACAATCAATTAATCCATATATAGAATGTACAATATTAAGCCAATAAACATCACATGATCACCATTTCTTATGCTTGCTTATAACTGTTATTAAAACAGGCAAAACTCTCCATACGTATTGCCAGTCAGTGCAGGATTGCATTAGATCCTAAGATCTAGGTGCAGTGCTCTCAGATCCAAAGCTCCTAACTGACGAAGACCACAAGCCAGAAAATAGTCTGGGGATATTGGATGAGTAGGCACTAGATGAGGATTTTTATGCACAAGCCTTCTGGCATCCATTGATTACACTGGTTTGCACTGAGTTGCAATACGTATGGAGAGTTTTGCCTGTTTTAATACACAATATTATAAAAAAAAAGCTTCTTTCTCTTAATCTTATTTTAATTTTTAAAAAAGCATATACAAGGATTTTAGCACAATTCTCAATCTTTAATAATTTGTTATAATTCCTGGTGAAAATAGTTAAGCTTCTTACCATCACACCTTAGTAATTCTTTAACACATAATTCCATTTTGAATGATTATCATCCCATTTTTAAAAATTATTTTATGTTAATCAAGTTATATTTTGAATTACTATTTATGACTTTTCATACAGATATATTTTTTTAAAAAGTACAGTCAGAGGTAAATATATTTTATTTTATTATGTAACAACAATAAAAACTCAAATTTAAAAAATTCCCAAACTACACATATCTGACAAAATTTTTTTACAAAACATATCAAAATTATTTTGAATAGTTTCATAATCTGGAATTTCAAAATACTATGAATTAAATTTTTATTGTAACTTGCAATAATCAATTTAAAACCCTGAATAGATAGTTTACTGGTGGAATGGCAAACTTAAGAGTTAAAGGCATATAAATCAGTTTATTATTTCTAGTTCTCAAATATCATATGACCTTAAAAAGAGAGACCATTTGATTTATATATACCAATTCAAACTTCATTATAAATGAAATAAATAATAATAATAATGACTTTGAATTAGTATTCAGAATGTAAATACAGTCCTACACAAACATAATTAAACATATATCTTATAAAGAAATAAAACAGAAATATGAATATTAATTTACAATTATATATGAAAGCAAATTATAATAATATTGGTATATTTTATATTTAAAATTAACTTTGTAAATAGTAAACTTATATACGTTCTATATTGAATACTTAATATTTTAAAAATGCTATTTTAGTCATTATCAAACGACACACATATTTATATATATATTTCAATAATAAAAAATGTTCTAGATGGCAGCACTTTCTACATGAATAAACTTTTAATAAAAATTGTAATCAATATTACATTTTTTAAAGTTTAAGACAATTAATAAATGTAGAATATATATTTATTTTAAAACGAAAATATGACAAATAAATCTAGCTTTTCATTATCACATGCTAACTAATTAGAGCAGCTGCATTCAAAGTTTTTTATTTTAAAAAAAAAAGTTAAAAAAAAAAATGCTGATATTGGAAAACATAGCAAAAAGATGGCAGAATACTCTTCACAACCAAAGGAAATTATATTAAGTGTCACTTATGAAAAATGGATGTTTTTAACCTACATAGGCATTATCAATATCAGCTGAAACTTCCCTTTTAGAAATGACCCTATTTCATATGGCAACAGTGAATTCAGGAAGCATTCAGTTATTTCAAAAAATCTAAATCTCAACTGTTCCAAAAAAGATAAAATATATATAATAAAAAGCATTGTAACGCACATACATACATACATAGTATAAAAATGAAAACTTATTATTAATAACAAAGATAAAACACAAATGTAATAAAATAAATAATTTTGCCAGAAAAATCTGTTTGATCTTCAAAAAATAAAAAATAAAAAAATAATGGAAATATTCTTAACGAATCCTACCAATTAGTCTGGTAATTCAATTTTAAAACAATGATAAACCTAATTATATTTCAAATTATTCATTCTAATCATCATCATTTTCAACCATTAATAATCCACTGTAGAATAAATGTTTCTCCTATATTTAATCAAGTTTTTCTGATCCCTAGCTTCTCCACATCACACTAGTAAACTTTCTTACTTCATCCATCCATCTCATATTGTGATCTCTTTTCAGGTATTTCATAATTTGGGATCCAATTTAAAACTTCAACTGTCCACTTATTACCATCTCTTTTCTAGCAATATGTCAGCTCAACTCCATTTCAATCTCTCTATTATTTCCATGATATCAGTGATATATGTTCTACTCTTATCCATTTATTTCATTTTTGATTTCTTCTTATTTCTAACATATATCTTTCCATACTTCATTTAGTGGTTTTAATGTTCTACTGTTAAGTTCCAAGTCTCAGATCTATAAGTAAAAAATGATAAAATACATCTATTAAAAACTTTGCTTTTCAAGCATATAGCCGTATTATCTTTTAATATTTAATTATTTCTACTAAAAGCACCCAAATTTAATTCTATTAATTTCATTCATTATGTTTCCATCTCTATTAATAATTTGATTAAGATATTTGTAGTTGTTCTTCTAAATCATGATTATCAATCTTTATTTTTTTCTTCTAAGAATATCCATTGAACATTATTTTAGTTTTTTGTAGCATTTATCTTTAAACTTACTTTCTTATTCTCATCTGATAACTCTTGCAATATTTCCTGAAGCTCTGAAGCATTATTTGCAAAAGCAATTTCATCATCTGCAAAATCTAGATGACTTAATTAATCTCCATTTATTTTTATTCTTTTACTTTTCCATTTTAATATACAAAATATTTCTTCTAAAACTACAGTAAAAAAAATTTGGAAATATGGAATCATCCTGTCACACACATTAGTCTTCTTTATATCACTATACTATCTAATCATTATTATTGCATTTTGATAAATATTCTTCAAATTATGATAATATCCTTGGTCTATATCTTGATTCCAAAACTTTAATATCAATGGGAATGCTTATCGAATCAAATGTCTTTTTACAGTCTACCAATCTAAAGCATAATGGTAGCTCTATTTATTGATCCTTTCTATAACTTCTCTTAATAATTATTGTATTGCAATTCAGGGCTAAAACCATTTTTAAATCTTGTTCTTTTGGTTGGTAAAAACCAAAGTTCGCTATAAGTGAATTATAATTATTTTGGTAAAGGTTTTATATAGTACTGATGGAAGACTGATAGGTATACAAATTCACCTTTCTAAAATGACAGTATTATTACTGCATTCTTCCATCATCTGATATCATTTAGCATTTCGTATATAACTTTGCCAACAATTTTTCCATTTCTCCACCTGTTTTTTAAAAATATCAATAATTCCTTCATTTTCTTGAGTTTTTTTCTTTCTTTTGCATGCCTCATCTCATCATTTAAAATATGTAACAATTTAGAAGATGTAATAATTGTAGAAGACACCTAATTTTCTTATTCTTTAATATTATAAAATTCTTTATAGAACTATTCAACACATTTCTGTCATCTCTCTTTTTAGTAATAATTCCATTTCTTCGCTAATTCACAATTATTTTACAAAACTTTATACATTAATTTCTTCTTAATGCATCATTTTTAAAAAATTTTATATTCTTTTTCTTCATACATGGTTTTATCCTAGTACAAAATTTACTTGTAAACTGCTGCTTTTTTATACTGCTATTTTTCTTACATTTTTAATAAATCAAAGTATAACAGTTTTTTAATTCAGTAGCAATAATCTTTTTACTGATTTCATTCAAGTCTGAATTATCTAAAAAATTTACTAATATTTTTAGACGATTTGCAATTTCTAATTTAAATTCACTGGAGTATTTCTGAAGATCAGGAATATTAACTGTTATTAATGTTTCTTAATAAATTTCCAAATTCTGCTGTACCTTTACTTTCATTTGAATGTTTCCAGCATTTTTCTCAAAGAAGGAATACGAAAAACACAATTTCTCTTTTTCTTTGGGCTCCATATGAGGCCTTAAAGAAAGTAAACAGAATAAATTTTAAACGTCCACTCCATACATTCTTGTTGTTGCAGCTATTATTGCTATTAATTATTCATATAATAAATAAACATGAATGATTTGCTCACCAACATGTATGAACTGGAGTGATAAGTCTATAGGAATTTTATTTTTGACTTAAGATCAAGTAACATTATGGTCCTTCTTCAAATAGTTATCAAAGATAGAATGCCATAATCTAAAGAGGGAGAAATTAGAGATATGATATTCCAAAAAAAAAACTATTATAATTAGGCAGAAATATCAAGAAAAGTAATCTCCACAAACAAACATACACTAAATTGGAAAAAATTTTAAGAGCTTTTTTTAATACAGATTAGCATAGCAGAAACAATGTACATGAAAAATTTTAGAAGATAAATTATATCTGAAATATTAAATAAAATCTAGAATGAAAATATTTAATTTTGACGATGAAATAAATAGAAATATAATGTTCACATGAAATATTAAGCTTTAAAAAGTTTTACATTACAGATTATGTAGATTACTGAAAATAATGAAGAAACAAATAAACAATAGCTTTTATGCAAAGATAGTGATAACAGAGAGAATGAAGAGTAAATTATTTTACAGCAATTAAGATGATAATTAAAAATAATAACTGCCACTTATTTGAAGTCATGCAATGTTTAAGCACTCAAATGATAGATTAAGTATAACTCCATTCTTTTCTTTTTTTTAACTTTCTTCAGCTAGTAATCAATTGAGGAACTCATTGTTTTTGTAATAACTACTTTAACATTACTGTACAGAGTTATAATAATCACTGTAACAATATAAGATCAGGATGTTTGCTGAGGAAAGTAAACAACTTTTACATCTGGTTGCAGAGAAATTCATCATTATCAGCAACACTTATAGAAGAGTATAACTATTCCAACTCCAGAAAAAAAAAAGTTATATGATAACCAATCCATGGACAAATAGCCCGCATAAGTCATATCCTAGTCCCAAAGTTTATTTATTTGATATTGTATGATGATAACATTAATTTCCCTGAGTGAACTTTTCAAAAAACTTCAATATCTTCCATAATCAATCATGTTTAATTTTTTTTAATCTGTATTTGATTTAGAAAAATTTCAGAACCATATATATGACTGCTTTTAAATATTTGAAAATGTTTTTTTATAAATCAATTGGTCAATAAAATGACTAATAACAATCCAACTTTCATCATCAGCTATTGTATATAAGTATTTGACTGCTTGGCAAAATTTGCTATTTTACAAAGCTGATTTACTGTTCTTAAAATATTGCCAGTTTATGAGTTTGATTACCTTTTTAATAAATTTTAAATACAGAACTGTTTTGCTTATTTATGGTAATGATTCACTGCTGAATTAACATTTTGAAAGATTAATACACTACGTTAGCTCAACAAATTAATAGAAATTTAGATAATGTATGATCACAATGAGGTTTTTTATCGTTAGCAATGGAATGTCTAGAAGAAATGCAAATTTGGTAGCACTTTAAATTAGCAATGCTACTTGTAATATAATGGTAGAACCCAGTAAGATTATTTTATTTAAAAACATTTTGGCTTGTATAGTGATAAAATTTTATTTCCATTGAAGATAAAATGTCAAAAGAAATCTGCATACAAATTTTAAACAATATATATATTTTATAACTTGTACTGAGACAGTTCACATTTAAAGGTAAAATGTCAATTCTTTATTAATGACTTTTCTTTGATTTCTTCCCCTCTTCTTCATTTTTTTTCTATTTTGTAATTTAAGAAAATCACAGCTCTTTTTATTCAATGTTATTTTTGGAAACAAATAATTTTTTCAATATAAATTTAATCATTTTTATGACATATCTCATATAATATATCAATACCTTTAATGAAAAATACTTTATACTTTTCTTTACAAAACTTCAACATCAATGGTAGTAAAATTAAGATATAATTTAATAACATCTACTATGTAATGTTATTTGCTATTCTGTTTAATAAATAAATAATATAAAAACTCTGTCAGTCAATGAAAATTATTCTACATCATGCTTTATTCGTGTAGAATAATATTCTGTTTAATATGTATAAAAACTATTTCATTATTGAACTTAATCACAAATTTCATCAAGAATAATCATCTTACAATAAACTTTATGATTACCTTTATCAAGTAAAATATAAGCAATACTTCTAATTAATATAAATTCTTTAACATTAGGCATATATAACATAACTTATAAAAATGATTATAAGATATTCTTCAATTAAATGGGCATTTGGATTTAAAATAACCAAATATGTAGCATTAGCAATACTAAGCCAGTATTCGAAGTTTTTAGATATTTTTACACTGATAATGTAATGGATAAACGAATGCCTCAAATCAAGAATTGATGCAACACCTTTCCACAAATATCTGTGATTAAATTTCATGAATATATAGATGAATAATTCTGTCACTGTGGGATCCTGATCATTTGAGTCACAGTAAAAAGAAACTTTTTATTTTTAACAATAGAACCACAAAATCCCGTATATCTATCAGGCAAACTTCTTATGCATTGAAATACTTAAAATATGGAAGGCAAATGAAAAAAACCTACTCTAAAAAGCTAAGTGGAACGAACTAAAAAATATTGATGTTTTCATTATTTGGAAAATTTAAATGCTTACTTTCATTAGTTGTTCAATTTAATATTTTCTTTCTGACTGAATTTTTAATCATGGGAATTCTATTTGGATTTATTTATAACTATACATTTGTCTTCTTTATTGACATTATTTATAAAAAGAATTGATTTATCTGACCACTTCGTTATTAACAACTAAAGTATATTATATTCTTAGTTTTTCACAGAGGCAAAATTCTCCATACAGTAGTATCACTCAGTGCAAGCCAGGGTAATCAATAGATGCAGAAAGGTTTGTGCATAAAATCCCTATCCAGTGCCTATCCATCTAATAACACCAGACTAGTTTCTGACATGATTTTCTTCAGTGAGGAGCTTTGGATCAGAGAGCACTGCACCTAGACCTTAGGATGTAATGCAACAGTCCAGCAGCCACTTTTTACTTTTTTAGCTAACTATAAAGCTTTGGTCCAAAATGAAAGCACAATAATCTTTTCAAGTTAAGCTCATTAGCTTGTATAGATCTGAACTCACTTTTTGGTAACTTTGATTCTTTAATAACCACAGTCGCCATAATCTTATTGGGCAGGATTGGTATTAAACCATTAATATCACCTGATCACCATTCTTTATGCTTATACAAGCTGTTTTCACAGAGGTAAAAC
This sequence comes from Epiperipatus broadwayi, assembly GCA_028023455.1. Classification (NCBI taxonomy): domain Eukaryota; kingdom Metazoa; phylum Onychophora; class Udeonychophora; order Euonychophora; family Peripatidae; genus Epiperipatus; species Epiperipatus broadwayi. The sequence continues at coordinate 1,182,297 of JAQFVV010006443.1, forward strand.
TTTCTGTACAGTAGTGCTACTCAGTGCAAGCCACAGTAATCAATGGATGCAGGAAGGTTTGTGCATAAAATCCTTATGTATGCCTACTCATCCAATATTGCCAGACTAGTTTCTGGCTTATGGCTTTCATCAGTGAGAAACCTTTGCCTCTGTGAAAAACAACTTGTGTAAGCATAAACAATGGTAATCATGTGGTGTTTGATAGTTTAATACCAATCCTGCCCAATAGGATTATGATGACTATGGTTATTAAAGAACCAAAGACATCAAAAAGTATGGATAGTAAACTGAGTTTAGATCTATACAACCATACAAGCTAATGAACTTAGCTTGAAAACATTATTGTGTTTTCATTTTGGACTCAAAGATTTATAGTTAACTAAAAAAAGTAAAAGATGGCTGCTGGAAGGTTGCATTAGATCCTAAGATCTAGGTTCAGTGTTCTCAGATCCAAGGCTCCTCACTGATGAAAGCCATATGTCAGAAATTAATCTGGGGATATTGGATGAGTAGGGACTAGATAAGAATTTTATGCATAAACTTTCCTTAATCCATTGATCACTCTGGCTTGCACTGGATGGTGCTATTGTATAGAGAGTTTTGCATCTGTGAAAAACAGCTTGTGTAAGCATAAAGAATGGTGTTCATGTAATATTCTTAGTCATTTCCCTTTTCTTTTTTTGGCAGGCATTATCTTTCTGCAAAGCTTATTTGGGGTAACTACTGCAATTTTATTTACAATTTTTTTCATCTATTCTTAGATTCTGACTAGTATTTTGGAAACGATTTAAACAAATACTATAGATATTCTGAAACATATTACTGTTTACTTCAGTGGGCTTTAAAGCATGATTTTAAATAATTTTTAATTAAATCTTCAAAAGCCTTCATTTTCTTGCTTAGACATATCCAATTTATTCTTTTCCATCATAGAATAATTTGAAAAAACGCATAAGAGATCACTTCCAATATATTTTAGAATGAAGATTTACTTGTTCTGAAGATCGGTTATTAAGATTTTAGAAATAGTCTTAGTTCAAAAGGACATGTTTGGTAATAAATAAAATAAATAATTGAATTATTTTATTGATCGAGAGTTCATAAGAAGTTTAAGTACCAGAGTATCAAAATTGGAATCAATCCGAGAAACTTTGCAATCTTGACTTTGATACTCTATCACTGCATTAAACCACACAAGTCATGTTTTGGTAATTATCAGGATACATATTAATTTTTAAATAATTTATTTGCTATTTAAAGGCAAAATTTTTCATGCTTAAACCAATGTGGCATACAGATATGCATCTTTATCTTTTTAAATTTCAGAAAAACTTCCTAAATTTTCTAAATACAATTAATATAAATAGTGACATGTATCTAATTTGTCTAAAGTAAAATGTTTTTTAATGAAAAAGTGAAATTTTATATATATAAATATAATGGATGAAATTAATCATAGAATTAAACATGGTTGGAGTGCTTTTGATAGAAATAATGTAATATTAAATGGAAATATGCTTATGGATTTTAAAAGGAAGATTTTAATAAATGTGTTACCAGTTCTTAATTATGAATCTGAGACTTGGATACTTAATAAAAGAGCAATACAGAGATTTCAGACCATTCAACAAAGTATGAAATGATGAATGTTAGGAGTAACAAGAAGAGATCAAAAATGTGATATATGGGTAAGAGAACAAACAAATGTTACTGACCTCATTAAAAAAATTAAAAGACTGAAAATGGAGTTGGGTATTGCTAAAAGAGATGATAATAGATGGACAATTGAAATATTAAACTGGATTCCAAGGGATTGTAAAAGACCCAGAAAGAGACAACATATGAGATGGATGGATGAAATAATGAAAGATGCTGGGGTAATATGGAGAAGAGGCTAGATCGGATAAGATGGATTGAACTTGGGACTTTCATCCTGCAGTGGATTGATAATGGTTGAAAATGATGATGATGGTGATATGTTGATATTTAATTTTACTTAAGCATAAATGTCATTCTTTAACACAATCCATTCTTTAAAATACCATGCCAAAATCTATTAAAAAGAAAAAACTGCAATTTTTTAATAAACCTTATTTCAATATATTAAAATTTAAATATTTTGTTTAGCTACTATAAATGTTAATTTTTGAAAATTAATTTTCTATTGACATGAATATAGATAAATTTTGGTATTATGAATAAAGAAATTAATATTAAAAAATCAATTTTCCTAATGATTACATTTAAATGATATGCAAATATCTTACCAATGATCGTGATTCTTTATCTTGAAATTTTGTTCCAAAATATTCAACAACCTTCTTCTCCCATTCTGGAGATGAATGACTATATTGATCTGAAAAATTAAGTATAATTTTATATGTTACGTACATATATAATTTTAAGATATAAAAACATACTACACTGATATTTCAAATATTATTATTGAACTTATTTCAATGACTACATTTAATACTGGTAAATCAGTGGAAAGGGAAGATGAAAATGGAGATGTAAAACCATTTTAGCAGAAAAATTTAAATATACTTAAACTTATTTTAAAAATTATTCAATAGTGACTTCTTTTTTTCGTTATTAAAAAGTGAAAATAATTCAAAATATTTTGAAGAGAAATTATGCCCTTTAGAACAAATTCTCTGAATAATGTCATCCTCAAAAAATTTTGATTTTTGCATTATCTAAAGATTTTACTATATTTAATGCAAGAATAATAAGACTAAATATACAGTCACACCTATAAATATTACTAATTTCAACAGCATGTAAATAACTTTTACTACTGATGTAATATTTAGGATTATAATCATATCACAGAACATTCTCCTTCCAAATATGTTACTCAGAACTATTTTGCAGGCAGACTCATAAGGAGTCATTTTAGTAAACTTGCAAATACAATTTTACTTTTCATTTATTAATGCCCTTTCATTCAGGAATTCTCCTTTTGTCAGACTGAAAGAATGGGCACTGATAAATGAAAAGCAAAATTGTATTTGTAAGTTTACTAAAATAACTTATTATAAGTCTGCCTGAAAAATAATTCTGATTAATGTATTTGAACAAGTGTTCTGCGATATAATTACACACCTATAAAATATGCTTAAAAATATTTTTTTAATTCACATAATAATTATATATTGCAATTTCATCTCCATACAATGACATTAATGATAACAAAATATAGCTTGTTGTTTTTTGTTTGTTTTTTTGCAATGCAGACCAAAAATACATACAAATTAATATATGCAATTTAATAAGCAACCACAAGATTCATTAATTATTTAATAGATATTATCAAATTTAGTTAGTTAAATGTGAAATATCTTTAACCAAATTATGATAAATCTTTATTTGTAGGTGGTGAACAAGAATATCATGATTTTATGAACTTTGACATGATTTTGTTGGTGATCTTACAATTGTCAATAAAAATAACATTAAACATCAATTAGGTATTTATTTCAACAATCTAGACTAGTTCACAAATATTAAAGTTGACAAAAAAATTAGGACGAGTATATTATTTGTATTAGTGTTTTCTCACTGTTCTAAAGATTGCATTTCCTACCAAATAATAAAAACCTCTAATTGTTAATGAAGGTCTGCACATGAACCCTTTCATAAATGAATTTAATTAAAACTATTAGCAAAAGATGATTTAAGTAATCATAATTATGAAGTTTGTAAATTGATTCCCAGTTTATGTTTGCATGGTGTAGTAATAACAGACTGTATAAAAAATCTAAGATATACTATCTAAGTTCATTTAGATGAAAATTTCTGAAAATGATAAACAATACGAGCCTTAGTAGCATCATTTCAAAAGTAGGCTGATGTGGCTTTGTTTATTTCCATACTATCGACGACTTAGGAGTTTAAATATGAGACATGTAAAAAGTGAAGATTTTTCCAAGTTCCTAATAGGCTCAGGATTTTTTTTCTGAATATTCAATCCATAACAATAGAGCCAACTATCCCAAATTGATTAGTGAAAGAATATGTTATAATATTTAGCTAGAGAGTAAAAGAATGATAATCCATTAAAACCTTCATCACTCGACATTTGGAAAACTTGGTGAACAATAATTTTCCCATTACTGTCCTTTTCGAAAGAGATGTTGGACAAATTTTGGCCCTTCAGTGAACTATTTTAAAGGCTGTTTCACTTTTACCCATGATGTAAAATAGTGCATAAAAATGGATAAAATATCACCCTTGTTAGCAACAGTTGTAAACCAGTATGATGGATTCTAATTGCAGGAGATAATAAAAAAATGACAAAAATAAAAAGAAAATGACTACACAATCTTTAATACATAAAACACAATAAGTTGACACATATCAGGTGCTACTACTTTAGTCTATTTGATATCCAATGCTGTTTTAGCTTTACTTCTTTGAAAAACTTTCATAATTGTAGTTCTCTAACTGTATTCTAGCCACAGTTGCATTTTCCCATTGAAAATAATAAGTATTGCATAAAGTAAATGAGGTCTAACCAATGCATAACCAAAAAACTGAAGAACATACTGATTGTTTTAATATTTTCCTGTTCTACTTTTTGAATCTTATGAAATATTCTTAAGTGTAATTTTTCCAATGCCTTTATGTTATACAAACATATCTATACCTTACTTTTAATCAAGAGATTGGATAAAATAATAACCAATATAGAATAAAATCATAATTAATTGCAGCAATTATATTACTATAAAAGAAATACCCTATCTTTAAATTACTAAATGCAATAATTGGAGTCCGTGTTGCACCTCAATAAATCAAAGCTTACCTTTCTATCTAGTAAACTACCTAGAAATAAGTTATTGAAGTTTTCTTTCATTATTGGCTGATAAAGCATTTGACTTTTCTTGCACTCAAAATATTAAAAAGACTTCGATGATCATATTTTCACTTTGGAAGAATAGACTGTAGTCAGAACCATAAATCTATAAACCTAGAAAATGAAGTTTTTAATTGATTTTAATTAAAACTTCATCATCAAAAGTTTTACACATCTTGATAGCTGATTTATGAAGATAGCAATAAAATGCTTAAAAAACCACTAACATAAAAAATGGAAAAAAAAAGTTAAAGCTAGTATTCCTACCTGTTCAATATCAGTTTTCATTTCAAAGACTAAAATTTTGCATTACCAGTAATAAAAATTCCTCTCATTCTGTCATGTAAAAGCTGGATATTATGAATATTTGATGAACAACCAACTAATTTCAAACATTGTCACAAAACTTTTGATAATTATTAATTAAGTACTTGACAACAAAAACTATATCTATAGTGTTTCTTCATTCTCTACACTTACACTGAATCTCTGATAACCATTTCTATATAGATGAAAGCAATATAGTCAAAAAAATCATTAAACAAATCCTTAAAAACACTTTTCCTGTAGTGGATAATAATATTCCTCAAATAATTAATGCAAATCTTTCTTATTCCCACAATGTATAACAGTTATTTTTGTAGTCAATGAGTTTCTTGGATTGAGAATTTATCAGACTGGTCAAAAATTTTGTTAACAAAAAGAATGAGATAAACAATTTTTCAGTTAATAAAATAATTATTAGGCAAATGACTTCTTGAAAAAAACAAAAAAATTAAGTACTAGGAATAACTTTTTAATGCTTATTTCTTTAAGGAATAAAATTGTTATTTCTCTTGTAATAATTGTGTATACATAAAAGACCTGACATAAAATTCAACTAAGAAAATGTTAACTCCTGGGAAAATTCTTAAGAAGACCCACAAATAACAAGTCATGGTAAACTGCAAATATTAAATAATGTGGAGTCTTGTGCTAGTCCTTTAATTACTTGAAACATTAGTAAACTTTTACTTTTGGTTTGACATGGAATGGATTTCATGTGGCAGATCATGACCAATGCGAAACCATGTTCCCAACAAAAATCAAAAAACTTACAGTATCAAATGTTTCTAGGAAATCTATCTACATAATAACCAGATTAGATAGACTATATATATATATATATATATATAGTAACCACTACAATCTACACCTATATCACCTTATACACATATAAATGCCCAGGTGCCAATTCTATACAAGATAGAATAAAATTTATAATTTAGGTTGCGTCTCTAATGATGGATACGACTCTTATCATAGTATTAATCTACAGCTTAGCTCAGTTGGGGGTTATAGGATCTCATGGTCATCTAGAATGTAAATGGGGTGAGAGAAGCATTTATAAACAATAATTATATAATGTTTATTTAGTTATATTATAAGTACTTACTTAAGTTATCAAAAGAAAACAATTCGTGGATTAAATCAAAAATCCTGATATGTTCAATTCTTCCACCATCCAAGTACATGCCAGACCAATCATGCCACTCATCTAATATGTTTGGGGATCACTGTAACAATAATAAATCTACAGACATTTGATTTAGATTGCACAGCTATACCAATGTTTATTTAAATGATGAAATAATCTCAGGGCATTAGTATATGAATAATGAGTCAATCCTATTACAAGATAATAATTAAGTAATGAGGAACTATTGTGAAACTGACAATTATTGCAATGACATAAAGAATAGACAATGATAGAGATCGGGTGCATTTTTATCACACATCATTATCTATTTCTGACAAGGTAAAATCTATATCTTGGCATTATACAATGTTTGGATCAATTAATTCAGTGTTATCTAGATAGATTGCATATAATATTAAACTGACAAGTATTATAATTATATTATGTTGAACATATGTGTGTGTGGAAATAGTCAATCGAACGTATATGGCAAAATAATTCAGAGGGAATCTAATTTCAACAAACATTTATTACAAGACACATTAACATTAATTTCACATTAACTACAAGCTTGACTAAATAGCATTTAAATTACATAAATCCTATACACTTAATATTTGGAAACTCTTTCTCTTATCTGTTATTTCAATGATATTTATAACTCTATTTATTAAATTATTAATAATACAAAATAATTATATATTCACATACCAATGTTTATATCATTTATTCTCATTCTGTTCTCTCAATGAACTACAAAAACGGTATCAAATAATCAACTAAGGCCATTGAAATTATTTCCATATGCCTATAAGTTTATACTTACTATATGAAATTAAGTAATAATTTTATTAAAACTGGCTTTAAATAAAAAATTTGGTGATCCAATATTACATTCATACCAGGAAGGTGAATTGCCAGTAATAATAATAAATGAAATAATGATAATGTGGGTGATATGATTTGACAAGCTATTTAGAACTTACAGTTCCAGCGAAGGTCTCCCTCCATATCTCTAAGTTTATCATATCTCCGAAAGTGTGCGCATTTATAAATTTACAATCATAACACATTTATTGATTACATTTTCTATCGGTTTACTTGCGGAATGAATAGACTTCACAATACGGATGGTACCAAGAGCCAATCATTAAATTATTAATCCAACTTCTTATATTACAGAAATCACTAAAACGTCCACCTGAAATAACTAACATATACTACACAACGATAATTATGTGGAATGAAAAGGGAGAGCAAAATACTAACAAATAAACATTTACATACAGGCGCGTGAGGATTAACAAAACTCCAAACATCAACTTAATTCATCAACAGAGTAGCTATCAACTTTTCTAACACAAATGGTGCGGAACCCAGCCAATTAATCATAAATAAACAGAACATCTACCACTTTACTTTCAGGAATATAATTATCACATCATATACTATCAAACAAGGAAATATACCACCACCCACGGCTCAATAGGTAAATAAGTAAAATGAGCGTTGCTCAATCCGAATAGCATGCTTATTCCTTCAATCGCCTCTTCATTCAAAAGGTATTTAACGCATTTCATATAGGACAAATCCATAAACAGATAAACTCTTAAATTTTTACTCTTTAACGCATAGCGCCAACCGAAACCGATAGAAAAACAAATAAGCATAAATCTAACTCTTATAAAATAGCTTATGAAAGCAAACACACACGCGAACATATGATCATGTTTGAAATATTTTTGAAATCACATCAGACAAAAAAAAAATGCTATATTAGCATTAATTAAATTATAAATGAATTTAATACCTATGAAAAATTATGAACATCGAATTTCAAATTAACGTAAATACTATCAAGCAAGCCTAACCATTCGGCAATACCTTAAATATTTCCATATATCTATTGATCATTACCAACTAATGAATAAAGATAAAGGACTCCATTTGAACCAATAATATGAGCACGAGAATATAACATTTTTACATAATACAATAAAAGAAAATATTAATGGTTTTGTATACTTTATACCAAAATCTCCGAGATGTTCTAGAGGAGATTAGGCAAACAAATACATAATAATAATAACTCAAATTAATATCAAACTAAACATAAAAGAAAATCTATCTATCTACCATATGCAATGGGAAGAAATACATGTCAAACCTTCTATCATTAAAATAAAAGCTCCCTTTTTATCTTTTTTTTTTTTTTAGTTCATACTGAAACTTTAAAAGTAGAAACATACACATAGTTCACGATGATAATGATGAGTAAACAAACATTAAAACACACAAACATTTCTCCTGCAGGATAAACATGAATTTGGCAAAACAGCAATAACCTCCAATGTTCTTAAGGCTTCCTAATGGACATTATAAGCAGCTTTTCCACATATTTGAATCAATTTATTTTTTCATAAACTCTCTGCAGCTCAGCAAGATCATCCAAATAAATGTTTATGATCTACTCTATTTTCAACTTTGTTCTATCTAAATTTTCCAACATTTAATAAATTTTAATAACAATCAAGATCAGAATTATTTGGTCATTCATGCTTATACACATTTCTGATAAACAATTATCAAATATCATTAAGTCACATATTCTATTACTCTTTTATAGGTGTGAATGGTAAGGTAATTTAGTATACATATCTATTCTAATAATGTAAAGTAGTAGAATGGAAAATTTCTCTTTTTCAGCCTTATTTTACACAATAAAAATAGAAAACTTATTAAATGAGAGTCAATAATATATTTCACTAAACAGTTCAGCATCACTTTTCCAATTATTATCATTATTGTTAATTTACGTACTTTCAGTATCACACTATTTATTATAAGTAAGTTATAGCAAAATTGTATTAGTAATTTTTTTATATAATATTCATGCATTTCAAATAAAAGTAAAATTCAAATTGTTAATTGATAAAAGCTGGAGCTGGTGTACCTTTAAAAGTTTAGCCTTCCATATTGAACAATCCTATCCTGTGTCTTTTACAATTACATGTTGGCATTTTACGCTTGAATAGTATGAGAGAAGTTTACTTAGCAAAGGGAATAGTAGAGAATTTACTTGTTTTATTATATTTTCTTTTTCAGAAAAGCATTTCACTTTCTCTAAAACTTTTTCTGAAAAAAAAATTTTCAAGTCTACTACTTAGCCACACGTCCTTTTCTTTTTATTTTTTATAATGAGGCCAACAATATGCAAGAATTTACTTGTAAAAAAAAAAAATGTTAGAAATAGAGTATTGAGAAAAAATGTATATATATTAAATTACAAATACTAACTAATAATAAATAAAAGAAATAAGTTTTATATTTTCAAATGAAAGATTTTATGTAATAAATAATTAATAAAAAAATTATACTAATTGATAATGTGTGTGTGTGTGCGTCTGTCTGTCTATTAATCCAGAGGTCTATTAATGACTGATCTATTAGCAATATCTATGGCAAAATAATTAATGTTATTGCAAGATGGATATTCCAAGTGATAATTAGAAATATGAATGAGGTGTGTAGTGTGGAATGATGTGAAAGGACATGCACCCACATGTACAAGTTAGATCTTGGAATAGCAATAAACAATAGATGAAAAAAACAATACTCATTCCCTAGTTTAGCTTTCATACCAACAACTCCTGATACAATCCATTCCCCTCTCCCACCATTAGATATACAAAAAAAAATTTTAAAGATTGGTACACCCCAACTAACATCCTAAAAACTTTTCAACCAAATTATACATTAAGTTACATCACAATTCATTTTTTTATTAGGTATCCCTGACCACTATTGGCACAATGTGAACTTCCCACATACCTTCATGGTGCCAATCTGGAAGGTCACTATATATATATATATATATATATGTTAAACCATCTCATGAAGTATGTTGTATAAGATAACTTTCGATGAAAAATAATTGGGCATAAATTTGATAATTGGGAGAATCTTGGTGGAAGATGAAATCTTCAAATTCTTGGTGTAAATATCTAGGGCTATATAAGTTGAAATGACAAAAAAGATGGTTGATTATCATTACATTTATAGCACATTACTGCATTAAAGTGCTGAAAGATTATTATACTTATAGGTTCATTTGTGATTTAATATCAGATGGTAAATATTAATAGTATCTTCGAGGATGAATAACCAGTTCCATGTATTGTTGTAAATTTTTTGTAATAGGACTTAATGACTACTAAGTATACCTGATTCCCAGTGAATATAATTAAATCAATAAAGTATATATTCCCGATCATTGTTATCCCTGCATATCTTGCAAAAATATCTAATAATATTATATAGTCATTGTGTACAATGAATTTTCTATGATATCCAAAAGTTGGTCATATTGTTTATTGAATAAAAAATGATTAGTTTACAGTTAAACTATTAAGATCTGATATATTTATTATCAACTTTCATCATTCATGCACAAAAGAAATTTTCACAGCACCCATTTATTATAATTAATTCTGGAAAGGTGACCTTTTTCAGATGAATCATCTCCACATCAATATCTTTATAAAAAATAGTTGTATAGGACATTTCTATCCCACTTTGGATAATTTCTTCAGCCATATAAAATGCATGCTTAACTTACCTTGATTCATACTGTACTCTAAAAAGTAAAAAGGGTGTATTAAATGAGAAAATAAAATGTGATTTGTTAATAAAATAGATGTTAGTAAATAAACACTTTTCAAAATTGAGAAAACTATCGTTTTTCCTCTGTGCTATATCTGCACAGATAGACTGCAAAGTTTCCTAATGCATAGTTGAAATCATTTATTTTTATATATGGTTTTCAATCAGCAGCATGATAATATTTAAAGTAGTCTATCAGAACCATAACTTCTTGCCTTTATCAGTTGAATAAGCAATAATAATGTACAGTATAATTAATGTGAACTGAGCATAAAGATGCTAGCCATATATGAAAAAAATTTATAATTTGTGATTAAATAATGATTTACCATTCCTCCAATAAGTATTTTAATATATTTGGTTTTTTGAATACAAGTATATTATATATACTTTTACGCTGAATGTAATTATAGGGATTTGAACCCAGACTTTCAAGCTCCCTGTTATCATCCACTCTATTTTATACAACTGATAAACATGACCACATACATGCAAAAAAGATGAATGATCTCCAATATGTATTTTATGCTGAGCCATTGTCTATCACACACATATATATAATCAGTGCTTGGTTTATATTAAGATAGCAAATCTTCAAATTTGAATGGGCAGGCTTCAATCTTCCCCACTCTTGAACATGCCATCATCAGATTTTTAATGATATAGACAACTGAAGAATTGGAGAGTAAAGAAGATTGAAGTCTGCCCATTAAAGTTTAAAGATTTGCTATCTTAATATAAACTGAGCACTGATTATATACACGTGTTAAGAGATGATGATGGTTCAGCATGAAATATATAAATGGGAGATCGTGGATGATAAAAGAGAGCTTAAATGTCTGGGTTCAAATCCCTTATAATCATATTTGGTTTTGTGACATCATGTGAATGTCCAAAAATTGAACAGAATTTATTTGAAAACAAAGTTCACTAATTTATATACTTTCTTCCAGATATTAATGTTGTTTTATGTATAACTACATCATTATCAGTTTGTTATTCATCTATATTTGATATGTAAATTAAAAATTTCTTTTACCTATAACTCTTTCTTTTACAACTTTTGTGGGGATCTTTTTTTTTTTCTTCTCGGCCATTTATTTAAGATATGAGACTTTGACTCATTGAGGAAATCATAATATAAGTTCTAATTACATTCGAATATCGGCCTTTCAAGCCAATTGTGCAAACGCTTTGCAAGTGTTAAATAATAAATGAATACCCTCTGACCAATACAAGATATAGAATTTATGCAGGAATAAAAGGAATCCCAAAGAATCCCTCTTATTCCTACGACTCAAATATTTATATATGAGCAAATCTGAAGTACTGGCACAAAAGGTGTGACAATAGAACCATCACTTTAAATTATTATATACAATGTCTGAATGAATGACGCCGATGAAATTTTCTAGAATTTACTAAACGTCATTCCAACTGAAACTTAATCATATATATAAATAAGCATTTATTTTTATAGCGTCTGTATACAATATTGATTGTATCAAATGATATGGGTACTAAATTATTTTTCACAAGTATTGGGAATTTAAATAGTTGCATCAATCAATTTGTCATATGAAAGAGAAACAAATTCTAAATCATTAAAAGATATATTCACAAAATCATTTTTATTATGATATGTGAAAATTGATGTATTTTTATCAGTAATCATCAATAATCTCATAAATTTCACTACATTTAAGAGGCAGGTCATTCACTTGAATAAATTCATTCTTTATCATTCTTTGGATTTATGCATGTATGATCAAGTTGATGAAGGAGTTGAATATTACAAATTTAGCATTACTATTAGATACATTGTGCTAAAATCTACAATAATCCTAACAGCCAAACTGACAACTTATATGTATCAGACATGAAAATTTATCAAATATTAAAACTTTTTTTCAGATCTATTGATTCTAAAATCAAAGAAGCTGATGCTGATTGCATGGAATTTACAAATATTACTGATTTTAATATCAACATTATGATCATTGTAATAATGTCTTTCAAAGAATTAGAAAATATCTGGAGAATAAACTGTAGACTGACATGCTTAATTAAATATCTAGAGAATAAACTGTAGACTGACATGCTTAATTACATTCCCCCCCCCCTTTCATTATTTATAATATTTGATAGAGTAATGTGGAATAAATTTATGATCATCTTAAAAAATAAAGGAGTATTTTGGAAAAAGAGAAGATTGTTTTGAAATATGTATACTGGGCAAAAGATAAGAATTAGACTGCAGAATAATGATAATGATGAAGTTAATATTGAAAGAAGAATTAGGCAAGTATGCAGCAGGTCACCTGTTCTTTTTAATATTTATTTAAAAACATGTTAAATAATTATTTAAATTTTGAAAGAGCAAATGTTAGAGGTAAATTAATAAAATATATGCAAGTATTTGCAAATTAATCATTATTTTTTATTTCCTTAATTCTGAAAATATTATTTAATTAATGTTACTTTTTACTTCATTAATTCTGAAACCAGTTATTTAATTCTATTCAAACATGAAGGTTCTATCACAATATTTTTTTGATATTCACTGTCATTAAATAAATAAATTGAATGATGTGTCCCTCAGGGTATCATAAAATATTCAAGCACTGGAAATAACAAAATGACCCACAATCTGTATATTTATAGTTCACAAATTCACCACTCTAACACTGAATTCCACCATCATTCATATTACTTAATGGAATTTTCTCTTTTCAAATCAATTTTTTAAAATATATATATACTACTAATAATTATATGAGATTTAGCAATATTTTCCAGAGTAATTTTTTCCCCATAGTTTTTAAAAACATCAAAAATCTGAATCAGAAAATTACATTTTATATTATTTATACAAATAGCAGTTTTTTTTTTATATATAAAAATTTGCTTTGCAATATTGGCTAAGACTGAAACTACTCTTTCTTAAAGAGAATTTTTTATTTCAAAATCTCATACAAGCTTCAGAATTCATTTGCACTCACATTGCAGTTGATTTAAATTGTCTTAGCCAATTTAACATAGCAGATTTAAAAAGAAACATTTAAATATGATATAAGAGCAATTAATTCTCAAATTCATTTTTTTTTAAATTCCAGTAATTCTGTTTAACATTTTGATCCAATCATTCTCACTATTTGCAATTATTAGCTATTTACCAGTATTAAAAATCCTTGATAATAATTATTTTTTTTAATAATCACTGAAACATTCTAGATTTTTTTATGCAAATGGTACAGACTCAATTATTGTACATACAAACATTATAAAAAATTCACACAAAATTTTTTTAATGTTGCATCATAATGTTTGTTTGGAAAAAAAAAAAAAGCATATCCAAGATTCTTTGGAATAAAAAAAAATTATTTTTCATAACTTAAAATATTAGATTATTGAAAGTTCTTTCAGCATCTTGTTGTTATAAATAATACTACGATAATCATAAAGATCACTCAGTCAATATTGAAGGATAGCTTTAATTAAAAAAAAAAAACTAATATAATTATTAATATATTAAATTCTGATTATTATGTGTTCTAAAATGCTAATAAGATTTTAATCTTAAATAAATTGTATAATTATCATTTGTAGTAAAGATAATAAAATAAAAAAAATTTTGAAAAAAAAAAAGATGGGAGAAAGGGTGGGCCTCTATTTATTATTTATCACAAACATTTAATTAGCTAATATTCAAAGTAAAAATAAATAAATAAATATAAATGATAGTAATGATAAAATCAAATGAAAATTACATACCTGTTACATCATCTTGAATCATAATAAACAAAGAACAAAAATTATGTATTAAATCTTTACTACTCCTAGAGTACATTCAAGTTCAATAATAATAATAACAAGAACAATTGTATGATTAAAATTTATTGAATATTACATTTTGAGTAATTAAAAGTTCCATTTTGTTAGTCTGAATTTACGTTTTTCTTTGTTACTACAAGTGACAATGTAATTAAAATTGAGACCTTAGAATTCAACATACAAGATAAACAGGTAACAATTGGTATCATATTAAAGTTTAAAATAGAAAATGCACTAAAAACAGTTTATTAATTAGTTTTAAAAAACCAGATTTTATATGAACCAAATGTAAAATGCTTAAAATAAAACTAACTGAAACATAATGATCATTCAAAAGATGCTGGAATAAATTATATTTACCCAAAATCTTCCAAAATGTATAGACATCCATTAAATTATTATTATCTACTAAACCTGGGTTTCTCAAATTTTTTCCACTTGCAACCCCTTTAACCTGAACAAATATTTTCACAATCCTGAGCATACATACATATATATAAACTAGGAACATGATTTAAAACATTTGCTGATAATAAATCATAAAGAAAATTTATTTGAAACAATTCTTAGATATACATTCAATATAATTTTACCATTCATTAAAGATAAAGACTCATAATCATAATAATGAGCAAGGTGTGCTTGTTTACTTTTACATAAAGAATTAAATTTTAGATGAATATTTGATATTGCAGGACACTGAGCTTCTTCAATGTTTTGCAGAGTTTACCATTTTTTTTATTTTATAAATGTTAATGCTGAAAATGCTGCTTGACATAAAAATGTAGTACAAAACAATAGAAGTACATTTAGGGCCATTTCAGAAAGTGTTGAAAATTCTGTCTTAATCCCAAACCAAAATTAACAATTTTTTGAAAAATTCGAGTTTTAAACCTATGTCACTCAATAATTCAGCAACTTCTTGAATGTTTAATGGTAAATAACCCACATTAATTATTTCAATTGAGTAGTATGGTTTATGAACCCAATTTTCTTTTTCAATAATGAAAATTTAAAGGAATGTATTTTTAAAAATGTGTCTCCACTTCAAATGATCGATTATAACTTTTAGAATTAAATCTTTAGAAAGATTATTTTCAATTATAAAAGCATCTATAGCTATAAACATTTCTAAAGATTCATTTCCCATTCTATTTTTCTATATACGTATTCACTTTTTTAACAAAACATTCAATTTTATATTTTAAAATAAATATGTTACAATTATTTAATCCACTCAATTTTTCAAAATTATCTGATAAATAATAGTTTTAAAAACCATAATTCATTGTGAAAAAAATCAACAATCAGATTTCTGCTCAATTAAAAATACGAGAATTTCATCTTTCAACTATAATATGTATAAACTTCCTCCTCTTGAGAGCAACTGTGTATCACATATAGCAATAAGGTTTGATAGATGATTAGTAAGAGCTCAGCTTTTTATGAAATTAATGATATTGATAACACTGCAAAGCACAGCATTTAAATCTGGTGATATTTTCTGGCTACAGTGCTTGTTTGCTTCCCAACAAAATCATACAATAAGTAAAATATGTTCATTGCCATTAGCTTTAACTTTTGATACAAATCCAATATTCTCACACATCATTGCCCTACTACCACATGACATGGCTGCAACTACTCAATTGTAAATCCCTATTTGGGAAAAAATTATCAACTTTTATGTCTTCCCCTCTTGTGTACACTCCCAAAGGATGACAAAGCAATAATTCTTCATGTATTTTTCCTTCATACTCATATCTTATATAAAGTAACAATTGTGCCAAGTTAGAAATATCAGTCATTTCATCCAAATGAATTACAAATGTTGGGCTGTTCTTAATCCTAAACTTCTGCAATTGGTCATTACTAATTTCAGAAATTCTTCTGGAAACAGTCCATATTTTTCCCCATGAACTATTTTCAACATTTTTATTGCAGCTGGCAATATGAGATCTTGTTTTTTGCAATTAAATAAGAAGGTGCATAAGATGAAAGTGAATTCTTTTTGTTGACAACAACAAATTTCTCAAAACATTGTTTTTCTGTATTTGAAGATTTTAAAAGTCATTCAAAGTATTATTTTGGTTTAGTGCAATACGTTCAATGCTTACTATCAGATGTCACTTTAGTTTAGATGGCTTCATGCTCTTAAGCAAATAAATTATTCCACATCATTACAATTAACATATAAAAACCCAAATACCAAAAACAAATTGTCATATTTTCAGTTTCTTGTCAAATTAAATCCCACTTTCTAAGTATTACAACCTGCTAGCAAGAACTCGGCAAGGAATCTGTTGCAGTATCAGCACAATTTTTATTCTTTCTGTTTAAATTTAGCAACTCATGCTTAACAAAAAAAATATTTTTTCTTGAAATATAAACATCATAATTTTTAAAAAAATGATATATATATATCATAATTATTAGGATTTTTCGAAATTGAATTCATTTTATTCATATTACTACCTTAGAAATTTTTAAGAATTTGAAATTTTTTGAATATGCAAAAATTAAGTTCTTTAAAAATTTCAGACATTGGCCCAAGGACTCCTTTAAAAAAAAAAAAAAAAAAAATTAATTTTGAAAAAACCATCTTCGCAATTAATTAAGATATGTCACTTGAAAAATTTTTGGTTATTATTTGTGTTTGAAAATTTAATATAACTAAAAAAATAAAAAATACATCATTAGAAATACCTATTTTTTATTAATATAGAAACCATATTTATCTATAAAACACACAAGAGTTATTCTTCTTGGAATAAATACTAGCTTCAATTTATGAAATTAAATTTAATTGAAATGAGAAGATTTTTAATCTTTTCTGATTATTGTTTCTGTTTACAACAGATAACTCATGAAAGAAAACATTTCATATAGGTGAAAAGTTGAAACAGCATGTTAATTTTATACTTACTTGTCAAGGAATAACAATACAATAAAATAATACTATAACTCAGGATATGCAATAGTCTCAACTGTGCAAGCGGAAGCACTAGCAGAATGCATAGACCAAACAGTGGAGTATGATATCCAATCAATTGCAGTTGACTCAAGCCCTCTTTCATTATTATAAACTCAAAGCCATACTATATGCGTATTGTTGCCAAACTGATTTTGAATTAATTTTTGTTTGCTATGCATCCAGAAATTTTTTAATTTTGCTAAAATTTCTGCAATCCTCAAATTTAGTTACAAAATCCCATATACAGTCTTGGCCCACACTTTGATAAGCCCTTTGCTATATGATAGATCCTCTACACTTATTATTTAGACAAAATTACAAGGGTGTACTTTAAATTTTTAGGTTCAAACATTTTTTTAAAAAATTATGATTGATATTAACCAAAAAATTGTATTTAATCTTGAATCTATGCACATTAAAAAAAGAACTGTCAATACAATTCAAAAAATAAATTAATTTATGAACACATTTAAAAATATACTTAAAAAAACACACACATTTATGCAATTATCAGTGAATTAAAATGCTTAAATAATGTGCGATGCTTCTATTTTATCTTTTCTGTCAATTTTACTTTTTCTAAGCAAAAAAAAGTTTTTTCCATTTATTGTTATATATTTTTGATTATAGACCTATCCAACTTTTATCATTTTTATACAAAATTTTTACCAAGATAATTACAACTCGTCTACAGAAAACATTGGATTTCTACCAACCAAGAGAACAAGCTGGATTTAAGTGGTTTTAGTACAGTAGATCATATCCAGGTATTGACAGAAGTTATAAAAAGGACAAATGAATGAGTTGCCATTATGCTTTGGATTTATAGATTATGAAAAAGCATTTGATTCTATAAACATTTCTTCAGTGACTAAAGCACTGGATCATCGAGGTATATGGATCCAGGATATTTTGAAGAATATTTATAAAAATGCACAGGATGACTCCACATCTCCAAAACTTTTTACATCACTGCAAGAAGTATTTTGTGGATTAAAATGGGAAGCTAAAGGAGTGAAAGTAAATGAAGATTATTTAAATCATTTAGATTTTGCAGACGATGTAGTTGTTTTTGTAAATAATGCTTTACTGCTGCAGGAAATGTTGCACAAGTTATCAGATGAAAGTAGGAAAGTAGGATTAAAGATAAATGTTAAAAAGACTAAAGTAATCTTCAATGGATTTTCTCAAAACATGAAAATAAAGATTGATTATGAGTTAGAAGGTAACAGCTACAAATACCTTTGGTCAGGTTATTAATACAGATGGAAACATAATGGATGAAATTAATCATAGAATTAAACTTGAAGTGCTTTTGGTAGAAATAACTTGATACTAAAAGGAAATATGCCTATGTTTTGAAAAGAAAGGTTTTTAATAAATGTGTTTTACCAGTTCTTACTTATGGATCTGAGACTTGGGCACTTAATAGAAGAGCAATACAGAAACTTCAGGCTACTCAAAGACGTATGGAGAGATGCATGTTAGGAGTAACAAGAAGAGATCCAAAACACAATATAGGGTAAAAGAACAAACAGCTGTTACTGATCTCATTGAAAAAAATTAAAAGACTGAAGTGGAATTGGGCTGGACATACTGCAACAAGAGATGATAATAGATGGCAATTGAAATCTTAAACTGGATTCTAAAAGATTGTAAAAGACATAGAAAGAGACCATATGTGAGATTGATGGATGAAAAAAGAAAAGTATGCAGGGATGATGTGGAAAAGAGAAGCTAAAGATCGGAGATGGACTGAACTTGGAGACCTTCATCTGCAGTGGATTGATAAAGGTTGATGATGATGATGATGGTTTATAGATTCCTTAAATTGGCTTTTTCTTTCATTTTAAAAATATTTAATAGTCTAATCTGTGCTATTGAATACATCAAAATAAATAAAATACTAAGCTGTTTCCTTTTTCTAAATCTTTCTCAGTAATATTTCTTACAATTCATATCTCTATTTTTTATATTTCCAAATATTTGTCAGTTATAAACATATTTACTTTATAAGAAAATTCTACTATTAAAAATTGCAAATTAATACTTGTGATACTGCATGATCTATTTGATCTTAATTGATTTCCTATTTCCTTTATTAATAAATCTCCGTTTTTCGTTTTAAAAATTGTTGGATTTCTACTATCGTGTTTTTTCTTAATCAATCTTTCCTTTATAATTCAACTTTCTTTTATACTCTCTAGTTAGCTAATTTAGTCTCCTTCATTTTTTAGGTCATTGGTAAACTTTATATATATATTCATTTTTTCTTTTTTCTATCTTATGAGCTAATCCAAGACTTGATTATTTACATTTCCCACAGCCAAGTGTCTATATGCAGCTTCTTTTAATTATTTTTTAAATAAGTCCTATCACTTAATGGAATTTCTAATTTCTATCGTACTTTACTGCTAATTATGCCTGTACAGAATATTATTAATTCAGATAGTCTTTTCACATGATCAATTCTTTTAACATTTATTTTAAATTCATAATAATTAACTAAGTTTTTTTCCAATTTTCCTTCATCACGTCAATGACTTTTTTCTTCTTTATTTTCCATTCTCTTTAAAAAAAAAAAAATTACAATACCCTAATAGCCAAACTATGAACACAACTTATATCAATTTAAAGATAAATATTTTTAATAACTTAATTTAAAATTTCTTTTGGGATCAAAACATAATTTGAAATCTATTTACAGCACTTAGAATTTCTAAAGTATAAATTATTTTGTGAGTTTAATCATATATTTGTTTTTACACAAATCACTTCTTCGTATGTTGACTATACACAATATGTAGCTTTCTATAATTATCCGTTTTTCTACCACAGAAATATTATTGTACAATTAATTATCTTAAGCATTTGGATTAGTGTGAATGAGATTACAATGGCAAACAAAAGATTCATGAATATAATCCAAATTGGAAAAAATAAAAAATCTACATTTCACCAATTATTTTGTCATTTTGGGAATTTAATGTTATACTTCACTGTGTGATTAACTGCTAAATATTCAAAATTAAATGTAATGACAAATAAAAAAACTTTTGTCTAAATCTGACTTGAATAAAAGAATTAAATAAAAAATAAATTATAAATCTTTTATATTTTTTTTTTCAATTTACTTTTTTAATTTCTTTATATAAATTCTTATTATCATGTTCACATAGAAAATTAAGATCGTTTGAACCAAACTCTAGACTAATCACAATACATCTTTTTAAAACATTTGTTTCAGTCCTAAAACTATACATTCTATACTCTCCTTAAATATCTTCTGAGTAAGATATGTAGTTTTATAATAGTGATAATAATGTCATTTTTAATATTAGTTTTCAACCATTTCTGATTGAATCATACTTATATTGTTTCAATTACTTTATGCAAATCTTAAAAATAATACTTCATTTGAAGTATTTTTCTATTTGTTTTCACAATCAATTTCATTAATTTTCTCTTTACTTTTAATATAAAAATATTCTTACATTTTTGCAAAACTGATTTTTGCTATCTTTAAAATATAACTCTAAATTGTAGAATTCCCAAAAAAAAAAATTTATTTTAATCAGGATCCAAATGTTTTTAACAAATTTTCAAAGTTTGATACATACTGCTCAACATAGATACAGCTTTGCCCAGAAAAAATGCAATGCAGCTGTGTACACATCAACCAATAGTGAGTAAAGCATTAATATTGGCAGCCAATTATAAGCTATTAAAAAAAACATGGCAAAAAGAAATTTACATAACATGTTTTATATTGAAAAGAACAATTTAAGTTAAAACTTCACCATCAACTATGATGGTAAATGAAGATGCATAATAAAAAATACAACTTATTGAACATGTATTGCAATATGAGACTAGGTGAATTGTTTTCAGCAAGTCATGACAGTCAATGACAAGAAATATCACTACTATAAAGTTACTATGTGGATCTTCATTTCTATTCATTTTAATAATACTAGAAATCTCTCCATATCCTAATGTCATCCTGTGCAAGCCTTAGTAATCAATATATGCAAGAAGGTTTGTACATAAAATCCCTATCAAGTGTTTACTCATTCAATATCCCCAGACTAGCTTTTTTAATAATCTTACAATCAATCATCAAAAATACATAAAAATCAAATTATATGATTTTAATAATTTTTTAAACCCTAGCAATATTCATGCAATGCACTGTATTATTGAAATAACACATATTGCAGACAGAAAATTAATTCACATTCACTTGCCTCCAAAGATCTTATACAAATAATAAACTAGAAAATGCTTTCCTGAAAACCTTTTCTGATAATTCTCAGACTATAAGTCATCAATAAGTTCTGATAATAGCAGAATTTCATGACAACAGAAATAATACTTCCAAATATAAGTCTAATGGCAATATGCCTACGGCCATCAGTTGTGATAATGTCTTCTCTATCATATATTACTATCACAAATATAGTAAACATTATAACTAGTATTATTATCTTTTCTACAATAATCATGGCCAATTTATACATTATGTCATACAAATTAATCGAATATTTTCTGGACCAGAATGACTACCATCTCTCATTTCTGTACTACATCTTAATGGATATATACAAACATAACTTCAAATTGGTCTTGCAGTCCTACAGACCTATGAAACTGGGTGAACAATATAATAGAAATCATATATACTGCACATCAGAATTATTATGGAAGATATTGAATGCTATAATAATTCGGCTCAAGTATTTTTAAAATTAAATGTGTTATTACCATGGCTGCTGAGTTTGTTCGAGTTTCGTTTCTTTTTATTCTTCTTAATGAAATAAAATATTTTTTTAGTTTATCAAATAAGATTTAAAACTTTATTACGATCCGTTGGATTATAAATATTGTAAATGGTACAATGTTATCTTTAAATGAGTGAACATAAGTAAAGATAAATATTAAATGATATAGGAGACATTAACTTATACCTTATAACAACTTTTTTTAAAGAAAAAAAATTCAAAAAAAATAAATAATAGTAATGTTGTAATTTTGACTGATTTGTAAACTTTTTTTAAAATACGACAGATGTACATTTGCAAACGTAGATTTAATTAATTAAAACGCCATTTTAAAATATCAATATAAATAAAATTGTAATAGAATATATAAATATAACTAACCAAATATATTTTGAATTATATTAAGTGGATTATCTAACCAATTATCAATTCCAGGCATTGTAATAAAAAAAGTATATATAAAAATAATATAATACTAATTTGAAAAAATGTAAACAAACACTCAAACGCAAACTGCTTTGAGAAATGGCGGGAAACAAATCACGTGTACGTGTTTATATTTATTTTGGGTTTTAATAACAATTAAATAAAAATAAATTGTCATAAAATTTCTATAAATTTATTATTTCATATAAATATTATATTATACTTTAGTTTCGATTTTTGAAAATTAATTTATTATCCGCCAATTATCTCTTTAAATACGTGTCGGGTTATGGCGGACAAAAGTCGAAAGCCGTCTAATCCTCAATCTTCTACTCCTCTTCTGCTGTTGTCAGCGGGAGAGGGCTTGACTCTTAATTCTATGAGCGGTAGTGCAATGCTCATGCCTGTTCCACAATCGGAAGCATCATTGATTCCAACAGGTTGTAATATTAAAAAATAAATAATCTTGTTTACAAATAGTAGTCATTTAAACATGATATGAACATCTAAACGTTATTTTTCATTTAAATTGAGCATTATAAATAAAGGAATTCTTGTGTAATTTATTGGCAAAATATTTTTGAATTATACTGAAACTATTTTTTGTATAGTGTGTTATCAATTATATCAACAAAATATACATCTGTCATTATATAACTCGAAGCTTTTATTTCCATTTAAAGCATTTTATAGAGAGAATTGTAGAAGTCTAAGTAAATTAACAATTACTTTTTTATTTAAAAATATGCAGATTTAATTTACTATAAAACTTAAAGGTAAATCATGTTTGAATTCATTGATAGATAGGTATTATGGCATATATTTATTAGAATCGAAAAGTCTTGATGTAATTATTCTGTTTATCATGTATACTACTGGTCATAATATTTTAAAAAATAGCACAATAGTTAGAGTATAGGAAGAATTGTACGAAATGATGGACAAAGAACATCAGGCAGAAGAGTGAAAATTTACCTTTCAAAAAGCAGGCATGAAAATATTAAAATATGTTTTAATGAAAATTAATGCGAAATGTTTTAAATTATTTCGATTCATAGCTATAAGGATAATGTAAAAATATTTTAATTGTAATGTGAAAAAATATGTTAGAGAGAAATGAAAGAAGGAAAAGCAGGGACATTTTATTCCAAGGTACAAGACATTGGATATATGATTTAGGAGGCTGCAGATTTATAAAAATATAAAGATGTGAAAATTATTTTATTATTTTATTTTTTCTTACAATTTCTCTTTACTACTTAATTCTTTATGCATTGATTGTATATATATAACTATTTAATGCACTTTCTATAGATAGTTTTTTTACAATGGATTATTTTTTTTATTTCTTGTTATGTTATAATATCCAAACATATATGAACCCATAATTAGTATATTTATAAATATTTAAATTAATATAACACATTATATATAATACTTTATACATTTACATATAAAGTTTTTACAGATTACACTTAATTTTTAATGAACCTATTACATATATATCTCTGTATTAAAAATAAGTAATGCATAAATAAAATTAAAATAGAATATGATGAAAATAAATCAATTAATTATAAAAAATGTCATTAAAAGTTAAATATATAGAAATGTAAAAAAATAATTTAGCCAAAAGATTCACATAATAATAAAGAAGAGGTTTAAATTTAAAAAATTTGTTTTTAAAATATATGTTGCACCAAAATATTATGATACAGGGGTTTAAACCCTATAATTTCAACCTCATTAAAAGTAAAGGACCATTTTCTTTAATAAATAAAAAAAAATTTTTAAATTATAATTAATTTAAAATTAAAATGATATATTTAAAATATATGATGAATTGTTATATTTATGTAAAGCCCTGCATGGCTGTGTTGCTGTAATCAAAGTAAATTCAATTATTTAGTTTTATTAAACCTTGCAAAAAAAAAAAAAGTGAGAGAAAAAAGAAAAACTTTATAACATTTTTTTTTTCTAAAAGTTAAAATATTTCGTTTTTAGTTAATTATGTTTTTGTATGTTAAACATACCTTTTAAAACAGGCAAAACTCTCTATACAGTAGTGCCATTCAATGCAAGCTAGAGTAATCAATGGATGCCAGAAAGCTTGTGCATAAAATCCATATCTAGTGTCTACTCGTCCAATATCCCCAGACTAGTTTCTAGCTTGTGGCTTTCATCACTGATGAGCAAGCATAAGAAATGATGATCATGTGATGTTTAGTGTTTTAAACATATCTATTATTAGTAGTTAACCAGATTTAATTCATTGATAAGAAGATTAAGTTATTGATTCTCTCTCTCAAGTTAAAAATCATTAATTAAAAATGAAAAAAAAAAAAAATTAAAATTAAAATTTTAGTTAGCTTGTCTGCATTGGTCTGGTCACACAAGCAAATAAATTTGGGCTACAAAATGAGTTTCTTTCATTGTTCTCTCCGTTTCATGCTGTGGGTGATCTGGAGAGCAGACACAAGTGGTGTGCCAGGCTATAAGAATAAAAATAAAATCTTATGCTGCTAGTAATAATTGTGACTGAAATAGAAGCTTACTTTTCCAATAAAGAAATGAAAAATAGTAACTTGGGAAATGTGAGTACCAGTATGAGTGTAAATCTGGCTTCATAAGTATTGATGGCATTCATTGCCAGAAAATGGCTAGCCTACTTTATAATGACGTTTCCCACTGTCTAAAGTTTATTAGAATAATTTGCTAAAGAAATGGGAGAGAGAATGAAGGAATACTGGTAAAAAAATCAACTCTCATAGGCAATGCTATGTTATTTCATGTATGTGTAACATAAGTTGATTTTAAAAGAGAATATTCATATTAGAACTAAGATGGACAGTCCTTCATATGATAATAAATCACCAGCTGTTAAATCGTAGAAGCATCTATTGTGATACTTAAAAATTGGACAAGAATTACATGTGCACACATAACAGCATATCCAGAGAAAATCCAGGATAGTAGTACTTTGAACTCCTTTAACAA
This sequence comes from Epiperipatus broadwayi, assembly GCA_028023455.1. Lineage (NCBI taxonomy): Eukaryota > Metazoa > Onychophora > Udeonychophora > Euonychophora > Peripatidae > Epiperipatus > Epiperipatus broadwayi. The sequence goes on from JAQFVV010006443.1 coordinate 1,208,291, forward strand.
AATGAGCTCAAAATCCAGAGGTGAAACTATGCTATTTTTATTTTATTGGTGTTTTTTTTTTTCAATTTCTTTTTACCCTTGAATGTATTAATTGTCAGTGTATTTCTTTTTTTTTTTTGATGGATATTTTTTTTATTTGTACAGGTACATTTTTTAAAAAATATTATAATATCTGTACATAAAAAAATGTTCTTTTATTTCTTGGGAATTAGTTAAGATTTGAAAATGTGTTTGTATTTATTTTGAATTTTTTTTTTATTATTGTTAAATTGTTGATTTTTATTATTTATTCATAGCAGCATTTCAGAATAATTATAAAATCTTGTAGTTTGAGCAATAAGGCTCTATGTTTGGAAGTTATCAAAAGGGAGATTAAAGAGCTAGTATAGGGGTAATACCGGATCTAAAAAAGAAAAATGGAATAATAATAATAATTAAGAAGGTCAATTTATCATATGATAATGAAATGCTATAATATTTAGAATAGCTGGCACTCATTAATTATAAATCTAAAAAAATATGTATAGAGAGTTTTGCCTGTTTTAATAACAGTTAAGAGTAAGCATAAGAAATGTTGATCATGTGATGATAATTATAAATCTTTCATGATTCATCGGCTAACCGCCAACAGCATTATAGTTAAACTCATTCAAAGAATATATATGTGAGTAAACAGATAATCGGTCCAGTACATTTGGTCACACAACTGGGGTAGTGTACATGGTGTGACTGCGACTCTATCTGACCAATACAATATATATATATTAGATTCATTAAAAAATAATTGTAATCTACGAAACCTAATATGTGAATGAAGTATTATATATTGTACTGTATATATATACATATGGTACAAGAAGGTTAATATTTGGTAATATTTAAAAGCTAAAATAAAAATTATAAATAATTCAATAAATACTATTTAGTTTTTTGTTGGTGTAATTTATTTTTGCGTACATTGAAGCTGCAAATATTACTATACATATTTGTGCTTCCTTTTGTCTACTCATTCAACTCGCATACGCATTATGTGCATATGAAAATTCAATAACCTTAGGTGTATTTCAAATAATTTTACTAATAATGTATAAGACAGAATAGATATTTGCGAGTCACAATGTAAGCGTTAAATCTGGTGGTTTTGGCAGCCATTGTCTTATTTTAAAAAAATATACAAAAATTGAAAGCAACAAAAATGATGTAATTAATTTCTACTTTGCTAATTGATTGGATTTCCATTACCATATATGATAATATACTTTAAAAGAATGTATCACACTTTATAAGGACAAAAGACTATTTTTTATTCAAATTTCACTTGGCTAAGTGATCAGCTTTTCATTAGCATATATGAAAATGTGGGTCAATTTAAGATATGACAAGTATACTGAGTTTGAGACAATGGTTAGCAAAAATTTAATCAGATTTCTCTAAACAAAAATGTAAGGGAAACAAAGGATCATTAAGTATAAATAGCTGAAATTTTGACTATCAGTTAAATTTTTTTTTGATTTTTATGTTAGAGTGCTACCGTAGTCCACGCGAGTTTAATTTGTGAAATAAAATTACGTCAGGTAAAGGAAATGACCGTTTGCCTCCCCATATCCTGGGACTCTCATCTTCCTGCTTGTGATGCCAAAGCCCAAAACAACTGGGCCCAAGTGAGTGAATTTGAACTTTAATTATCAACCGATGACTGTTTCCAGTACAACCCATATGTGATCATGATCCACCAACATCTGTTTTGTGTTAACAGTATGGGCAGGTAAATGTCTGCATTGCTGCCAACCATTGAATTTTTATTTATTTAACATTTCAATTTAACAATATATTTGTAAGCTTTCTTGTTTCTTCAAAGCTATTTTGTAAATATTCACTAATGTCTATACAATCTAATTTAAGCTGTATTAATTTCGTTTTAACTTTGGTGCAACAATTTAGATTGGAAATTTATTTCTCTTTTAGTTTATTATTTGATCTATTTTAATATGCCAAGTTGATACTCAACTCAGCAAGTAGCTTAACTCTACCACTCATAGTTTTCTCCTATTGAATTGTTGGGGACATAAATGTTACTTATCAGTCAATTATCCTAAGAAAACTCGCTTGGGTTTATACCAATTCTTTCTATAATATTGTTTGCTATTTAATTGCCAGATAAAGTTTTAAAGCCTGTACTTAGTTACCCTCATTAACTATGATTTAAACCCTTACCTAATCATTGAAATATGTTTTGCCAACTTATTTAAATAAAATCTATCATAAATGAATTTTAATATTTAAGATATTATCAGCATATGTGTGATCAGTGATTTTATTTTATATAAACAATATGTCAAATTGTATGTGTATTAATCATTATCAAAATGTAGGGAGATATTTTTGAAATGTGGAAAAGAGCAATTTATTCCCTTTAGTTTAGATCATGACCCATTATATATTTATCCGGCATTGGTTAACTGCCCAGACGGTTTGTGTTTACGCATCCCATTGCGTCTGATAGCATATCATTTTAAACAGGTATTAATTAGTTTATTGTAGTTGTGACACGAACTATCCAGGTGTAGGCATTATAAAGGTATCCTTACAATTGTTTAATTCATTAATTTTCTTATTTCGCCATGCAAATTGGGATCTTCGGAATGCTTAGCCCACTCCTCATTGCCCTTCACAAAGTAGATGCTTTTCCTACTGGGGATCAATTTTAGGTTAATGGATAAGTGTATGGGAAAATGCAGATAAATCACCCCAGCACGTTAGTTTGTGTCACTATTATTCAGAAATATGTCATTGACTATCGCGCAGGCATACTCTCTCTCTCTTGTGCAAATATGACAAAGCCCATCAGTGTCTTAAGTGACTGTCATATATGCAATTGTAAATGATAATGTAATACTGCCTTAATTCATATTGCTTTACTATTATTAAATAGTTTAGATTGCGCTTTACGCAAAAAAGTGAAGCTTGTCTCAATCTTATTACAAGTTACATGGCTAGTGCAATCTAAACTATTTACTAATCAAAGGTGAAGTAAAAAACTAGTATTTTATTTTACTATTATTATTGATTTATTTATAAACCTGCAATGCTATTTGTAAGACATGATTGTATGCTTTTCGCCAACCATTCTATTTAGTTATTTATGTCCGATTATGTAGTTACTGTTTTGTTTTAGCTGAACCATCTTGCTCCCGCCCATTGGGGGTGATCTTCAAAATCTAGTAGAAATGTGATCACGCACGCTCTTAAACCACACATCATCAATTATTGCTTATAAAATCTGTTATACATAAATTCATGATATGGTAAACTATAAATTTTATTATTTAAAGTGATTAAATTATTCTAACCTTGGCGTATTAACCGCACCAACTAAATTTCATGTACTTACCACTCATTTATGTAATAAACACAATATATTTATTTCTGTAACCTGTCATAATGATTGTATACACATTCCCACATATATATATATATTTGTTTCATTATATTAATCAACTGTCGTTCTTATTTGTTTAATAATTCATGTTATATCATTTATCTGTTAAGAAATGTTGCTATTCAGTGACCGAATCTCTAGCATTAATTCATTGATTTAATTATCTTAAACCCTTTTAATTAATGGACTCTCCCGCTGATTTTAAGTCTCTTTGCTCTTTCTGTTCTCATTGCCGGGATGAGAGTAATGAAAAGCTTGTTAGTATCATCAAAAGTGTTGCTCATGTAATCATAGATCTTGGAACACAGGTAAATAGGTTAGTAGCTAGATGGCTGAACTTTTGCTTGGATTCTAGGTCTTGTTGAATGAACACACGATTTTGATCAGTACAATGTACAAAATAAAGTTAAAATTGGAAGGAATGGAAATACATGCAGATAGTTAATCCAGATAAACAAAATAAAGAAATTCCAAATGCAAGTGATTACAATCAGAGTAATATTTTTTATTGATAATTAAAGATGGAACCAAAGAAATTTATAGAAAAAGAACTTTGTAGCTAGAATGAAAAAAGAAATGTACAAGATTTTTAACTTGTAATCTGATAAGAAAACAAAAGATGAAAATATAATATGTGCAGAGACTGAAAGCTGGAGTAATATAAAAGAAGTGGACAACTTCAGAGAGCTCTTCTGTTTTGTTGACTGTTGTCTTGTGTGCTGCATAGGTAAAAGGACAGGAGGGGCTAATTGCATTTTTGTTTTCTCAAAGCCACACTAAAATGCTTCCATCCGGAGCTGCTAATATGCGGAATGAATTCATGATGAGCGAGTATAAACCAGAGCTCGCTTACAACTTCTTTATGAAAAAGTCGTCCAAAAGCTTCGAGTTTAGCCTTATCTTACTACAGACCAGAAATGTGAAAATGTCACCAGAATGAAGTCAAAATTAACAACTACGGATTCCTTCATAAAAAGACCATGCATGGTATAATCAACCTTCTATGTAACCTCGAGGAACTTACTGGTAAGATAATAGTCATATAAAATAACTTGTATCTTATTAAATATGTGCATAAACTAAACCCTAATTAGAAACTTCCAACACAAATAAAGAGACATTCATTTTTTTATTCTCCAATGAGCTGTTTGAATTAATTGATTAGCATTGTTGTCTGAATACATATGGGTATATTCCTTCCATTTTTATTAATAATTTATAATTATTATTAAAAATGGTAAAAAAAACTTTTTGACATGGAAAAAACAAATGATAAAAACTAATTTCATTTAAAGGATGTAATTGTATAAAGTAAGCATAAGATAATATTAAAAGTGTTCATTCTGAAATTGGTGTGGATTCTGGTCACAATTTAATATTGATAGAATTGAATTTCATTTAAAGAAATGGAGAAAAATTAAAATTTAAAATATTATTCATTGATAAATTTGACAGGGGCTGAGCAAGAAACTTCTCATATTCTAAAGTAAGTAATAGGAATAGAAATTTGTTCCAAGAAAATGGAAATTATTATTTTATGCCATTTGTTTAAAAATATTGCTTTTTCAAATCGGTGTAATTTTCTCTCTTTTACCATAGTGTTATAATTTTTTTTAATTAAATTTTGTATTGCATTTTTCTCCTTCATTAATTCTTAATTACAAAAAGAGGTTTGCTATTGTAGAGTTATCCTTGGAATAGTTTGATGAATTTAAAAGTAATATTGAGAAAGTTTTGAAATAAAAATGAGAAGTAAACAAAGGTTATTAAACTTGGAGTATACAGTATTCTCAGTATAAGAATAAACATTTAAACCAGATTATGGACTTAAGTATTTATATAGATGGATAGGCAAAGATAAAATATATGAAAAAAAATGAAAGCAAGATTTATACCAAAAACCAATGCTTTCTCTTTTTTTTTTTAACGGTGAATGTATTTCCTGTTATTCTTTCTAATAATTCATTTGTCTAATATTTATCCTATTGGTATATTATTTCAAATTCTTAAACATTAACATGAGTCATGGTTTTTTAGAATGTTAGTTACAACTATTATGATAGCTTCTATGGAGCTGACATAATAGGTACTGTACTCCAATTGCACCAGTGTTTAATTTGTAATGTGAATACATGTGGTTATAAGTCCAAATAAGATTAAGTACAATAAAGAAAAATGTCCAATTTTTGGATCTGGAATAATTATTTTTTCAAACATGATAATTGCATTATTGCCAAATTAACGTTTCACATGAAATATAAATAATACATAATTAATAAGCTAGTAAGTTAAATAACACTTAAGTCTTCTAACTTGCATTTAACATTTATTGACTTTAATAATCCACTTCTTATCACTAGTCTGGATATCTGTTTTGAAATCTCAAACAGCATCCAGACTAGTTTCAAACTATTGACCTATATCATATAATAATTTGGAATAAAAAAATATGGCAGTAGTGCAAACAAATGGTTCTATGTAACTAAACTATTTGGTATCTACAACTAATTCATATTTTTATACTCAAGATTAGAGTAATGCTATTATTGCAGTCAAAAATAATAGGATATACAATGAAGCATTATTATTATTGAACTTTTAGAACTCTGAGTGATATATAAATTTTATACGTATTTATGTAACTGAATGTGGACTCCACCTGAAGATCTAACAAAGGAAGTGTTGAAATTAAAAGTCGTATCATTTTTAGTTGTAATTTAAAGTGAATGATCTATTTTCACACTTTCTTTGCCAGTACTTAAGATTTGCCCATATATAAACATTTGGGTTCAGAAAGAATAAGTGGATTCATTTTATTCTTTCTTAAATGCTATATCTTGTATTGGCAGTGGAAGTATTCATTTATTATTTAACACTCGTAAAAGCGCATGTACAATAGCTGTAAAAGGCTGATATTTAATGTATTTAATTAATGTTTTATATAATTGTTCTTTCATGCTAAGTTTAACTATCATATTTCTCTATTTAAACAATATTGTTTTTTTTTTAAAAATATCAAGGACAAATCTCTTTAGTAAAACTTGTGTGCTTTGTAAAATTATAATAAGTGATGAATATACAAAAAATTTGAAAGACTTCTCACATTATTCTAAATGCTTATTAAATCCTCTAAATGTCTATATTAAGGGTTTTTCTTCACCAAAATTATTAATTATATTAACTACTTAATGAACTTAGATATTTTGTTTATTAACCATCATAATATGAAGCTTAGCTAATGAATATATACTTTAAGGAATTATTTTGTATTGCAAAAGTAAAAATACTATTTATATTTTGTATTGCAAAAGTAAAAATACTATTGCTAAACCTGCTTTAGTATTGAAACATTTCAAAATACAAAGTTTTTGATTTTAATAGATATCTTAATACTAGTAAGAATGTACATATAAATGTGGCTACTATACTTCAATTTATAATTGGCTATATTACTTTAATGCACTTATTTTTAGAATGTTCTCTTGGATGAATATATTTAAAGGATCTTGGACTATAAGGCAATTCTGCCAAAAATTTATCTTGGGACTATTTTTTTTTTGTCATAATTTTTTAAGTTTTAATGCATATAAGAGTGGTTTTACATATACAGGAAAATAGTATAATTAAAAAAGAATTTAATCAACATCATAGTTATAGTTGTATAATGATGTATGAATGATGGTATTTCAGTCTACATCAGGAAAAGTTATTAAAAGTAGTAATTATTTACATAAACTCTTATTAAATAAGTAGTTATATTAATAAATACAATTTATTATTTCTAAAATGCACTTTATTTAAAACTCAAGGTGTATATAGGGTTGAATTACAATGAAGTATTTAGATTAATTTCTCTAAAATTAAACAGTGTCAATAATAATAAAATAGCAAATGATAATATAGATGTTAGGGTGAAGGGTATGATTTTTAAGAGGGATGCAACGAGTCAAGTTTAAGTTCATGAGATTGCTCTCCCTGGAAAATAGAAGAGTTCAGAGTAATATCTCTTCGGTTATTATTCCAAAGACAGTCACTGAGATAGTTGTTGAGGTCGGTATGATGTGTAGAGAATGAGGATAAATCTTAGTTAATTTCAAAGATGGTGTGACTTCGGGATATGGGCCAGAGTATGGCTGGAGGTAAGGTTACTTGGGGTATACAGTGCATATAAAAGGAAAGGAACAAAGTGGGGAGTAGATTCTATTGGTTCTGAGAAATGCTTACTTAAAGTTCTCCAGGAATTCCTCGAAGTGTAGAACATTTTGCATATCCAATGTCTTTACCTTTTTATCTGTTCTTATGGGCTGAGGCTCTCGCTCCTCACCACTGTCAGCAATTTGTTTGTCTTTTGGCGTCTGTTGACCCTGAGGATTCAAGTCTTCAAGACCGTACTTGTGGTTTGACCAGGAATTTCTCTTGTTTCACTTAGAGAGCCTGGGTTGGGATGATTTTGAATTAGGAGTTGGAGAATCGCTAGATACGTCATCTTTGGTGTCGCTTGTGGATGAAATGCCACTTCTGAGAATTGCAGGAGCACCTCTGGAAATGCTTTCATCTTGTAGGTTATTTTCTTTGGCACGGTTCTGGTTTTTATGCCTTTTTTTTTTTTTTTGTAATTTCATGATGGCCTTGGATTGATATGGGGTGCGGCCTTTTCACCTCTACAGAGTAGCAGGCTGATTCTTCTCTGTGGTCTCAGAATTGGGTGTTTTGTCAACTGTAAGTGTGCTGTTTTTGCTGTCATCGCATTCTCTGAAGTCTTCAAAACAAGATTCTTTCTCGACTAGGAAGGATTTTTTCTCTACTGATGAGCTTATGGCTGGTTTTTGGTTTTGTAAGGAGAGTTTTGTTTTTTCCTCTTGACCAGAGGTTGTTTCGTTGTAGTGTTTGTTAATGAATTGACTATATATATCTTTTGTGAGTTTGTTTGTGGGAGCTAAGTTTTCATGGACACTATCTTTATTATTGATAAGTTGTGTATTATCCCCATTGATTGCTTTCGAATAATTAGAGCTGGTCATTGGGGTATTCTCAGTACCTCCATTGCACCTGTGAATGCGATTTTTTCTTTAGCCCACAGAAGGAACAAGTTCTGGCTGGGCAATCTCTGATGAGGTGAGTTCGCTTGGCATAGTAAAGCACTGGGGCCTCACTCCAATAGAGGGAGATGATCATTGGAGAGCCCTTGCATAATATCACAGTTGGTATGTCCAAGGGGTCAAATCCCTTTTTCAATGTTATGTTGAATCTGGTTGAGTTAGATAGAATTTGGTCACCTGCTCTCACCTCAGGTAGATAGTTAAACCTTGTTATGGTTACAAATGGGGCAAGAATGTTCTGCAGATGGTCTCTATCAAAATCTAAGATGCAGTTTTTAATTTTCCCATTTATTGTAGTGAGTCTCGACATGTCAATGAAGCAAATAAATCGGTCTCTCAGAATTCTTGCTAAACTAATGGAATTGTTCCTGCTTGGCCAAATCATAAATTCAATGGTGATATATCAGTCATTGGGGTGGGATAATATTCTATTCATTCCTCTCCGAGTTTCTTGTCTTTGATTAAGGACCAAAATTGTTCAAATGGGAACTTGAACAGATCGCATTTACCTTTGGTGGTAGTGATTATGATGGTTTTATCATTGTTGTAATTGATAAAAGATTTATATGGAAATTGTTTGGTTAAATCTTCGATTCAAATCTTTATATTGTTCACTAAAATTTTTGTGTGGTAAATTCATTTTTGTGATGGTCTTGGGACATTTTCAATGTGGTTTCTTCTTCAATTTCCATGATGTTTATGATTGTATTATGGAAATCATCAATTTTTGAAAATTTAGTGATGAGAGCATATATGTTGGATGCTAAAGCATTAGAGTAGGAATTAGAGTTTATAGATTTATTGCCTTTTGGGGTGTCTCCCTGTGAGTGGTTAACACTAATTGAAACTTTTTTTGATGAAGAGTTTACTTTTAAATATTTTTCTTTGATTGATGTTAGTCTTTTTCCCATTTTTTTTCCAACAATGTGAACGTTATTGTCAATGTCTAGCGGCAAAAGAGAATTTGCAATATATTTAGAATTATGATTGAAGGTGTTTTTGAAAGTTTCTGTGTTAGAAAATTTGATTTCACTACTGTTACTATTAGGAATTTTTGAAATATTTGATAATTTGTTATCTGGTATGGTTTCTTCAAGTTGTGGGAAGTTTTCTAAGGAGTTATCAATGGAATATGATGAACTGCTGTCAGCCATGTTGCTGTCAGTAACAATGTTTAAAAATCTCTTGCTATTAGCAGAAAATTCAAATTTTTTTTCTTTAATCTGATAAAACTTATGTCACTCACCTCAAGGAACAAGGCCAGGAACTGTCCTTCTCACCCCTTCTTCTTATAACAGTAGTTTCTTGGGAGCTCAGCACAGAGGTTGCAAACTGGAAACTGCCACAGGTGGCACTTATCCACTATTTTGAACACTTTTTAGCAAAAACCTTTTATTGTACCTATATGCATACACAATCTTATGTTTCGACTGTCCTGCAGTCTTTTTCACAGCTATGATAATACCGAACAACATAAAATAAAATACATAACTATATAAATAATGCCATAAAAAAATGTAAACAATAAAATTAATCAAATAATAAAAAAATTAAACTATAAAACTGAAATAAATATAATCAAACCCAAAAAAAATAATCCAGTTAATATAAAATAAAGTATACAATATAAATTATTATTTTTTTATTAATTTTATTGTTTATATTTTTTATGGTATTATTTATGTAATTATGTATTTTATTTTTTGTTGTTCATTATATCATAGCTCTGAAGAAGACTGCAGGACAGTCCAAACATAAGATTGTGTATGCATATAGGTACAATAAAAGATTTTTGCTAAAAAATGTTCAAAATAGTGGATAAGTTGTAATTATATAAGATATTACAGCAAAATAAAGGAAGTGGTTAATTAATTTGGTAATAGTTATGGTTATGTGATTATTAAGGATAATTGGGATAGCATATCTTTATATATAAACTGAAATGATTTATATAATTTTTGCAAATCTATTATTATAATAATTATTTTGTATCTATTGAAAATACTTCATAGGATTAATAAATCTTAAAATATTTTCAGTTGAATTATAATCTGTATTATTAAATATATTATGTAATTTTGAATTATTTATATACACATAAATTTTATGCACACATACATAGTTAAATTGAAAACCTTAACATTTTTTTCCCCTCGATTTAATTAGATGGTGAGGAAGTTGATAGCTTTTTAGGTCAGTCTCCACCAAAACAATCACTTGAACCAGCACCATTTACATTTTTTAAGCAGCGTCAAACAAATACTGTTGATCCTTTTGCTCAAGTTGGCTTCTTAGATTCATCTTTAAATAGTTCTCTGTCAACAAATGCAAGTCAGTCTGTTTCAATGCCTACACCAGTTGAAAGTAGTTTCTCATATCAGTCTAGTCCAGCATCTGTTACTAGTAACATTGGTCCTCCACCATCAGGTAATTAGATCATAGTAATTTTACATAGTAATTATTTTGATAAATTTATTCATTTTTTTAATTAGTTAATTTTGATCAACTATGTTTATGTGATATATTGGGAAACAGATTCCAAAAAATCTGTTGGCAAAAGTTGAGCATTGACATTGTTTACTTTTAATAACAGTAATGAAATTCAATAAACATCACATGATTACCATTTCTTATGCTTGCTTATAAGTGTCGTGTAGTGAGTTTTGCCTGTTTTAGTAATGAAATTCCTAAATTGGTTTAGATATTTAAAAGAATATTCTATTTTTGTCACTTTCATCTACAAGTTATGCAAATAAATAGCTGTGAAAGTGTTTGTTCTATGAATTATGTTTAAAAAAATGTTGCTGGATTTGAATAATGCATACTTAAGGCCAAATTAAAATATATATGGATATAAAAAAAGAAAATTTTGCACATATTACAAATAAATATATATATATACACTTAATTAACTGGCAGGCAGCAAACATTAAGATCACGGAATTGTGGGAAAGTTAGCCTTTCAAAGTGTTAGTTGACAAAGACTACAAAGATAGTCGAAAGCGCTACTAAGTGGATAAAATTTTTAAAATATATCTGATTACTATATTTATAAATATTCAATTATATAATAAAATATATACAGTTTGATATAATTTTATATGGACAAAAAGTTATTTTAAAATCCAATTTTGATTCATATGGAAATATTTCCCTAACTAGTTTTTGTCTTTTTTTTTTTTTTGTTTGTGACAGGGACTTTTAAATAGTACATTCTTATACTTATATATTCTCTATTAAATAATACTTTTTAAATATTATTTTTGATCTCTATAATATGTTTTTTACTTGTCTGATGGTTATTATTTAGAAGTTTATTCTTAGTATCAAAATAATTTTATAAATCTTTAAAATATATATAGTAAACTATGTTGTTATTAGTTTTTTTTTTTTTAAATTTAAAAACTTTTTTCATCATTTTTTTTTTTTTAACTTGTTGAAGTCATACATTTTCTTGGCATATTTACTTATATATATATTAACATGTAAAAAATAAATCTTCAATTAACTTTTAGTTTTGTTTTATAATAAATACAATAAAATGCCTTTTATTTAATTATAGAATAGCATTGGTTTTTAAAAACATTAAATCTGTTAATAGTAGATATATTTAAAAAATATTTATTTTAAATGACATTGCATTTTTGTTGTATGGGTACAATTAAAAGTATGATTTGATTGCAGAAGAAAGTAGATAGAAACTGTTCCTATGCTAAGATATGGATTCCTGAGATTGATCATCATAAGGGAGTCATAATTATTAAAAACCATTAAAATTGGAAAATATTATAAGAATAGGTACATAGAATGTTACATAATGAACATGCCAAAGAAAATAGTAAATTTATTGTCATATATAAAAAGTTGGATATAAGAAAAATGTATAGGAGCAAGATTTATTGTCTGCGGAGAAAATAATGTATAAGATGTATTTTTTCTGGACGTAAATGTAAACATGAGATGATGGTGCAGGTATTGTTTTAAGTTCAGGAACAAGAGAATTTTGTAAGAAATACTTCATTATGTAACGGTAGATTGATAAAGGTAAAACTGAAGATTCAGTTGTATTTGCCAACTAGATATAAGTATGGACTGTTTAGTTGTTTTGGGGGAAGTCATCATCCTGCATTCTACAGTGCAGTAAATCATATAGGTAGTTATTGTAATGATAATAAAGTGGAAAATGCATATGAAAAAATCAAAAGGGTCATTGTAAAGAAATTTAAAAAATAGTTGTGTATTGATAGCAGAGATTAGAATGATGTGATGCGCCAAGGTAAATTGATTAAGATTTTGAATAGGAATTAAGATATAAAGGAGAAGAAAGATTATATATTTTTATACAGAAAATAGTATAATTAAAATGAACACATGGTTTTAAAATAACAAAAGGAAGATTCTTCTCATGTAAAAAACAGATTTTACTTAGATTATGTTTCAGATCAAAATAGATTTATTAAAAGATGTGCACATCCTAAAGCTGATATATATTCATCTTTAAATTAGTAGCAGTAGAATTGACATTAATTTTTAAAAAATAAAAACTGAAATAAGGAAAGATCAATTGATAACTTAAAAGATAATATTAGGAGAAAAAAAAACAGAGTGGTTGAATAAGGAAATAAATAATTGTAATCTAATAGATAATATAAAGTAAAAGGAATTAATCAAGAAAAATTAAAATCTTTTAATAGATACAAAAACAAAAGGACAAAAAAACATTGGATTAGGAATGATAATGTAATGAATAAAATGATAAATAAGAAATTGAAAAAATATTAATTTTGTAAAAGATAGAAATAAATAAATAATGATTCATTAATAATGATTTGCAGAATGACTAAAAATGTAGAGAAATGGAGAAACTTTAAAAGATAGATTTTATTTAAGTTATAGTAAAATAAAACAATTTGGAAAGAGAAAGTAGAATCACAGGAATAATATAAAAATAGAAAAGATAAAATATTAATAAAACAAGTAATCACTTTGCAAAAATGAGAAAAATATATCAATGCTTTACATGATAAAAGTAATGTAAATAAAGATGAAAAAATTGGGGTATTAATAGACAAAATTAGAAAAGCATTAATTAAGATGAAAATTGGAGAAGATATTCCAGTGAAATTACTCAAAGTTTAAAAGAATTAGTTTTTATTTGTAATATAATTTAAAACTTAGAAGAATGCAAGCAGATTTATTAAACAATTATGATTTCATTGGGGGGGTCTGATTCAATGAAATGTGAGGATTTTAGAATAATTAGCTTAATTACCCATGATCTTGAAAAGATGATTTTCATATAAATTAGTCATGTTTTTATTTGTAGAATAATTTGATATTAGAAATGATAGTAGGACAAAAAATGCTATTAATGAAGTGAGACGAACAATGCTTGAACGGTATAGAGGAATAAGAAAGGTTGTTAAAATTTATTGCGTTATTTTGTCAGATTTATTGAAAAATCAGATATAATTAGAAAGAAAATACTGAGAAATTTATATATGATTCGAAAGATATATGTGAAGTTAAATGATATGTGATGTATGATCTTTTATGCATAACATTTTCTGATAATATGGTAATATTTACTTATTGTACCGGTCGAAAATATATGTCCATTCAACAAGATTTAGAATCTGAGCAAAAGTACCTCGAATCCAATCATGCCCGAGATACACAGGTCAGGAGCAATCATGAATTCTAACCTGTTTGCCCATTCCCCAAATCAATAACATTACAGACAACACCTACAGCGATACTACATAAATTAATTATTTCCAGGCCCATGCTACATCGTTTTGCATGAGAACTCAGCTGTTGATGATGATGAGAGATTGAGTGAACCCAAGATATAAGTTAAAAATATACATAAATATAAATATTATTAAGGGGATTCGAACAACTGGATTAAAGTTTAAAAATATAAATATTTATTTTGACAAAAATTCAAGTTGATTTTATATATTCAACTTCGCGCATTTAAAACTTTATTTTTGGTCACAAATATTTGACGATCTTGATACAATTATTTTATTTAGACTGATATGAATTTAGTGCGGCAGTTACAATACTGAACGTATAGATAAAAATAGGATTTTTAATCAATGTTACAAAAATAGATTTATCTGGGTGTTTTGGTGGACGTTCATACATTAAGAAAAACACATATAAAGATATGACAATAATAGAGTTTCGCTGTTTGTACGATTTCATAGGATGCCCTTGGCATTTGACACATAGTTTTATTTTCATTTATAGCATTTATTGACAACACTTAAATAAGGATACATTCTGATCAGTAAGTAGACTAAAAACAATAATTTATTTCACATTTAACGGTTATTTATCATTCAAATATTGCGAAACTCTATGTGGGAATTGCTTATTTCAATAAAGGGAAGGACAGCTTCATAAGAGGTTCGATTTAAACTCCAACTAAAAATATTACAAAAAGAAAAACGTTTCATTACTACACATCATTATGATTTATTTTGTCAAACAGGCTAAAAGAAAAACGAACTATAAGAAATCGCGGTGCTAGCATAATAGCCGAATATTTGCGGATCCAATATTTTGAGGTGCTTTATCCTACTACAGAAGAAAACAGTCTAGCCGACTTACCACCCCACATTTTGTGGAATCGGCTGACAAAAGGTCCTCGGACGGAGATGCAATGGCCCGAATTTTGCCGGAATTATGCTATGCATTGCTCTCGTTACGCGAGTATATATATAGATATGGTCTAGGGACATTCATTGCCCTGTTTATGACCTGAAACGAAGATGAGACGACTAGGGCGTTCCGACGCACGTCTCTAGATAAAGCTTGATAATATGAAGAGTGGCCTATGCTAAGCTTTTATAAGAATATGAAATCATTCAGTTTAAATATTAACATAAAGCCTTAAATGGTTTAACAAATACATAATGATATATTAAAATAATGACCCATGTGAGATAAAGTCATTTATCAAAAGTTAACGCTATAAATAATGAAGTGTGCATTGCTCCCCCTTCTTGAATCACTATTTTGTTTAACATATATAAAAAAACTAAAATCCGCGCACTTAAAAGTACAAATAACAAAATAGATTTAAATCACCAGCCTTTTGGCAATGATGATTAATAAAGAAATTAATGGCACCAATATCCATCCCAGATTGAAAGTGTTTATACATTTTATATAAATTTATGATCAATTTTTTTTTTAAAACAGTATGTATTCATTTAAAATACAAACTCAATCTTACGAACTATTTAGAAATAAATAAATAAGAACTCATTAATCCCCTCCCCTCTTCTAAGTTCGTAAGACCGGGTTTGATTGGCATTTACAAATAAAAGTTTAGTGAAAAATATAAAAATCTCATTAAAAATAAACTATAACCGCACTAAATTATAAGAAAAATAAGAAGCATGAGTTGGATGAAATAGTTTACAATAAGATTAGTTATGGTTATAGAGAATCGATACCAAAGAAATAATTATTAGTTTTAACATATTCACTGATGAGCGAACTAAAAGAAATTAAATATACAGAAAACATTAATTTAAAGAGATAAGATTCATGTAAGACAATTGTAATGGCTTTATACTTGTTACCTCAGGATTGTATGGAATAAAGTAGGCACGAGTCTTCTGTGGCAGGCGGCATTCTTTGATTTAACATGTCTCTTGGCCTCGGTGGTTCTATGATGGCATGGGTACACTTGAGCAGTAGGAGCTACATCTCTGTACGGTGAAGAATGGAGCTGAAGACGGAGGGGAAGACGACTGAGGCCCCTCAAAAATTAAACAGGCATGGAGTCGACTAGCGACTATTGACCCAACTCTGACACAATAGATTTTTGGCTCTATTTATACAAACTTTGAGCTATTCAAAGAATGTTTTTAATTAAACTTTTTAACTCTTAATTAATCCTTAATTTACAGAAATATTTTAGCTATTGTTAGTGGAGATGGAATCATTAGATAACTGTCCAAGAATAAATTTCAATCTATTTCCAGATTAGAAATAGATTTGATAAAATGTTAATCGCTAACAAAAATCAGTTAGCTTTGTTTTAAATTTTACTTTAATTTAAAAATTCCTTTTTAATCATGAAACAAAGTAATGTTTCCCACCTCTTTAATTATTCTTGGACAGTTAACGACTGCATCTTCCATCTTGAATATTTGTGTACTTATATGAAGAAAAATATTTATAAAATAAATAATATATAGTTAAGAAAAAAAAATACAAAATTATTTACAAGATTTGTTTGTGCTTTTATCTATATAAAAGCTCCGTTAATATATGTATATATCTGAGTCGCATCCATAAAAGTTAATATTTAAAATTAAAGAAAATTTTTATTTGAGATTTATATTTATAAATTTTTTTATAGACGCTTCTCAGAAATATACTTATAGTTTATATATATGTGACGAAAAAAACAAGATGAAACGTGGGTTAAGTGGTAGAACAGTGAAGCTCAATCTTGGGCTAAGATCGACTGCTACATTATAGTGAAAATGATATCAATAAAATGTTATGTAGAGCTGTCAAAGCTTGTAGAAATTTTGGGGCCAAAATAAATGAAAGCCAGTTTGATAACTATTTAAATATACTTATTAATAGTTGTTTATTTCAATCTTGTTTGATTGATTATTTATTTATTCATTAAACTAAAACCATAAAGGGGGGGGGGGGCATTAAGAGTAAGCTAAAATAAAAAGCTTGTTAATAGCTCTAACAAACTTTTATCAATAAATGTCGCAAGAGAAAGCATTTAAAATCTCTATCTAGAAATTAGCCCCAGACTAGTTTCTAGCTATTGGCTTTCCTCAATGAGGAGCTATGATATTTTAGACATTAGCCCCAAAATACCAACTCAAAGCCAGCACTTATCTGATAGATAACTTTTAAATAGAAAATCTGAAATTTTCAGACACCTATATATTTTCAAATGCAGCTATGTAACTTAAATAACTATATGGGGCTGAGAAATCTTCAACCATACCATATGCCTTAGCAATATAACATCGCATAAGACTTAAAAGCAAAACTATAATAGTAAATAAAATAAAAGTCATACATCATATGACTTAATTTGATAAGCTTGTAATTATAAACTAGAATACTATTATAGTTTTGCATTTAAATCTTATGCAATGTTATATTGCTAAGGCTATTAATATTGTGGTATGGCTAAAGACCTCTCAATACAATATAACTAAGTTAGATAGCTGGATTTTAAGACGTATAGGTGTCTGAAAATTTCAGATTTTCTACTTAAAAGTTAATTATCAGATAAGTGCTGGCTTTGTTTTGGTATTTTGGATCTAATATCTGAAATATCCTAGCACCTCGCGGAGGAAAGCCAATATCTAGAAACAGGTCGAGAGCTGGGGATAATTTCTAGATAAAGATTTTAAATGATTTCTCTTGCAGCATTTGTCGATAAAGCTTGTTAGAGCTATTAGCATGCTCTTTATTTTAGTTTATAATTACAAACTTATCAAAATAAGTCTCATGATGTATGACTTTTATTTACTATTAAGAGTAAGTGATGATTGGAAGTTGTGCAGCAGGTTAGTATTTTAAATATTTGAGAATTTAAGTGATGATGGAAATAATGATAAAGAAATTAGAATGAGAATCTCAGTAGCTGATAATATTTTTATAGATATAATAAACACCTCCACACTTCCCCATTCTTTTCAAATTTATATAAATAAAGATATAATAAAAGACAAATGACCCCCAAGATGCATTTCATGCTGAACCAGCACTCATCAGTTAGACCAGGTCACTATCTCATATATATCTCTATTATATGCAAAGTATTTATCTAGAGTAAATTGTTACATTTTCATTTACCATTGTCAAACTCCTTCCACTCACAACTTTGACGCCATCCATTTCAGATAAATACACTAATGATTGTTACTAATCATTTTCAAAACTAGAGATTATCTCTAGCACAGATGTAAACTTTAAACCTCAGTTAAAGATTAATATATCTGATTTTTTAAATTTACACACGGAGTTATTCACCTTTCTCTGTGCTGAATGATAGAACGTTATTCTGTGAATCAATGAAGATTTTTTTTAAATATTTTGTTGGAATATAGCAGAAAATTAAACAATTTGAAAAAGAAAGAAAAATTGAAAGCTTTAGAAAGATGTCGATTTTAGCGTAAAAAATGTAAATTGGAAACAAAACAAAAAATGTAAAAATTTTGAAAATTAAGTGAAAAATAGAAATTTGATTGGGTATGTGTTTAGAGGTGGAAGGATTATAAAACATATGTGGAAAAAAGTAAGAGAAAAAAAGAAGTTAAGTGATTATTTTAAGAGGAAAATAGGAAAAATCTGAAGATTGTGATTTTATTTGATCTGTGGGGTTTAACTTTTGGCAAATAATTATTATAATGAAAGTATTTATAACAATTTATTATAAATTGTTAATTCAAAATATTTTGCATTATGGCATCAAATTTCACATTGATGAAAAAGATACATCAGTAACTAATTAAGATAAGCAGAAGTTTTATGGGATGGGGGTTATGCCCAGTTCATAAGATAAATGACTTTTGAAGGCAGGCCTTCAATTGGATATTTTCTCAGCTTGCTTTTTTTTTTTTTTTGTAATTGAGGACAATATCGAACAAAGTGGTTAATTTATTACATAACTAGAAAATGCTTTATTAGGTTTAATCCAGAATCAAAACTTTTAGCCAGTGATATTTAAATAAGAGATGGGAAAAGTCTTCAATAAGAATATAGCTTATTATCTTTTTTTAATAGATTTGGTAATCTAATTTAAAACATGAGCTTAATAATAACTGATAATATAATTTTCATCAAAGTTTTGTTAAATTATAGTAGAGGACAGAAATTATTTAAACTCTGTGATGAGAAAATTTCAATATATCCATGAAAAATTGTGCTGATATTTTTTTTTTTTTAAAAAGTATAATATCAAAGAATATAAATATCATGGAAGGAATTTTTAAATAGAATCAGCCATAAAGAAATAATATGGAAGATTAATAAAAATAGGAAAATAATGAGGTTATTAAGAGAAACTATGGAGACTTTAAAAAGTCTAATAGCATGAACAAATTAAATGCTTTGTAATTATTTTTATGACTTTCACCCAAAGATCTTTGAAAATAAAAAATAATAAAAAACAAAAATTTCAAAGGTTTTTTTTTTTTTTTTTAGCAACTTAAGAAACCAGAGAAGGCTCTCTACATATACTTGACCCAAGTTTTGAGTTAAGATGTTGCAATTATGTTGAAATATTACCTTTTATTCTGCTTTTGTAGACCTATTGTCATATTCTTATATGGAAAAATTTTTAATTGATTTCTAAATACACAGTAGAGAAATATAACAAACTGTCTTTTTGAAAAGATTTTGAAGTACTTGTAGTAGTATTAGACCAAATAATTTTTGGTCATATTCAGTTTTCCAATCAAAGATTATACAACTAAGTACATACATATAAATACATTACATATAATACATTATAGCATTGGGGCCAAGCCCGAAAAAAAAAATCCACTGTACCGGTCAAAATAGTATGTTCACTTAACAAGATTCAAATCCTAAGCAAAAGTACCTCGAATCCGATCATGCTCGAGATACACAGGTCTGGAGCAATCCTGAATTCTAACCTATTTGACTATTCTTCGAATCTCTGACTCAATGAACAACAATCCTGATGACACAGTAAAATTATTTTAAATCCGTGCCCAGAAGCAAAGCGGAAGAGCATAAGATCAGACTGATGATCGAGGTCGGAGTAGCCCAGGAATTACATTTATTTAATGCTAGGCTCTTAGCTAAAGAAAATAGTTCTAAATATTAACTAGAAAATAATAATTCAACGACAAACCAGGATTTACATGAAATAGGTATTTTTAATAAATATTAAACACATATATTTTTTACAAAAGAGTAAGAAAACATATGTATATTTTACCAACTAGTTTCACGCTTGGGACAATATGGTATATTTACAAAACTTGGGAATTTGTTGTATAAAATCCCCTCTATCACTCATTTAATAAATATAATTTTACAGATACAATTTTATAGTGTTTTATAACTTGTGCGGATTTGACTTTTGCTACGGAGCGTTGTGGATGCCGCAATTAAATATAAAAGATCGTGACAGTTTTAACAGTAAATGATTTATTTGATAACAGGCAAAATATATGATTTCAATCATGTATTTCTTAGGAGAACCATTATTTATACTTTTATTCGCATTGTTTGGCAAAGACGTCTTTTAGAAATAAGAAACAAACAATGCGCTTTATTTACGAGATTACATGATATAATAAATAATTATACAAATTGATTTTACGTCTCTGGGAATCGATAACGTTTTTTTTTTAAAGAAAGCATTTTAACTCGATGAACTGAACGTATTCTTTTTTAATGAAGTGAATCATTATCTTTAACACATCATTGTGAATTATTAAGATTAGACGGACGGATGCTCAGATTGAAGAGCAAAGTAACGCTACTAGCATACAATTAAAGGAATCTGGCCTTCATGGCATTTGGGTATTTTATCATTTAAAAAAATACTTGAGACGAACTTAGATTGGATATGTCCGCGCATTCTGGTGGAGCAATATTGAAGGAAAGGCTGGGTTTGAGAGCCCAGAATCTGGATGTACTGTACTTCGCAGCACATAATTTTATAAACTTTACGTTCCACAGGAAGTAGTGTTCCTGATTACGAACGATTTTTGAAAAGTAGGATGGAAGCTTTAGACAATCCCAATAACTAAACAATCGAGAAATGGAGAAGATAAAATATCAGAATAAAGTGGATGGTATGCCAGCAACGTTACTGGACATGAATATAATTTTATAAATTATTTTAAAACTTGGAAATTGTCTAACCTTTTGCGCAATAATCTGTTTTCAAACCTGAGTCATTTAACAAATGGTAATGAATAATAGCTCTTTTCTATATCATTAAACTCATAAAATTTACATTTAAGATTCGATTCCCATATACGTATTAACTAAAGAATTAGCCCTTCAGGCAATGGTAAGAAAAAATGGAATTTTATATTAAGTGTCGCAATCTTTTATAAAGGCAACTAAACAACAAAATAAAATAAGCATCCACGATAAAATATTTTTAAGTATATAACCAACCTAGCGAACGATTTCTATTTTAAATAAACAAATGAATATAATTTTACTAATGAATTTAATTAAAGTCACGAGATTGATTGATACCGACATATTAGAGAAAATAATATATATATTAAACAAAATAAATTGTATACATTTAATTGAGATGCATAAAGTTATATAAACATAAATTAAGCGTGAAAGCAAACATATATTTAGAATTATATAGGTATTAATAAAGGATTATAGAGAGAGAGTTTACGAGCAAAACTAGCAAAACATCATAAATGGATCTATGAATTAATTTAGATACAAATTATAAATCACCTGTGAATGTTCATATAAAGGCAGCTCTAAATTACATGATTTTACCTAAGATATCAGCATAGCTGCAGGCAGGTAGATTGATGATCCTACGTCATCTCATATTGCCATTCAGATGGAACATGGCAGTTACAGGCAGACAGTTCTTCGAGAGAAGAAGAAAAAGGTGAAAAGATTCCACTACTCACGCTCCATGGCACTAAACTTCTCTTGACTTCTTAAATGATGGTCTGGCAACACTTTTTGAATCAGGAACATAAAAGTAACCGACTGATCAAGCGAAAGTAACTAACTGATTAATCCAGTAACTAACTTATCAAGTGAAAATCACCGACTGCTCTAAAAAGGTCTTATGGGCTCTTTTTATACACTATCTCTATAATCCCCTTACAAAGAACATTTAATTAACAATATGTTTTTTATACAGATAAGGCTCGAAATACCATTTTTAGCTATTTTAAATCATTTGACAACAACTGATAAGCGATTTTAATTAAGATAAACAAAGATTATTTTAGCATTTCGAGCCCCCCCCCCCATTCTTCTTTGTTGTCACATTAAATAGTTTAATTGAATACTTTAAATCAAAATACATATAGATATAACAAAACAAAATTTACAATTATATAAAAAAAATGTTTAGTTGTCAGCAATAAACATTAATACGATTATTGCTTCATATATATACACATCACGCACACTACTGTTTTACTTTACTAAATAGTTTTAATTTTATTAATTTCTCTAACTTTCTGTGATCTAATGGCATCCATTATAACATATTTACTTTGGGAGTTGAGAAGTTTTTCTCCATCTTTTATGAAACTTTTTTTCGACTTATGTCCATTCTTTAAAACAAAGTTTATCATTTCTGTTTAATGAGTTCATCTCCTCATCAATTTTGTTCTAATCATATTTCATAAATAAATAATTATGGGTTTTATTAAAATGGGCAGTATTGTACACAACTAAAGATCTGTTCACTTTCTTCATTTTCATATCAGGAGACCATTCAGCATTATTTCTAAACTTTAACTTTGATGTTTTCATCAATCGTTCATCATCACTTTTCCACAGAACATCTTTATAATTATTATGAAAATATAACTCAGAATTATCAATTATGATTTCAGAAGATTTATCCAAAACAGTCTGTATTGTTCTATTGATATCTTTCATCATCGATATAATATAATTTTCATATAATATTATTTTAGATGTTCTGTGGAAAAGTGATGATGAACGATTGATGAAAAGCTCTATTTTTATAATGTAAATACTATATGAAATTTAATAATTATAATTTATTTAATAATGTTTAAAAAAAATATTTTTATTAACTTAATGCAATGTTTTATCTTTATATCTAATAATTGAATATTAACAGTAAACGGAAATTGTAAATATGTATACATATATATGTTTGTAATATTTTTGTACGTATGTATAATTGTATTTTTGTATGTTATGTTTGCTTGTTCATATTTTATGTAAATGTATGTATTTGCTTATATATGGATGGGATATGCTTATGCATGTACATTTAATATATGCCTGTTTTACATATGTGTAGAGTGGCAACTACCTGTGTATATATATTGATCCATGTTTTTACATTTGTGTGTTGATGTGTATATGTAGATTTATTTATAAGTAAATACATGATTGTTTACTTACACATTTATGCTTATAATATATGTACATATGTGTTTGTGATTTTATTTTTTTAATGGATGAGTATATATAGTTTTGTGAATAATAATGTGTTATTGGAGATTACTTTATTATATTATTTAAAACATTTTGTTTTGTTTTCACATTAAAAAATGAATGTAAGATAGATATTGGAAACGGCTATGTTTACATTCTCATTACAGATAATTTTTCATAATGTGCATAAATTGAATCAAAATGTTACTAGTCTCTAAAACTGAAGAACCATGAAAAAATGTTTTTTTAGATATAGTCAATTAAATTTTTGAAAACACCTTACTCATTTTCTTCAGAACTAAAGATGACTTATAACAATGTTTATGTATTATAATATTGTTCAGTTATTACTTTTTTGTTGTTGTTGTTAACAGCATTTTGACTAATCTTATATAAGAAAAGTTGACAAAAAAACTTGTAAAATCTTAACTATATTTAATAAAGTTATTGTTATTTGATAGAGAAGGATCACACAATTTAAACAAAAAACTGAAACCCAAATAAATTCCAGAGATTCTCTTATTAATCTTTTTCTTCATTCAGAATACTTAATTTTATTAAACTGATTTGATCAAAAAACGATCAAGAATATTTTACAAGTTTTAAATTTTCCTTGTCTATCATTGGTCAAATGCTGATAACAAAAAACTTTGAAGGGAAATAGCTTAAAACATATTCACTATTATTTTCTAAACGATCATAACAATTGTGTGAACACATTAGCCTTGTGAAAAATGAAACTTAATCAAAATATTGATTAACCAGATCTGTGAGGAATTTTTTTGCTTTGTTGAATTAGAGCTTTTTAAAACAATCTAATCATTTTTATATTTTATAGGCCTTGAAAAGTTCTCTCTGATAAGGAATTCTACATGGTATTCTCAGTCTTTTGAATGTATATACATATAGATAATAATTTAAACTATTAGTAA
This sequence comes from Epiperipatus broadwayi, assembly GCA_028023455.1. NCBI lineage: Eukaryota > Metazoa > Onychophora > Udeonychophora > Euonychophora > Peripatidae > Epiperipatus > Epiperipatus broadwayi. The sequence goes on from JAQFVV010006443.1 coordinate 1,232,944, forward strand.
TTTAAATTTATTGCATATAACTTTAATGACTAAATTAATAAAATGAAATAAAAACAATTATTAAAATAAAGCAGCTCTGATATATTAAAAAATAGTTTCTCTTTTTCAAAAAGACACAAACTTATAAAGCAATGATATAAATTATGTATACAAAGTTGAATGAGTGATGGAATAGAAGTATTTTAAATAACTGAAATTTTTATTTATTTAATTATGTCAATATTATCACAATTAAGAATTAAAAATGTAAAATTATCTGGAGATATTAATTTATTAGCACATAAATATCCTTAAAATATTAAAAAATTAATATTCTAAATAACTTTACATATTATAGTTTCAAACTATATCAGTATTCATATAATTAGATAATTAAAATATTCATTTATTTAAGGCATTGTTCTTTCATTATCCATTCACTTTTGTAAATAATATAAAATTTTACAACCATGCTTTTGAGTTTGTGCCTCTATGTGAAATTAGACTACTAATCAAATTATAAACCATCTATGTATTTTATTTTTATTAATTTTAGTTTATTATTAATATTATTTCTTTTTTTTTTATTATGTTCTTTTTTAGTTAACTTAAATTTTTATATTAAGATTTTGTGTGTTTACATAATATATATTTGTTACAGATTTATCTCAGAGTTACAGAAAACAGCAAAATCCTTATTCATCACCAGGTAACTTAAGTCATTTTTCATCAAATTTGAGTGGTCATGATGTTTCTACTCCACAGATGCCTTACGGTTCATCACAAATGTATAATACACCAATCACTTCACCTATCCCTTCAACATTACCTCCAAATATTCCACCATCGCAATCTTATGTACCAGAAGTTACATATCGTCAGGTTGATCCTCACTGGTTTTATTGTACAGAAATTGAAAAGAAGAATATTTGGATACCTATGAGCTTTTTAGACACATTAAAATTAGAAGAAGTTTTCAATAAAGGTAAAAAATACAGTGAATAAAAGTTTTCTTTTTAGTTATATGTGAGTGTGTATGCATGTACTGTATTTATTTTGGAATTTTTGTAAAATATTAATAATGTTATTTAAATAATATTCTTTATTTCATTTTTTTAATATTTCACATAATACTTTCTTTTTTTTATTTCCATGTAATAAGTTAAAATATCTTCTGAAAATGCAATTGTATGCATTGATGGAGGACGCTATGATGTAAATATTATTGAAAGAACTAGAAAAGCTATTTATTGGGATGAAATTCCCAAAAGTATAAGGCGATGTACTTGGTTTTACAAAGAAGATAGAGATAAGAGGTATATACCTTATGAAGAAGATAGAGCTGAAATATTAGAGGTATATTAAGAAATTTTGCATTTTATTTGCAGTTTGTTTATAAAATTTTTATGGAGATGTTTTTACATTTTAGATGGAATATAAAAATGCGATTTTAACTAACACTTGGCATAAGTCTATACAATTCCCTGATGGTGAAAGTGTTATAATGCATAACATTAATGTTATTGTATATTTTCAACCAAATAGTACTCCTGATGAATGGGGAAGTGTTCCAGTAAGTAATATTTATTTTGTATTTAAAATAATAACTGCATAGAATTTAAAGAAGAATAGAAATTTTAAATATCAAACTTTGAATATTATGAGATTGAGCATGCTCAGATTAATTCATTTTTATTTTATATTGATATTACATCTACAATTTAATCAAATTTAACTTTATTTTTTAAATTCAATATGGATTTATTAATCAACAATAAGAAAACTTAACTAAGAAAAATGAACTAAAGACATTAATAAAATTAAAAAATTCTATGAATGATTTTGATTAAATAATGTCCACGCCTTTCCAAACAAGCGAAGTAATGCTATTATTATTCATATGAGTAAATTAATGAATATGGTAAAGATAGCAATTCTTTTTTAAAATATATTAATGTAATTGTGGATAATATCAAGAAAGTTAACCTCTTTTTTTACATTGATAAATATTCAAATAAGAGAAGAATTAATAATTGTATATAAAAAAAAATGTATACAGCATATTTAACAGAAAAATATTAAGGTAAGTGGATTAAAATAAGATTATAGATTGCCTTTCGAGACAAAACCCATATGCTTTATCAAAAAGTTTTATATGAAAATTTTGAACATAGTCTTTTTGTAGGATGATGTTCATACTGAAGCAAAGTTTATATAGCAGCAATAATTAAAATTTCAATTTGACTTCATCTAAATCTGTAATTGAACCACAATACAATGCTTTCATTTTGTTTTACTACTACTAAAAATATCAGTTATTTTTAATAAGGATTGAAAACAAATTGAAAAAACTTTTCCAATTATTATACATTAAAAAAGTAAAACAAATTTTCAATAAGATATGAGAGATAAAAGCACTAAATTTAATCTTATATATAGCTAAGATATAGAGAATATTGAATAGAATTATTTATAATAGGTTAGACATGTTTATGATCAATGACACTTTGGATTTTAAAAAATATAGAAGAAAGATACAGTAAGAAGTTTGATGTCTACTATTTGATATATACAAACATTTATTTTGGATTCATTCATTCATATATTTGTTCTTGTTAATATTAGCTTTATACCAAAATTTTAGCTTCTTATCAGCATATTTCAGATAGTAGAGGCCATTCAAGGATGTTACAATGGGACCCAAAAATCAGAAACATTAATATAATGCTAGTACAATATTAACAAATGAATTGATAACCATACCGATCTAAAATATACCCATTAAATCTTAGCTTTATTATATATAAATAACAGAAAGAGAATTTTCTATCTGATTTATTGATGGTTTTTGATGGAGATTTTTAGCAAAAGCATATATATAAATTGGAATAAGCGGCAATAGAAAATTTGTACATGAATCAAAAAAAAATATTTATATGATTAAATAATCTTTTTACAGAATAGATATTTGTAGGAAGGGATGTAAAATGAAGATGTTTTTAATCTTCTGTTTTGTTTAATATTTATTTAAATAAATTTTTTAATGGATGGATAGAGTTATCATTATAATAGGAAGGTTTAATGCATCAGTTTTGTCAATGATTTGGCAATAGTTACTCATATAAGAAAATGGATTTAACAAAATATTAAAAATTTAATAAAATTTGTAGAAAGTTTGCCATGGAAGTCAATAAATCTAAGTTTAAAGAAGTAATAAAAGATTAAGAATGATAGTTGGTTAGGAAGTTTTTGAGAAATTTTATGCTTTTAATTATTTGAATTGTCTGCACTAGAAATATTAAAATGAAAACTGCAATTGTTACACAGACTTTGAATAAAATTAGGACATTTTATGGGCTATTAAAATTGATATTTAATAAAAGCTTTTTTTTTTATTTATTTTTTTGGAATGTAACTATTTGGAATGAAGACTTGGATAATTTGTAAAAGAAATGTGAAGAGGATGGAAGCTATTGGTTGGGGATTTGGAGAATAATAGAAAAATTAAATTGGAAGAATAAGATTTATAATGTTAAAATATTAAAGCGATTAAGTGAAAAGAAAATATCAGAAGAATCTGTGAGATAAAACTTCATTGATAAACTTGACGAAAAAAGTAGTTACAAGAGCAATGCACAAAAAGACTTATTAAAAGTTGTAGAATTGTTCTTCTTGACTGATAACTAATGATTATGATGAGATATGATTGCTATCCATTTTAGTTGAGATATTTGAATACCAATTTAGAAAAGTACAGAATCAACATTTTTTCAATTAAACTATTCCTCTTCAGTTGATATAATTTGAAAAATCTATTTTTTTTCATGTCAAAAAAAATATGTATTAAAAATAATTAATGATCTAACCCAAGAAATTTATTCTTTTAAATCAATGTTTGTATTGGTATTTTTTAAAATTAAACAGAATTAAATTGGGATCACCAATTCTTTAACAATATGATATAATTTTTGATATAAATATTATTTGTTCAGATAAGTGCTAATTTTATTGACAGAAGTGATTTTAAAATGCATCTTATAAACTTTTGAAATCATTTATTCTACTGCAACTACATTAGAAATATTAAATTGGCTTTTATAAAGAATAATAGTAAGATAAATAATGTATTAGTAAAGTTTACACATGCTGATTAAATAGTTATACTTGCTAAACTGCAAATACTAGACTAAAGAGCTTTCTAGTTTGTTTGTTTTTTTTTATAAAAGCAAAAACATACTATCACTTCAGTTTATCGTAATTGATATTAGTGATATCTCTCCTTCAACTTCAAAAAATGAGTAAAACAACAAACTCTAAATTTGAATGCAGCCAATTTCTTCAAACATTTTCAGTTAATTGATCTTCTTGTGATAGATGGGTGCTAGATTTGTATTGTTGTTTGAATAACTAAAAAAGAATAAAAGAATTCACTCACTCAATTTCATTGTGAATCTAATGTACATGTTCAATATTCATTTAAGTAAAAACTGGTCATAAAGATCTGGTTACATTGCCACTTAGTGTTCATTAATTTTATTTATTACTTATATTTGTGATTTCTGAAATTGGCAGAAGGGTGTTATTCATTTATATTACTATAAATTAAATTGTAGATTAACAATAAAATTACCTTCAACTAATGAATACAGAATTATTCTGTAACAAAATAATATTAGTTATTAATGTTAAAATAATTTATGTTCCTATTTTTATTGTTTTTAATTAAAAAACAACTGTATATAAAATTCTGATCATGAAACAATTATATGATATTTTAAAATTTAATAGAATTTTAAACATAAAGAAAATAAATATATTATATTTTAATAGAATATAAATATTTAGTTTCTTTATCCATGACGATCTATGGCAAGGCTGCAACTATTTTTTTTTACAATAAAAATGGATTCTATTGTTTAAAAATGCACTATCAGCAAATATGTATAGATAATAATGTAGAGATAAGTCTGATGCCAGAACATTTTAATACAATAATGAAAATGATGATTTAAAAGCTAAAACTTTATAGATCCATCGTTAAGTAAAATAATAATAATAAAAAAATTCACTATGATCAAATATGTGGAAAAGTTGTGTTTAGCCTAACCTCGTGAGAAACAGACTATATGTATACATAAATGATATAATTATGTTATCTTATTATAATCATCCTTTATTTAATAGCAAACAGAAATAGGGTGTGGGTAGCTTAGAATATGTATTTAATTCTTGGAGACAAACTAAGTAAGGCAAGATAAAGATAAAACTATTTAAAAATAATAATAAAAAAACATTTTGACAACTAATTAATTCATAATACACATAGGTATGTGTTAAGTTGTGTACATGCATATATGTAAGTGTAATATTATCATTTATACATTAATAATAAAAATATATTTTAAAAGAATTATTTAAAATATAGTATAAGGTAATTTAAAATATTGTATAATTTTAAATTTAAATATTAAAAAGGTAATATTCTAAATTATCCTTTTTTTTTTCTTGGTTGTAATTAGTTTCCGAAAACATTTCTAACATTGGCTAAGGAAAAGATTTATTCCATATCTTTATTTATTATCAGTGCTATGATTCTGATTCCTTTAGCCAAAAGTGTGCTCAACTACTAATAAAAAGTAAAGATAGGAATAAACCTTTCCTTAGTCAACATTAGAAACATGCATATTATTATTATTTTTAAAAGTAACTAATTTAGAAAAACTACATCTTGTGATTTATTCATCTGCATGTAAAAAAAGATTGAAAAGAATTAGATTGTTGGTATAGTTTTAGAAATGGCTATTTTTTACACCTATTTTACTGTGATGGCAGGTTAAAATATATAGAATTCCTGCCTGAATAGGTGAACCAATTTTATAGGAAGCTCTCCAGAATGAATTAAAAACAAAATATCATGGATTTTCACCCTCTACTACTCTTGACAAATATTTCAATAAGAAATAAATGATTGCAATCAACAACCATGATAAATACTAGAGTACTAAAACATAATTCAGGAATATTTGATATTTATAACTACAAATTTATTTAAACCTAAATTAAAAAACAAATGCTATATCAAAAGTATCTATTCATGTGTAAGTTACTAGTAAATTTGCATAGGTGCTTATCTTATAGATAAAGATGCCATTGGATGGCGCCGTTTTCAAGCTAAAACTATAGAATATGACCATTCCCGGGCCGTTGATTATAATAATTTTGCTGTGCTTTTTTGTAATGCTAAAATAAAAACAAAACAAAATCGTCTTTCATAAATATTATTTTTTATTAACGTATACAATTTAAATGATAATACTAAATGTAAAATAAAATCAACAAATTACAATTTGATTCGTGTTTCCTCTATCGTATATTTTTTTAATTGTGTTACGGCTTTTTTTATCAATTTTCTATTGGATATTTTTTTACTTGTGTTACGACTTTTTTTTTTGTTGGTATTTAACTAAAAAATAATAATCATAATAAAAAGTAAAATTTCTTGGTTTATTTTTTATTTTTTTAGTCTTCGTTTTACTTTTTTTTTTTTTTTTTTTTTTACAGACAAAGAGATATTATGGCTATTTTTTACTTCAAATAGAATGACAATAAAAAGTAAAAGTTGTTACGGTTAGGTTTAGGGTTAGTTTTAGGGTTAGTGTTCTGTTGTTTGTAATGCTAAAATAAAAAAATTCAAAATCGTAACCGTACTTGGACAAAATAAAGAAACTCAAACTTTTTTAAACAACAACAAACACATATAAATGTCTTCTTTATTTATTAAACATGTTTATAATATTTGCTTTTTATGAAATTTACAAAAAATCGTGTATATTTGTACTTTTCTTACTGGATATTTTTTTGGTACCACTCTTTTTTACTTCAAAAATATACACACGGTAGAATCTTCTTTGTCTCGTGGAATGTTATGAATAGTACGTTACTTGACGCATTATCTAATTGCAACTCACTAAAAACATAAATATTTAACATTTTCCCAATTAAAACTTCAATACAGTACATTGTAAAAAGTCTTAAAATCCACTGAAAACAACATTTCCATCCAATTCAAATACAAACTCTCTATAGCGGCCTGCATTCTGTAGCACAACAAAAAAGTTGTATTATAGAAAACACAGGTTCGAACGTGTCGTCCACGGAAACAGCATTTTTATGTGTTTTAGCGCGAAAACGGTGCCATAGAGCAGCGTCTTTAGCTATAAGATGAGTACCAATATAAACTGTTTGAAATTTAATCAAGAATTTTTAAGTAGAGGAACATTATATATAGGGTAGGGTATTTATTGCCATTTATATATTTTAAAATGTTTTGTAAATAGTGCATATTTGTTGTAGTTATTATCTTATTTTAATTTAGTTTATTTACTGTTGACAATTAAAAGAAAAAGTTTTTTATCTTTTAAATAAATGAATTATTAGAATTAAAAATATATATACAAACTATTTTACTTAGAATGTTATAAATTTGGATTTAAAGCAATATTGAATGAACTATTTGAGGTTGTAAGAGAATGTGAATGATCTAAATTTAAATGTTTTTTGAATTTCATTTTGTACGTGTTGAATGAATAAGTGTTAAATGCTTGTTATAACTTTATACAATCTTATTATAAGATGATAATGCAACTTAATTTAAATGTATGTTTTTATGTGATGTTTATTTATTGGGGATGTTGGCGTGAGATGTGTATGTATTTCATATATTATATATAATCGATATTAGTGTCACACATGAAAACATTAAATTATTTCAAATTTAAAATAAGAGTTCATATTGTGTATATATTGTTTTGCCTCAAAGATAAAATGCAGATGTAGAATTCCTGCTTATTTGTATTGATAATGACCTGCAAGCTTGCAGATGTGCATTCCTGCTTTTACATTTAAGATAATTATATTAATGCCCTTTGTTTATTTATAAATTGATAATAATCTACAAAGTACATGCAATACGCAAGTTGCAGAAGTTATTAAAATGAAAAATATTTATAAATCAGTTAAGGCTGAGCGCTTTTGAAGATCCATGCCTTATAATCATAGCCATATTGAAAACTGTGATATTGTTTACATTAGACTTAAGATATTCAAATTAAATGCAAATAAGTTAGGTAGTCCATTTTTTAGAAATGTCAAAGCAGGTGTCACGTCTGTTTATTGCATTATTATTGCCATTGATAAAAGATGCCTCTTTTATTTTTCTTTTACAGTCGTTTGTTTCTGTACATACAGTTTTGGGTTGGAGGGAACGAAGTCATGGCCATTTTTTTTTAAATTTATGTATCTTGCAATGGAAATCCTCATGTACAATGACTATTTCATTGCTTATTAATGTGTTTTGTCATAATGACATTTTTTGAGCATTTATATTTTTACATGAACTCTAATCCAAACAGACATATCATTGCTATGAATTATTAATATTAAGATTCTTAGTTACATCCACCTCATTATATTTTGGATATTATAACTTATATTAGTGTATTTTGCTTGCATATATTGCCTTTTACATAAAGAACTGAGTATATGATATAATAATAGATGATAATACCACTGTTGGAAATAAAATTGCTTTATTGAAGTTAACATTTATAATATGGCAAGATGCATTGGTCATTGGATTTAAACCATCATTTTCATTTATGTATATGTGATACATGGAGACATAGTAAATCACATTATCAATATAGAAATAAGATTGTGCACAATAACAAAATTAATATAAAGCTAAAAATGAAGTCTTTATGGTAAATAACTAAGTCTCATAAAGTTATATATTTAACAATTTTATAATTTGCTGGGTATATATGTATTATTTTTACTCATCAATAAGTTATTATAATTTTAGCAATACCAACAGGAGAAACAAACTATCCTTGTTGTTATTGAATAGATATTATTTTGTTATATGTTAATAAATAGATGTTGATATTTTTACTTGCTGGTTGTACAATTCATTTTTGTGAAAGAAAAGCTGTTGTTTCATTCACTTGTGCTCGCATCATAAGTTGAACATTACAATATGTATATAATTTGAGCATGCATGCAGAAATTTATTAATTTGGAAACATTAGCCTAATGTCATTCAAACCTTGGCTACTAATACATTTCTGCTGAACTTAATCATCAAGACAATTTATCTCATTGAAAACAATATCACTCTGAAAGAAATCAAAATGAAGACTTTGCTGAAAATCTTGAATATATAGTTTCCCCATTGAAAAATGGACAAAATAAAAATTGAAATATGGAAACTGTTACTATTTATATACTTGAATAAAGTAAAGACAAGTCATAAAACTATAATTGCTATACCTGCAGAATCTATAACATTTATAAGATTGATCATAAAATGTTTTTCATTCTACCATCTCTAGAGTGAATATGTCATCTACTTTTTAATTCATATTCTGATTATACAAATTAGATTTTTTTAAAAAATATATACTTATGATAAAAGATTTAAATTTAGTTGTCAGCAGAGCATCCACTTCAAGATTGTTGTTTGAAAACTTATCAATTATATAGAAAAGTAGACTTTAAAAAAATTAGTAATGAATGATTGTTAACCATACAGTAAACAATATCTTGTTTGCAAGCTTTGTAGAAAAGAGATTGAAAAAAATAAATAATAAAAAATTATAAAATTTATAATTTGAACTCTAATGTAGTCAATGCACTAATAAAAGAGAAATAACATGCTCTTAAATTTATAATTAGACAATTTTTTTTAATGCAGTTTTTAAAAACTAAATATGAAAATAGATAACTCCAAATAAGATGTTATTCATTTATCTTGGCTAGTCTATAAATGCTCTTGGATTTCTGTGGGCAAGATTGACTAATAAATCAGCAATTGAATATAATCTTTTTTTACTTTTGCAGAGTGTACTGAAAATAATTATTCTTCAACTAAATTAATAGATTATCTACTTTGTAAAAGAAATACTGAAGAAGATTTTTATATTTATGATGATCATTAATATTAATAATAAGTAATTATAAAAATTAGAAAAATACATATCAAAATTACCATTGTGTCTGCTTAAATTTGTGAAAGTTAATGATCTAACTTCAGATAACTATAATAAAAGTAAGCCAATTATAAAAAACTTTCTTCAGCATTATTGATTGTTACTGAAGAATATTAAACTAAAATTTGAAAACTTATTAAAGAGAAACCAGTAAACAAACAATTGAACTGGATTACCATGTAACTAAAACACATGATATTATTGGTTCATGCTTCTGAATCATTGGAATACAAATTTAGAGAAAAAAGTTTTTTTTCTGGTGTTATGAATATTAAATGGTCAAAAATTATATCTCAGGATTGAAATTAAGGTATTCACTGAAAATCCACACATAAATTTTAATGAAAAAATATTTTAACAAAAGATTATTAATTTGGCAAAATTTATGAAAATATAACTTGATTCATCTATTCCATCTAATGGATCGATATAATAAAAAAAATTGGGAAGTCCTTTGATTTTGTTATCAACATTTAGAACAAATTACTTTAATCAGCATTTGTTTCAAATGTTTTAAATTTAGCAAATTGAAACACTGTGTGATGACAATAATTCACCTATGTCTTGGATTATTATTATTATTATCATTGGCTAAGATGCTAATCAATGAAGTCAAGAATTGTTAATAATGTTCTATCTGACCTTTTTGATATTATTTGCTGATAAATTTCTCTTATTTTGCAAGATGATGAAATAAGAATCAACTCTAGAACAAGAAAATATCCAAAAACTTTAGCCTAATTTACCATAATGGATTGAAAGTCTTTAATGATTTTTCTATTACAAAAAGAAATACTATATAATTGTACATAAAAAAAATTCAATAGATACTTTAATTTGCATTAAACCCACATCTTTAATGATATTACAGAAAATGATTATAATAAGAAGAAATTAACAAAAATGAGAAAACTTACAATCAATCAAAGTATTTGATGAAGTAATTTTTATTATCTTATTCTAATGTTGTTGAAAATACCATTCTTTATTCTCTTGGACATAATAATCTTTATACTATGTTTCATATAAATGTCATAATGAAGTATCAAGGAAGTATTTATAATAATTGCTAGTGTGTTTCTATTGATCATTTTATTACCAAGTTGGGATACATTCTCATCTCCTTATCACACTATGATAAAATTTGCTTACTTAGCAAATGTTCAGTAATAAAAAGAAATATTTTGTGTCCATTATATATAAAAGACTACTAAATTTAAAAATATCAAAATTGGAAAAGAATACAAATCCTTATGCTGCTCTTCCACAAAATAATAATCAGAAAATAATAATAAATTATTTACAACAGCTATATAATCAATAATAATTTTATACATTAAAAGCCTTTTTCAGCACCTACTTTGATGCCCTTTTCAAATTTTACTAATCTATTTAATGTTGACGAATTATTTCAGACATAAAACCATCCAGTGTCCAATAATGGAATTAAAACAAACAATAACAATATAAATCATTAAAATAAATCAAAACTCTCATATATAAATTCACTAATTACATTGCTTTCACAGTTTTAAAATTATACAGTCAATTTCTATTTAGAAATTATTGTTGTCTAAAATATTTACATTAAATAAGTATTATTTTCAAATTCAAAATTACAAACATCTCTTTTTTTATATGTAATTCTTATTTATTTATTTTTACTTTACAATATTTTGTAACAAAGTTATGTCAAAACTATCTATCTCTATTTTTGTATGAGAAACTATCTTTACCTAAATCCTGAACACTGACCTTTTTTTTTTTTTAATAATAAAACACATTTTTAAAATAGAAATATTTAAGCTTGTTAAAAATAAACCAGTTTTTTTTTTTTTTATGTTTTGTTGATTTTAAAATTTGACTAAAATTCAAATAATAAAGTTTATCTTGAACAAAATTTGGATTGACACTTATCCAAATAGTTGAATACCTATAATTAAAAGAATTATATTATAATCCAAAGAGTGTTCTCTCATTGAATGCTTGCAGAGATCATTGAGACATTGTCATAGAAAATTATTTTTAAGTTTTAAATAATCACATGTATCATTGTGATAAAAGATATATTACTAAATGTAAAACCATTCTCAACTCTAATGTAACACTGCTCAATCAGAATAAAATAATGTTGTATATATATATAAATTGCATATATTTTTATATATTGTACAAATATTTTTTTGTTTTTTAATTAATGACTTGATTAATATTATAATTTTTTAATAAATTAATTAATATTTAAAAGTTTTTGTAAAATTTTGATAAGAAAATGTGTCTTTTTTTCTTTTTTTTTGGAAGAAAATTAGTAAGATATTTATTACACTAGATTATCAGTTGTTTAATTAAACTGTGTAAAAAAAAAAGATTATTAATCTATAGGAACTTATTACTTATCAGATATGACAATAATTTTTAATGTTTAATTTTGGGATAACATCATTTAACTGTATTTTCTGATGAAAATCAGTGTTCTGGTCAATAGCTATTTAGAATAAGTAATTATGCTTTGTTTTTTTATTTATATATATATATACAATTTTATCATTTTTCCATATTATTATAGTGCCTGAATTACTAAAAAAAAATGTAGATCTCTTATAGTAATGATTAGAATATTTGTCCACTTTACTACAGCCTGGAATCTGAATCCAAATAAAGCTTTGAAATTTTTCAATTAATTCAGGATTTTTAAATAAATTAATTTGTAACTAATCTAGAAAACTATTAACATTTTTATCTTTAAATAAATATTTTGTTACTCTTAGCTAAAGGATAAGTGAAAACCATATATCCCTCTCTAATTAATAGTTGAATAATTTCTTCTTTTTTGCTGTTGTTTTATGGACAGATATTGGGAGATCTTTTGCCTTGCTATCACTAAATATTTAAGACTTAATTTTTTATTTGAATATTTATTTCAATAAGTTTTTGCTATTGATTCAGATATGATCTTAATAAATGAAATTATGTTTCATTTGCTATTAACTTTTCATAAAAAATAATTTGAAAAGAAATTGTATTTATAATCCTCTCCCTGCCCCCCAATCCAATCCACCACCACTGCCAGCAATCAAATATTTGAGCCTCTGGTTATAATCAATGCCCTAACCACTACACTATGAAGGCCTTTCCATACTGTTTAATAATCTGAATATTACAATAAGTAAGATATTGATATATAATGAATACTAATGAAACCTATTGTTCGTAGATAATTTAAATAATAAAAGAGATTAATTTTGTACAAAAAAAGGATTTGCATTAAATTTATAAAGATCTAGTACTTTTTTATTATTATTAAGACTTGTTATTATTTTGTAATTGTTTAGATTTTCATCTCTATGAATCTTACATTTCAAAAGTAAATCTGTATTCTGAAGTTAAATAAAGAATGTAGTTGCGATATGTTTTTATAGAAAACTAATCTAATTTGAAATATGAGCCGTCAAATAATTACTTTTCTTCATCATTATAGATATATATTTCTAATTTTAATTGATTCTTAGAATAAAGAGAAAAATTCTGTTTGTTTTAAAGTTTGTAAATGATTCATAAGTTACATGTTTTATGGGCCACACTTAAGTGTATATGTTTATTTGTCTTCCCATGACATATTATTCCTGCTTGAGGTACTATTCATTTACAGAATATAGATATTTGTACAATGTATATTTACTTTTATATATATATATAAATTTCGTTTTCATTTTTATAATATAGACAATTTTTTTGTTTCACTATTAAATTCGGTTTATAATAAAGCTAATTTTTAAAATACAGTTTTGTAATAATTACAATTTATAACTATTTATTTAATAATGTTAATTTTTTTATTTTATTTATTTAATTAGGAAGGTCAATTAAGACCAAAAATTGTGCGCCGTGGTATAGAATATATGTTGGATCAAATTAGCGATGGTGAAACTGTAAACATTGACCACATCTGTTTTGTTATACCTGGCATTGGATCTGTCTGTGATCTTCGTTTTAGAAATATTGTAGAATGTGGTAATTTTTAAAAAATTTTAAAGCATAATAATTTTTTTCAAATGTAAATTATAAATCTGTGTTAGTAATTATGCCAAATAAGTAAAAAATTTGCTACTACTAGCAAATTTCTCCTAAAGTTATTTAAAGAGAAAAAAATATCACTTATATTAACAACCAAACAATAATTCTTAATTATTATCAATAATTCTTTGCCATTACTTATCATTTTCTTAATACTATTTAGATACTTATCTTAAACTTTACAAGTTTATATTTTTATTGTGTAATTTATTATTGCATGAATTTCATTGATGACATGGCAGTGTTTGCAAATTCCAAGAATGAGATAAACTAAGTAAATTGTGAAATTTTCTAATAATAAAATAGGTGTCCAGGAAGTGATTGAGAGAATTTTTTCTTTTACATATTTAGTAAATGTTTGTCTGATGATAAAAATAGCAACAAAGATAGACTGGGAATCACTATGGCTGTGCAGCCATGTAATAAAAGACTTGTTAAAAGTTTTGTTTTGATTGTAATTATATATAAGTAAAGATTTACACTATTAGGAAAGAGAGAAGAAAAAAATTGAACACTTTTGGATGATGGGAATTTACCAAAAAGAATGGAAAATATAATATGGAAAGACATTGTCAATATTCTTGAAGTGAGTATATGAAAAAACAGATGTATTAAATTATGAAGCAGAAAAGGAATTAGTATATATTTAAAAATAAAGAAATAGTGAAAACTATTTGTGTGTCTAAAGGATAGGAGAAGAAATAAACCTGATTGATGATTTAAAGCAAAAGATTAACTATTAGTTTGAAGAGTGAAGCTAAGGATACAGAAGTGTAGAGAAGAATGTAACACTGATTTAGAAAGCCTGTGTTTGAGCATATATATGATCATTATGGTAACTTCATTTGCAAGGTTATTTTATTTATTTATTTTTGTATTTATGTTTATTTAACATCATACTTTTGCAGACTTAATTAAAAATATATATATATTTTTTTATACAAGTCTCATCAATATATAGTCTTTCAAATTTTGTTATTAGCAATTCATTAGCAGTATATTAAATATTCAAATTCTTTCCTTAAATTAGTATAGTATTTAATATTTTTATATTTGGAAAAATGTAATTATTTATGAAATCCAATCATGAAAACAAAACTTATAGCTTATGGATATATATATATGTATATTTTTTCTCAACTATAAGAATTTATTACGATTATTTGTTTTTCTGCAACCAATTGTTTAAAATGTATTCATCTTTTAAATAAAATATATCCACCTGTATCTTAAGAAAAGATCTTAAAAACTGAGATATAAGTAGTGCAAATTTCATTGTTGATTAAATTTGACAATTCAGGATACACTATAATAACTCACTTTTTTAAAAAAAAAAATTAATATATTGAGACATTACTCTAATAGATATATACAAAAAAAAAAAGAGAAATTTTTTTCAGAAGTTAGAAAAAATTTGTCTTCCGTTAAAAGGAATACAAAGAAACAAAATGCTTAAATAGGAAACTCACCACTTATGTCTATGTGAATATAAACTTCATTTTTATTGTGCATCCAATAAGATAATTGGATAATTGAACATAAATTATATAAAAAATATTGCCAAGTTAAAGAAAAGAGATATCATCTCTAATATATACTTCTTTTATTTTATTTTATTTATTTATTTTTGGATTTAATATATATATATATATTGTGAATATTTGAAATTTAAACTTAAAAATCATGCATAATACTTTTAATTTTATATATTAAATGAAGAGCTTAATGAAATACTTCAAGTAAAATCTTTACATAAATATCTATTCTTGATATGTTTTTTTTTTTTTTTATCATATATAAAGTTGTAAATTATGTAATGTTTCAGAAAGAAACTTTTAGAAAATTATATTTTCTTCCATAACAATAAAGCTTATCAAAAATAAATATTCATGTTATGAAAACCTAATAGTAATCAAAAATCTTCTCATTTTAAAACTTTTTCTCATTTTTAATTAAGTTAAGAAATCATTCTGCTTAGCATTTAATAAAAATTTTGTTTTTAAAAGTATTTAATTCT
Source organism: Epiperipatus broadwayi (assembly GCA_028023455.1). Taxonomy (NCBI): domain Eukaryota; kingdom Metazoa; phylum Onychophora; class Udeonychophora; order Euonychophora; family Peripatidae; genus Epiperipatus; species Epiperipatus broadwayi. Next base: position 1,249,063 of record JAQFVV010006443.1, read on the forward strand.
GCTTTTTTTTTTTTCCATTACTAAAAATAATAAGTATTGTTTGAGAAGACTCAAATTATTATTATTATTCACAAAAACAAAGTGAATATGTAATAATGTAAATACTTTTTATAGAAATGAATTTATATTTTGTTCTAATATTTTTTTTTTTTGTTAAAACAATATTTTGAAAGATTATGTGTAATTTTTTTAATAATCATAAATTAAATCTAACCAAATGAATAAGCAATGCTACTCACTGTGATAAAGATAAAATTAAGTATTTTGACTAAACAAAATCAATACTCAACAGACTATTGCTTTTTAACAGTAAACTATCGATTTTTTTTCTGAATTTATTTGTTATAATTTATAAGATGTTATATCAGAAAATACTGACATTTTTAGAAAAAGGACTTTTAAATTAAATTTTTACTTCATTCACAATTTATCATTTGACATTTTGTGGTCTGTATAATGAAATAATATTTCATCTTAGTATTGAATGTATCTTTTTAGATATATTTGATAATGGAATATTTTATCTAAGGAGATTTTGTGTTATTGCATTAATCAATCATTCATAAAAGTTAAAACCACTGTATATTTCGGTTAAAAAAATTTTTTCTTGATATATCAGAATTTTGTTTTATCTTGTTTTGAATTTGTTATATTTTGGAAAAAATATGGCTTTAGTAACTGTAATGATATAAAGCTAGGATTTATGATTCCAGAAAAAAGAGAAACGATTAGAAATGTAAATAGAAAGATATCGTGAATTAAAAGCAATGAAAAAAGATTGCTATAAGATAAAAGAAATGTAAATAATAATTCTGGAACGGCCTAATGGATTTAAATATAGAAAAGGCTAGTATTGTTTAGATTAGAACATTAAGTTATTTAAAATTAATCAAACAAAAAAATAAATATTTGATGGATTAATTGCAGAGGAAAGAAATGTGCATGTACGCAAATAAATGCTTGACAATAAGTTGAGAAAAGATGCATTACTGGAGGAGATAGCCTAATGGAAATAGCTATTACCTTCTATAATAGTTAATACCAGATATTAAACTGCGAAAATGTATAAATAGTGTGTGCTGAAAAGAGCAGGAGCTTTTTCTTACTCTTCGTATGATTGGGCTGTTGCTGTTATGTCGTGGGACATCAGAAGAAAGGACCCCAGGGGAAAAGCTGTTGGAAAAGTTGTAGTGACTTTTCTGCTATGTAGGTGTAAACAGCCGGATAGGGAACTTAAACAGGCACCTGTTTTATTTTTATTTGTGTACATCTGATTAGGCTCTCAGGAGAACTGGGCCTTAGAGTTGGATTGTGAGTATAGACAATTTTTTTAGTACTTACTCAAGTCTGAGAATTAAGACATTGTTTAGTCTTTAACAATGGGAAGTATTAGCATTTATTAAAAACTAGGTTCATCAAGTTGTATATAATGTGTGATGTACTATAATGTAAATAAATATAATTTTTATCTGTACTTAATGATTTTTATTTGAACTTATAATCTATATTTTTTTGTTATTTGTTGATGCAGTCACAGTCTTATTTGAACCTGTAAAATAGGGATTTCAAAAAGTTGATCCAATCACAGTAGGGTTTTTCAAATCTAGAAAAACTGTCGTTAAGACAGTCAGTGATATCGGAATTCGGTGTTAGTGATACTGGGTAATGACCTTCATATGCTACCCAGTTAGAGAATTTTTTTCTTGCTCATGATTGAGGACAATAAGAGAAAGGTAGTGGCACTAATGTGTTTATCGGGAAGAAGGGTAATAGATATAATAAGTATTATACCCATAAAGGAGACAGTATCATATAAAGAGATAGTCAAAAAATTAAGTGATCATTTTAACCCAGACATTCTAAATATATAGTCAGGTTGTTTTTAAGAAGTAAAAGACAAATTAAGGGCAAAACGACAAAACAGTATGGCATGGCGTTAAAAGAATTAGCAAAAGATTGCTTATATGGAGATTATGTATACTAGATACTACTAGGTCAGTTATTTTGGGTCTGTTACATGATAGGTTCAGACAAAACCTGCTGTCGGAAATGGATTTAAATTTCAAGTCCGCTATTAAGAAGGGAGTGGCTTAAGAGCTGATAATAGAGCAAGCAGCATTTTTTCAAAAATAAAATTGAAAATGAAAGTAAAATTGCAGTTGGAAAAACTGATCGAAAGGAATGGGATAAAAGCAATAGCACAAGCAAAAGAATGAATTGTTTTTGCTATGATAAATGAAAAGAGAGTGCAAATTTCGAAATGAAGGTGCTATAACTGTAAACAGAAAGGGCATTTGGAAAAAATGTGTAGGGAAATTGATAAAAAAGCTTATCAAAAAAGGCATCAAAATATAAAAACAAATGGAGTTACAATAGACAATATTGTTGGTATTAATAATACGAGAGTAAATGGACACAATATAGTTATGTTACAGCTAGAAATCTGTAATAAAAATTAGAAATGGAAATTGATAATAGGTCTGAAATATCATTGATATTGGAGAAACTATGGAAACAGCTTAGGAGAGAACATACATACATATTAATTAAAGAGATATCTATCAAGGTTGTATATGTAAGTTGAAATGAACTAGGAATGATAGGTTATGCGATAGTGCCTGTAAATTACAGAAATGGAAGAGTAAAACTACCTATATATATATATAGTGAAAAGAAAAAGCAGTTCATTAATAGGGTGGAACTGGTTTAAAAAGTTAGGAATAATTATTAACGCTAATAATATATCAAGCGGACAAGAAATAAAGCAAAGATTCCCGGAATTATTTGCGAATGAATTAGGGGCTAATAGTAACAAAATCTGACCATATTGAGTTGCTGGATAAGGCAAATTGATTATTTGTAATACCAGAAAAATATTGTTGGCACAAGAAGCAAAAATAAGATCACTGGTTAGCAAGTGCGTATTAACGCTGGTTGAATTGGTGGATTGAGCAACTCCAATAATAGGAGACACAAAGCCAAATGGACAAATTAGAATTTGTGGGATTTATAGAATCATGGTAATCAAATACCTGAATAAAGAAACATGTCCAGTGCCTAATATAAGAGAAGTGCTAGTAGGGTTAACAGATGCAAAATTTTTTGTGAGATTAGATCTGAATTCCGCATATCATCAGACCGAGGTGACTGGAAAAACAGCTCAAATCTTAACTTTAACAATGCCTTTCGGATTCTTCAGGTGTAATAGACTTTCTTTTGGAATCTCCACGAATCCCAACATTTTCCAAACGGAATGGACCGTATACTAAATGGATTAATAGGAGTCGTACCATATTTTGACAATATTCTAATTACTGCAGCGACAGTAAAAGAGTAACAAGACAAAGTATTAAGAGTGTATGAAAGATTTAGTAGGGCCGGTGTTAAGTTGAACGAAGAAAAAATGTGTATGCAAACTCAATTAGTTTTTCTAGGCCATATCATTTTAGATAGAGGAAAGAAGCATTGCTGGGATAAAGTCAAAGCAGTAAAAAATGCAAAGAAATCCCAGAATGTAAAACAATTGCAAGCATTTTTGGGATTAGTAAACTTTTGTGAATTGTTTTTCAACAATAAAGCAATGGTGGCCAAAACATTAGATGGCTTGTTTAGAAAAGATCAAAAATGGCAATGACCACAGACACAAGAATCAGCATTTGAAAAAACAATGGCACTGTTAATGTCAGATATATTATTAGTGCAATATGAGCGTGAAAAAAACTGCAAATAATTACTGAAATGTCTGAATATGGGGTAGGAGCAATATTAGTGCACCCTGATGAACAGAGACAATGCCCAATAGCTTATGCTTTGCATATTCTCTCAAATGCAGAAAAAAATTATAGCCAAATCGATAAAGAAGCATTGGCTATTATATTTGCACTGAAAAAATTTCACCAATAATATCTGGGGATAAATTTTGAAGTATTCACGGATCATAAGCTGTTATTAAGCATTTTGGCGCATGACAAAGCAGTGCCCGAACACATAAGTCCGAGAATGTTACGCTAACAGAATATTTTGGCTGCCTATGATTATTAGTGGAATTACAAAAAAGGGAAAGACATTATGCACACAGATACTTTGTCGTGATGCCCTGACAGACTAGAACCAATAAATTCAGATATGAAAGTAAATTATATAGATAGCATGAAATAAAGTGTGATAAAACAGTAGTGAAATGGACAAAAGAGAATCAGGGATACCAAATTTAAACTAAATGGATAAGAGAAGAGTGATCAAAAACAAAACCGAGGTATTTAGATCAGTGGTTTTGGATGAACAGGGAAAGGTTGTCAATATGTAAGGGATGTATAATAATGGGTATAAAAAAGTAATATCACCAGTAGCTGAGATCGAGTATTGAAATTGTTGCATAAAAATCATAGCATTGGCTCGCAGCTACTTTGGTGGCCAAGAATAAACGCGGAGATCGAAAAATATGTAAAGAGGTGTAATATTTTCCAGATAGAGGTAGCACTTCTGGCAAAGAATTGTACAGCCTGGCCTAAGACAACCAGACCAGAGAAAGACTGCACATTGACCACGCAAGGCCGATCCCAGGAAAAATGATAATAATAGTAGATGCATTTCCAAAATGGACTGAATGTTATGAAATTAAAAACACAAGCGCTGAGGAAACAAAGTGTTTTCACAAGGTTTTCTCAATACAGGCATTACCGGAAAGCATAGTATCAGATAATGTGACGGGATTCACGAGTCATATCATGAAAAAATATTGTAAAGGAAAGGGAAATTAGATATATTAGTACCCCTCCATACCATCCTAAATCAAATGGCATGGCTGAAAAAGCAGTTCAACAAATTAAAAAAAGTAATTATGTACATTTACAAAATATTTTGCAGGATATAATGTTCTGGCAACATTCAATACTTGCATGGTAACTGGGGTAATTCCTGCAAACTGCTACTAGGAAGGAAATTAAGAACAATATTATCATTAATCCATTCAGAGGGAAAAAGAATGAAACAAGATAATTATGATAACGTGAAGTTTAAAGTTGGAGCTGCAGTATGGATTCACGAAGTATTGAAGAAAACAACAGTAGAAAAGATTTGGTCAGAGCATATGGTAATTATTATGGGTGAAAATGGAATAACATTTTAATGGTATACATGTGCCATTACATTATTTTAAAATTAAAATAAAAGGGGAAAATAATCGTAAATAAAAAATTAAAATAAAAGGGGAAAATAATCGTAAATAAAATTGATTTTTTTAAAAACGTAAAAGAAAATTTAAACAGTTATTTTAACATATATATAATTGCACAGATGGAAAACTATTAAAAAAATTATTTAAAAGAAAGTTTTAAAAAAAGTAAAGATCTAAAGATTAGTATTTTTGTTAAAAAGTAATATAAAAGAAAATAGAAACAAATGTTAATTAGTTTCTATTTAAAAGAATCGTGTTTAAATTTTAGTGAATGGAAATGATTCTTCTATTAATTGAATTTAAAGCAAATGAGCCCTTGGGTGCTTTGTAATGTAACGGTCAGATAAGAGATAAAAATTAAAGATTGTGTTTCCTGTTCTGAAGCAGATCAACCAATGCAAGCACCAAGCCATGCATGGGCCAGAAAGGAAAACATCCAGACTGTAAGAACAAATGACATCATGTGTGATGGATCCGGAGAGTTCCTGATAAGAGAGGCCAGAAATTATAAGAGATGGAAATATCAAATTATTAGGGCCTTTTTACTTACTTAGTAAATGAAGTAAATGTTGACTCTTGAACTGCATTGTGGACCCCGAAATATATGGGTCTCGCAATGAATTAATTTCCTGTTATGCACCAGCTGAGGTGGCCTCCAAATTGTTGATTACTGAAGGTAACAAACAACGGACCGGTCTTCCCAGAAATGATTTAAATATTAAGTGGACTTCGGTTGGATGGGTGTGACACGTCATGGGTAGGATGGACTTCAAAGCTACCACAGTAAATATGAACTTTTGTTTATCTAAATTGAAATAGGAACTGTGCAAATTTAAAATAATTAAGAACTTTTTCAAATACGCTAACCTCTAAAAAGCATCTCTTATCTGATTGAGCGTAAATTTAAATTAGTCATATTCTTCCAATATGTTTGCTAATCAATCATTTCCATTTTTTACTTTTCTGTTATAATTTATTTATGGTTGAGTTTTGTTTAATAACCAAATTATCAAATTTCTGTTAAACTAATAATTTAAAAATGGGTGTATATGGTTGCATAGATTCGTAAGATTATGTTAGTTTAAGTGGGTTAATTTCAGACTATTTGTCTCGTAGTTGAAATGGTGCTAGTGGATGGATGTACAGGTGTTTTTTGTCAATGTGATATTGAGAGGTGCATCAGATTTTCATTCCCTTGTACCACATTAGCATCAGGGCACTATACCCAATTGAATGCATGGCCAAAAGTGTACCCATCGCGTTGCCAGTGGATGTAGGTGTATTCCCTGCGCCATTGATCTCCTTATGCTCTGGGTAGTGATAATAAGACGACTAAGACCGCAATCTCCCATTATTGAGCATGCCTAATATATATATATATTTTCCAAATGATTACCTTGCCAGACAGATGCACATCACTGTACTGGATGAGGGTCATTCTTTATTTTTCAATGATATCATGCTACAGATGCACATTCCTGTCGGCATGGTTTTTTGTATGCTAACATCCTCATGTTACATTAATCACATCGGTATATCAATAAGCTGGCGTTGGTTTGGACGCGAACTTGTAACCTGGAGTTAAAAGAAAGAATTGAGTATATAAATGCGTAATCTATGTAGCGTATTTGCGTTTATCAAATTATTAAATTGTATAAAATATTCATCTGGGCGATCTTATCAAGATATTAAAACTTAAAGTTAAAAATAATAATAATAAAACCTAAAGCAATGTTAAAAAATTTAATTCTCAAATTTATTTTATATATGTACATAAATAAATGTTTGTGCGATTATTACTGGCAGTGGCTTATTTTATTATCTTTTTTCTTTTATTAAAAATGTGTTTAAAAGTGTATATCATTAAATCTCAGCTACTCCTTGAGCCAGCGACTAGGGCATATCGGTCGAATAAAATTGGAATCTTACAAAGAAGTATCTGCCTATTATATAAATTTTTCAGGTTCAAATGGCCTGGTGGCACCCTGTATGGCAGATAGAATAAGAGTTTCTTTCCTGACTGTTGTAATATAAACCCCATGAAAACTATGTTGGAGAACGAGAAATAACAGATACATTTGATTTTGGAATGACGAATTTAGGAAGTTAAAACAAGATGGGCAATAAAAACCAAAATATTAATGCATAATAGAAGTTTTGGAAGAAAAAGAAAGTGAGAAAACATTTATATAACAGGAAGAAGCAGAACGAATACTGTTAGAAAAAAAATCACCCAAACCTATTCGAAAAAAATGTAAATCAAATAGATTTCAATATTATGTTTAATAAAGTAAATGGGGTATTGTCTGGAGTGGGGAAGGAGCTTTACTAACTATAATTTGTATAAATATAAAGCTAGGATTTATATCTCCAGAAAAAAGAGAAAAGATTAGAAACATAAATAGATATTGTGAATTAAAAGCAATGAAAAAAGATTGCTGTAAGATAAAAGAAATGTGAATAATAATGCAGGAAAGGCCTAATGGATTTAAATATAGAAAAGGCTAATATTGTTTAGATTAGAACATTAAGCTATTTTAAGCTAATCAAACGAATAAATATTTGAAGGACTAATTGCAGAGGAAAAGAATGTGCACGTACGCAATTAAACGCTTGATGATAAGTTGAGAAAAGACAGATTGCTTGGAGGGGGGGGTAGCCTCATTGAAATAGCTATTACCTTCTGTAATAATTAATACTGGATATTAAACTGTGGAAATATATAAATAGTGTATGCTGAAAACAGCAGGAGCTTTTTCTTATCCTTTGTGTGATGGGGTTGTTGTTATTATGTTTTGGTACATCAGAAGAAATGACCCCAGGGAAAAAACTTTTGGAAAAGTTGTAGCAACTTTTCTGCTACAAAGGACATCATCCCAGATAACGAACCTCTATAGGTGTAAACAGCCAAATAGGAAACTTAAACAGACCGCACTGGGTCTTATTTTTATTTGTATATGCCTGATAAAGCTCTCAGGAGAACTGGGCAGAGTTGGACTGTGAGTATAGACAATTTTTTTAGTATTTACTCAGGTCTGAGAATAGTTAAGACATTTAGCTTTAACAATGTGAAGTATTAGCATTTATTGAGAACTAGGTTTGTCAAATTGAATATAATGTGTAATATACTGTAATGTAAGTAAATATAATTTTCATCTTTATTTAATGATTTTTATTTCAACTTATAATCTATATTTTTTGTTATTTGTTGACATTCCGCTTCGTGATTGAATACACAGCAGAATTTAATCAAATTTTTTAATAAGAATTTGAACATTTCATTTGCATGATATTAAAAACATCTTAAACTTCCTGTATAAAGAAGCTCTAATGGATTTTTATATGATTCAGAGTTTGGCTTGCATTAATTTTTGCTGATCTTTTTTAATAAAAATGTCTAATTCTTAATTTTTTGCCTTAAATGATATTGCTTTAGTGCAATATTTTTCTTAAATTTTAGTATTTAAAATTTATTTTATGATACTTTGTTCTACCTAAATAATAGGCACAAATAGTCTTTTTAATTTTGATTTATTAATTAAAATGTCCAAAAATAATCTCTTACTTTTCCTAAAGAAAAATTGAAAAAACATACTGATTCTATATATACACATATATAATTTAACAAAAAAAAAAAAAACTATAAAACATAACCAGAATTTATTTAAATGACAACATTAAATATAAACAGGAAACATCATTATATTTAGGAAGAGGGTGAGCATATATAATAATTTTTACAAATAAATGTTGAAAAGGGGTGATATTTGTTTTATTTCAATACATAAAGAAAAAATTCCCGTAGTATGTAAAAAATAATTGTTCATCTTTCTTTTATTATTATCTATTTGAACATTCCATTTTTTAACCAAAATGTTTAATTCAGATTCGTTATTTTTTATAAATTGCTTTAATGAATATAGGAATTTGTTATGTTTTAAATAGAAATTTTAATATTTTTATATATTGCACTAAAAATAAAAAAATTTGGCTAAAAAATTTTATTTTTAATATTAAATGAAAGACATGTCAAAAAAATATTAATATTACTTTAATTTAGATCTGACAATTTTTTTTTAATAATGTTAATGTTTTTATTTGAATATCAAAGCTAGATGCATATCAGTTTTGCTTTTAAATATCACATTTTTATATTTAATTGACCAGTTATAGCAAATGATTTATCTCTGATATAGTAGACATTTATAGGTAAAATGATTTTTGAAACAAAATATTTTTATTACAAATCTTGTGACTTGGAATGGAATTGTGTATAGAGAATCATCATATTTTTATAAATAAAATTTTTTTTTTTTTTTAAAAGATTTTTGCTTTCAATTTTATTATAATTTGTTTTGGAAGATTTTTTAAAAAAAACAGTTGTTTTTTTATTTATTTATTTTTATTCTTTTTTTCAGAAATTTGATAAAAATTTTAAAAGGTTTATTATTAATACATAAAGCAAGGAGTTTTTGTTACAAAAAAAGTTCTTAGATAAACAATTTTTAAATATATAAGTAATCAAACATCTTATTATAGGTGTATGAATTAAATATATACAGAAATGCCTCGATTAGTACAGTTTCACTATAGTATGGTATTAAAACAATAGAACAATAATCCACTAAAAATTGTGTTATTCATCATTTTCAACTTTTAAAAAATTATAATCATTTCTTTTATAAACACCTAAACAACCATGAGTGCGAAAAGAAAAAGTTCTTCTGGAAGTAACACTTGTAAGTGGTTAACACTAGAACAAAAACTTGATCTTCTTGAAGAAGGTGCTTCCTTTGCTAATGGTAGATATGGAAGACTTATCAATACGAGTCAAATGGAAATTCAAGCCAAAGTTCTTAGTCTCTATAATGACTTGAAAGAAAACCAAAAAACAGAAAATAAAGAAGCAGGGGAAACTAGTGAAATTTTGACAGCAAGTCATGGGTGGTTTTTTTTGTTTAAAAAGTGAACTGACATTCATAATGTCCGTATTATAGGTGAAAGTGCAAGTGCAGATAAAGAAGCTGCTTTAAAATATTCTCGGGAATTAAATGAGATTATAGAAAAAGGAGGCTATAAAGATGAACAAATATTTAATGTTGATGAAACAGAAATGTTTTGGAAAAAATTACCAACACAAACTTATATAGCAGTAAATGAAAAGGCATGCCCTGAATATAAAATTTTAAAAGACCGCCTAACACTTTTATTGGATGGAAATGCAACAGGAGATTTCAAATTAAAACCGATGCTTGTGTACCGTGCTGAAAATCCTAGATGTCTTAAAGGTTTCTCAAAGAACCCTCCCCGTATTGTGGTGCTCAAAAAAGTATAGGTCACAAAAAATTTATTTGAAGATTGGTTTACCAACTACTTTTGTCCTACAACAGAGCATTATTGCAGAGAAAATGGTTTTGATTTTAAGATTTTATTGATCTTAGATAATGCACCAGGTCATCCAACTGGACGTTGTGTTTTAAATTAACACATAAAAATAAGTTTTCTTCCACCAAATACCACTTCATTAATTCAGCCACTGGTCCAAGGTATCATTGTAAGTTTTAATGCCTATTATTTGCACAAAGCTTTCGCACAAGCCATAAAAGCCACAACGGGGAAAATGCTCAAACTTTAACTGAATTTTGGAAGATCTGCAACATCAGAAATGCTATTGAAAACATAGAAGTATGGCTTGAAGTTACAGCCAGTAATATGAGGGCAGTATGGAAACATATCATACGATATTGTGCAAATGATTTCATTGGTTTCGAAGCTCATTTTGCTGAAGTTATGAATAACGTAGTAGAAATTGGAAAAGAATTTGGTTTTGAAGAATTAGATTCTGCCAATGTGGTTGAGTGTATTGAATCAAATACAAAAGACTTGGATAATGAACCTCTTATTAATATAGAAGACCAATGAGCTTATGAAGAACATGAGAACAACTTAGATAATGCAGAGTTACATGAAGTTTCTACAAAAGAAATAATATCTGAAGAACTTGAGAAAATTACTAACATGGTTGAAATTTTTTCTGACTATGTTGTGGAAGTTGATCCAAATATTGAAAGTAGCTTTACAATTTGCCGAAATATCAACACTACAATACGATGCTACAAAGAAATGTATGAAGAGAAGAGGCCAAAGAAGAAACCAGTGCCAGACATCAATATTGCAATTTTTTGTTAATAAAAAATAAAATCTTTAAAAAAATATACCATAAGTATTTTTTTTTTGTTCAATTATACATTAATAAAAGCTTTTAGATTTATTTATGGCATTTTATTATTTATTCATATTATTTTATTATTTATTTCAAATATGGAAATCAACATTAATATATCGATAATTGAAAAAAGTGCTGTCAAAAAAATGTATTGGAACCAATTACTATTTTTCTATAGTTTTCATTCCTCGATTAGTATGGTTTCAAACTGCGAGGTATTTCCAGAACCAATTAACAGCACTAATCGAGGCATTCCTGTATATACAGTTTTTTTTAATCTATTTTGATTTTTAAAAAATGTAAAAACAAATTTCATTATAATAATGAAAGTTTTTTTTTTTAACAATAAGTAATTCTAAAGATCTTAAACAACTTTCATTTATTATTGTGTAATCAAGTGAGGAAAATTAATGAAAATTTATGAAGGTGTTAGGCTTGAGTGGTGATTATTTTGGGAATATTAGATCATTTTCATGTCTTATAATATTGCAAACTGGATTTGTAAATTTATTTTTTTTAATGTAAATTTTAAATTAAAATAATAATTATTATAGATATCAAATAAATTAATTTATAATTAGAATGAATTAAAATAAATTTTGCTTTGTATTATTTTTAACTAGTTGATGATTTTCGAAGTATATCACAAACTCTTATGAAGACCCATTTCTCTAGACCTGTTACAGAAAAACGCATCAATCGAGTTGAATTTCTTCCAGTTTATTGGCATTCTGCTTTGCACGGAAGTGCAACAGGTGTTGATAGGTAAGTTTTAGTTCCGGTTTGCTAAAGAAGTTAATATAAATAATATGGGGGGAGAGGGGTGGCACCAATAATATTTCTTCAAAAAATATAGATATTTTAGTCCTTTTAGAGAAAAATTTTTATAATTGTTTCCAAGTTTATTAAAATGATTCTTTGGGAAATTTGATTTGTGAATTATAATAAATATTTGGATTGTTTGTTTATGAATAAATTTATATATTCTCAATATATATTTTACAGCTATGATTTAAATTATTAGATTAATTAATTATATATAAGTAGAAAATTCAAATTTGTATTGTTTTTTTTTTTAAGGCGATTAAAAGCAATTACTTTACAAAGCATTCCAAAGTTAAGGCATTTTACCAATGATACTTTATTGGATATTTTATTTTATACTAGTCCTACTTATTGTCAGGTAAACAAATTATTTTTTATTTAAGAAATATAAATACTTCAATAAATTTAAATTATTATTTATAAAAGTTAGATAATATTTTTTTTTAAGAAAGTATTTGTGAAAAAGAATTAATACTTAGATAAAAAATTTATTTTATTCTAAAATTAATATTTGCAGTTTTTCTTATTTCTCTTACCAGAGTCACTGGATTTTATTTAAATTTTATATATATATTTATGTGCTATAAATAGTATTTTCATCTAGTTTATATTATTATTCTAAGCATTCTCAATAGTATTTGAAAACAAAACTATATACTGGATTAATATACAGTATTCCAGCTACTAAAATCTCTATTCTAACATATGTATATGATGAGGCAAGTAGGTAACCAGACAACAAAATACTATAACTAAATAGTATTTGATTACTGTCAGTGCTTCTCTTAATCTATTTTGTTTTTCAAATTTAGAGCCACTTTATCAAGTTTAATGAACTTTTAAATTATTTAAATAATATCTTATCCATGTCAATGACATATTGATTTTTCACATATATTAGCAAAGTATGTAAAATTTACACATTTGTATGTATGTAACATGTACATAATACATATATATTATAACGGAACCACGGGGTACACCGTATGACATAGTAAATACGACTCAATAGTTGGATGATTTGGATACAATGTGTCAACCAACTTACAACAAGTCATATCCTAAATTTATGATTCGACAGCACATTTGGGTGCATCAGATGTTATTGAATCAGGAATGGCATATAACAAAGGAAGCGCATCTCACTACTGTCAGACCTAGGCCTTCTAATGGGATGCTAAAGATGTCACAATGAAATGCCCAATTCCAAATCACATCTACTTTTAATATGCTAACTCACCATATTTTAATATGACCTAGACTAATGCATATTCATTACATCTCCCTTTTTAGGTCCCATTACACCGCGGAATTCAAACTCAGGGAGTTCTTGCAGTCAGCTCTCTTCAGGGATGGACTTACTCAATTATTAACCAAATATGCCTACGTATAAGCATAGATATAGAAAAATACTGATGATGATCAATTATTTATAAGAGCAATATAATAATGATGATGATCATCAAACCTTTAATGGTGTAAATTCATAATGTGACGATGAAACTTTTAATTATATAAATGCACAATAATGATGGTGATGGTCAAACATCTAGTGGTATAAATGCACAATGATGATAGTGATGATCAAATATCTAGTGGTATAAATCCACAATGATGGTGATGATCAAACAGAGATCAGATTGGTTTAAAACAACTTAATATGTTTATTAACAACACATATAATAAATATTAACAAACAAAAAAAATAATAAAATAAATAAATATTTGTTTATCAAGAATGATTTTCTATCGTTTTGATGGCTTCCCACAACAGAAACAAAATAATTTGAAGTATATTATATACAAAATTATATCATATAATTCATTAAATATATACATAAAACAAAAAAAAAAAGAAAAGCAAAATGAGAGTTTACTCAGTCTAAAACTACCCCATTAATGTAATTATTAGAGTGATATTTTTAAGTTAGGGTTAATATATTTATAACTATTTTTTTTATTTAAATATATATATAGCCCCACTCCCATTTATATGTGTGTATAAGTCATAGTAGAAATTAATGATAGATACGAAAAAGACCATTCACTCACTGGGTTAATTGTGCACTCAGAAATAAAACAAAATTACAAGTAAATATTATTAAAACTTATTAGAAAATAATATAGTTTTGTTTGTCCTAAAGTTTGCCCTCAATGTTAAATATATAAAAACCTTACTTGAGGTCGCCTTGGTCCATTAATGTTGAATTTCCAGAGGAATCTATAAATTTTCTTTTATTAAAAATAATACATATTCATTGACTATGATTCTTTTTTTAAAATACATCAACATATGACACATCTATTCACTGTTTCCACTTTTAAATTGCAGGTGATTGAATTTGAAAAAAAATGAATCTTGAATACACAATAAAAAATAAAAAAATTACAATACATAAACTTTCAAATAGTAGTAATAAAAAAAAAAAAAATCATGTGCATCAAAACAAAATATATTTATCTTGAGGAATGCAAGCATCTTGTCCACAGTTAAGAGTTTATAACTTTAAATGTCAATCACCATGTATAACGTTTCTGTTCACCAACTCTTAATATTCATATATTTCATGCTGCTTGGTTAAAAACCAACACATACAAATTATTTCTTCTTAACATATATAAATCCATTGAAGATTGTTGTTCACCAGCATTTTATAAATAGACATTCTGATGGAAACTTTTAAAATTTCATAATGACATTGAAGCTAGTTTTGGAATGTCCTACAGTATTGGTCTTTTACCCCTCACACATTGTAATGACCATTTTATCAATCACTATTAATTATATTGTAACTCCAATAGATAAATGAAAATGGCTTAAAGAAACAATAAATTTTCAATATTTTCACGTTTCTTTTTTATTATTTCTATAATAATAAATTCCAGCTTGCAAAATAAATTATGTCTCATTAGTTCATTCCTGGTAACTATAAATTGAAGTTTAAATTTCCATTTTCCTTCTATCCAAATTATAAAGACTTTAGATTACTTTTAAAATATAGACATTAAGATTTTACTGTTTTTAAATGCTGAATATTTATTTATTTATTTTTTAAACAAAGAAATTAAAGACTTTTTATTTTTGTCTTGACAGTTCTGTTGTTAAACCACCAATGAAGAACTCTGTATTGTTTTCCTCACGCTAGCTAAAATCTGTTGTTATAAACTAACCAAAAAAAAAAAAAACAAATTATAAAACATTATTATTATTACCATTTTTATTTAATCTTCATTATTCCAAACTCAATCATTTAGCAACAATTTTGACCTCTTATAATTTTGAACTTTGATTATGTCCATCTTATAATTCAATCAATTGGTATTTTAGTTAATGATATTAAATGAATAAAAGAAAAACAATTAATTTCTACAAATAGACAAACATATTAATTTATATGTATGTTTATATACGCATATACTTCATGTATATAATAAACATATTAGTTTATATGTATGTTTATATATGTATATACTACATGTGTATCAGCAAGTATGTAGGATATTTTATTTGCCTACCACTTGGTCTGAATTTAAACCTTGTAAAAAAAAAAAAAACTGGGACAGGTGTGAACGTTGGTTGTAAGCCATCTCTTACAACATATATATGAAATATTTAATATGTGGAATTATTTATTTATAATTAGTTAATTAGAACTCCCTTTATCTATAACACTAGCTAATGAAAGCCAACTGCTCCAGGCCAAGAGTTAAAGTGCTTTGTAATTAAGTAATTATAAATCAGTAACTCCACACATTAAATATTTCCAGCTAAAACATATTAAAAGTATTATATTACAATCATCATCAACCATTATCAATCCACTGCAGGATGAAGGTCTCTCCAAGTTCAATCCATCTTTTCCGATCTTTACCTTCTCTTCTCCACATCACCCCAGCACACTTTCTTATTTCATCCATCCTTCTCACATGTGGCCTCTTTCTGGGTTTTTTACAATCTCTTGGAATCCAGTTTAAAACTTCAATTGTCCATCTATTATCATCTCTTCTAGCAATATGTCCAGCCCAACTCCACTTCAGTCTTTTAATTTTTTCAAGGAGATCAGTAATACCTGCTTGTTCTCTTACCCATCCATTGCGTTTTTGATCTCTTCTTGTTACTCCCAACATGCATCTCTCCATACTTCTTTGAGTGGTTTGAAGTCTCTGTATTGCTCTTCTATTAAGTGTCCAAGTCTCAGATCCATAAATAAGAACTGGCAAAACACATTTATTAAAAACCTTCCTTTTCAAACACATAGGCGTATTTCCTTTTAGTATCAAGTTATTTCTACTAAAAGCACTCCAACCAAGTTTAATTAATGATTAATTTCATCCATTATGTTTCCATCTGTATTAACAATCTGACCAAGGTATTTGTGACTGTTAACTTCTTCTAATTCATCATAATCAATCTTTATTTTCATATTTTGAAAAAATCTATTAAACATTACTTTAGTCTTTTTAACATTTATCTTTAGTGCTACTTTCATCTGATAACTCCTGCAACATTTCCTGTAACTCTAAAGCATTATTTGCAAAAACAACTACATCACCTGCAAAATCTAAATGACTTAAATAATCTCCATTTACTTTCACTCCTTTAGCTTCCCATTTTAATCCACAAAATATTTCTTGCAGCACTGCTGTAAAAAGTTTTGGAGATATGGAGTCACCCTGTCTTACACCCTTCTCAATGTTAACTTTCCTACTATCATTATGTAATGTAATCGTTGCTGTTGCATTTTTATTAATATTCTTTAAAATATGACAATATCCTGGATCTATACCTTGATGATCCAATGCTTTAATCACTGAAGAAATGTTTATAGAATCAAATGCCTTTTCATAATCTACAAATCCTAAGCATAATGGCAACTCATATTCATTTGTCCTTTCTATAACTTCTCTCAATACCTGGATATGATCTACTGTACTAAAACCACTTTTAAATCCAGCTTGTTCTCTTGGTTGGTGGAAGTCCAGTGTTCTCTGTAGACGAATTGTAATTATCTTAGTAAAAATTTTGTATAAAACTGATAAAAGACTGATAGGTCTGTAATTTCTAATATCTTCTTTATCACCTTTTTAAATATTAATATTAATATTGCATTCTTCCAATCATCTGGTACATCTTTATCATTTAGACATTTGGAATATAACTTTGCTAATTTTTTTTTCTATTTCTTCACCTGCTTCTTTTAATATATCAATTATAATTCCATCATTATCTGGAGCCTTCCCTTTCTTCATAAATTTAATTGCATGTCTCACTTCCTCATTCAAAATTCTGGGCAATTCAGAAGATATAATAGGTATAGGAGATACTTGTTCTTTATTATTATATAATTCTTTATAAAAATCTTCTATCAATTTCATGATGTCATCTCTCTTTTTAGTAATGATGCCATCTTTTTTTTCTTATTGCAGATATAAATTTCCTACCAATACCAAAATGTTGTTTTACACTCTTTAGACTTTTATTCTCTTCTACAGCTTTCCTTGCAAGTTCACAATTATACTTTCTTATATCATTTTCAACTCTTTTCCGCACCATTTTACAAAATTTGAGATATTCGATCATTTTTAATGCATCATTTTTGTATATCTTCATATTCCTTCTTTTCTTCATAAATTCTCTAGTCTCAGTAGAAATTTTATTGATCAATTGCTGCTTTTTTTCTACCAACTATCTTTGTTGCAGTTTTTAAAAGTTTATCAGTTATTTTCCTATTAATTTTATTCAAATCTGAATCATGGTCAAAATCTACTAATACTTGAAACCGATTTGTAAGTTCTAATTTAAATTCATTAGAATGTTTCTGAAGATTAGGAATATCAACTGTAAATATTGTGTTTCTTAATAATTTTTGTCTCTTTAGTTTTGCATTAACATGTATCTTACTAATCGATGATCACTTTCTGTGTTAAATTTATTAAGAACATTACAATCTTGAAATATGTATTTTCTTTTAGTCAAAATATAATCCAATTCTGCTGTACCTTCATTTGGATGCTTACATGTCCATTTCCTTTTAACCTTTTTCTCAAAAAAAGAATTCATAATATAAAGTTTTTCTTTTTCTACAAACTCCACAAGTCTATGTCCTCTCTCATTTCTATTACCATAACCAAAATTACCTACAGCATTTTCGTCTTTCAGTTGTTTACCAAATCTAGCATTAAAGTCTCCCATAACAATTTTAAAATGTTGTTTACTCTGATCAAAAGCCTTTTGTACATACATATAAAAATCTTCTACTACTTCATCACTATGAGAATTTGTTGGGGCATAAACCTGAATTATCTCATTTGGTATCTGCTATTAAGTTGTAAAACTAATCTTGCCACCCTGTCCGATACACCATCAATTTCCACTATGTTATTCTTCCATTTTTTATTTATAATGAATCCTACTTTACTTGTATTTTCAATATTTGTGCCTTTATAGTAGAGTACATGTCCACTTTTTAAATCAATTGTTTCTTCACCTTTTCTTCTAACTTCACAAAGTCCAATAATGTCCCAGTTAATATAAGATAGTTCTTCTAACTCTTGCAATCTTCCTTCACTTGAAAGTGATCTGCAGTTGTAAGTACCTAAATAAAAAGTCGTCATCAAATGGCAGCGTCCGCAATTAGGGGATTTTTATTACCCTCCGCCTTCGTATATATATATACACACTGTATATTCTCATTTGAAAATGAAATTTAAAAAAAAATCAATAAATATCTGTAAACTAATATAACTAATTATAATAAATGTTTGGAGTAATGCTGAAATTTCATTCTTCTGGAATCATTGAAGCATAAAGAAATAATTAACTTTTAAATTTTAATTAGAAAACTTAATTTGTTTATGTTGGATTCAGAATTATTTGGCTGATGTTAGATTTTTATTAGAACTACAGCTTTCAGAGATTATAAGTAAATAAAATATACTTTTAATTACTAATTTTTAAAAATTTTGTACCTATATAAAACTGAGCATCTACAATACATAAAGTATTTATATATTGGGACAAATGAATTAGTATAGATTTGTATTAACCAAGTAAAACAATAGTATTGAATATGGGGTTTGATTAACATAAAATTACTAAAAATGAAGGATATTTAAAAATGATATTTATATCAATATGATAATTAATTAAGATGCATTATGAATATTTTGTAGAAGCCGTGTGTCAAAAATTAATGGTTTTAAAATATGAGTCAACGTCCATAGGCTCTGAGATGGGTCATGTTTGATTTTTATATATTGTACTGAGGACTCCCTTACTGATGATAATAATGATACCTATACTTGTGATTTATATATATGTACATACGTTAATACACAGATAATTCTTATGTTGTATAACCAAATTATTTGAATCAATATGCATTTTGTCGGTTTACTAAAGATTAATTGATGTTTGAATTTCAATTAATTAAAATTAATAAAAACGGATATTTATAATGATGATCAAATCTTCTTTACCTCATATAATTTAAACAATAAATGCATACAATATGTACATTTAGAAAAGCTTGTTTAATACTTTAAAATAGAAATGTTAAATATATCAACATAATATGCTGAGCATGCTTTCGACTAACGGATAGTCATAATCATAGCTATAGATATCCAGGAGGATTGAGAGATTTATAGAAGAAACACAAAAGTGGTGATTTACATAAAATTTGATTATAAGATGTAAATGAATTTATTTAAATGATCCACTTTTCTGATAGAGAGACACAGGATTCTTTCTTTTTGATTGTGGGTATATTGTTGGCCATATGCCAAGTCTCTTTAACTTTGCGTTTAGCATTGTTTCTTTGGAGCAGTCAATACTGGCAGATGAAGGTTTAAAGCTGTGACTATGTTTAGACTTGTGTTTGAGTAAATTAGATTTAATATTTGTATTAGTCTTAGCACGATTGTATTGATATTTGTGCTGCATGATTCTTGTAAAGAGATTGGTATGAGATTCTCCAAAATAAACTGCATTGCTGTTGATATTGTTACATATAATTTTATACACAACTTGGGAAATCTGTTCTGGAGGCAGTTTATCTTTTGTATTGTTAATCAGGTGATTCGGGGTGGGAGGGGTGTGAAGACTAACTGTATATGTTTCAGTACAGATTTTGTTTATACTGTGGGTAGCCTTCAGTATACTTCAGTAGGTCTGTTCTCAATTTCAGCATAAAATATTTTAATGATGTGAATAAGAGGTGAATCTTTGTATAACTGCTTATATAAGGTATCCTGTATTTCTGATCATTATACATTAAATCCCCACAACATTCATTCATAAGATTTATTTGAATATACAAGTTTTGAACTTCAATAGCCTTAATGTAAGGCACCACTTTTTTTTAAGAAAGACCAACTATGAATATATTAACCTCTGGCATCATTATAGTAATTTTTACAGTAACAGACCAGCTCTGTTTAGCTCATAGCATTCAGAATCAGTAAAGAACAGTTATATATGCATTGGAGATGAGATTGTTTAGAGAAGAATACATAGACAAATAAATAATTTAAATAACAACTTTATTTATTTTACATGATCTCGGTTGATGGAAAAAATTATTCGTAGACATTATTACTTTATAAAGAAAGAAATGTAATAATAAAATAAAATTAAGATTAAATGCAAATGTCAAAATTAAATGTAGATATACATTTAAAGAAAATATATATTTATTTACAGCTAAACTAATATTGTTCATCAATAATAAATTTAAACAATATTTATATGAAAATTACATGTAATAAAATATATGTATGAAATTCATCAATTACGAAGACCTCTTATTATATGCATTTAAATAAAAAAAGTCTTATTGCTATTCTTAAAATAATTCAGGAAGTCATAGAAAATTCAACTAATCTCTGTATCTTAATTCAGGTGGGATTATTTTGGCTTTATAGTTTGCTGCTTAATTTGTGACCTATATAAATTACAGGTGATGAGAAACAGTTCTCCAATTGATAACTTAGCTGTATATTATATTGTCTTCCTCTGGATTTCTTATAGGCATTTTTCAATGTTGGTCATGCTACACTGTTCAGGCACTAGCTGACTCATGTAAAGTGGGCTTAGCAAATGATGTTTGTTCTTACTACACAGAAGTTTGATATTCTAGCTGTGTTTTGAATCATTAATGCAATGTATAATGCTTCCCAAGCTAGAACAGAAATCTTTCCACACTAGCAATGTGCACTTTTGCTCTCCGTAGATGATGTTGTTTTTCTTCTTTTCTTTTTCCTCTTTTATAGTTGTTGCCTCAATGACATTAACATTGATGTTTAGCTTGTTTGTTTTTTAATTCTTTAATTATCCTTAATTACATGTTGATTGAATTCAGTCATAATTAAACTTGATAATTGCACACAAATAGGGAGTTGGAGAGATGGAAAAGGATGTATATAATATTTATATGAAGTTAATATTATTAACAGTCATGTTGATTTTACATTACTCCACATTTGAAGTTATATTATGTGTATATTGTTTTATCTTGAATATATAAATAATGCAGATATGGAATTTCTGCTTGTTTTACTGTTATGATGATATGCATGCATGCAGATGAACATTCCTGCTTTATGTTGATTAATGATATTTGTGCTCTTTATTTATATATATTTTGACATTCCATTCATTACAGTGTGGATCCTGGCATACAGATTAGTTTGCTGCTTCTTAATACATGTTTGTATAATAATGTTTTATGAACTTATAATGATGTTAAATGTCTTAACTTTTAATTTTTTTGATTATATGTAAATATTATGATTTGTATTGGTGTATTATACATACATATCTCATCTTTGCTTCATATTGAACTCAAATGAATAATATTATAATAGATTCTAATGTTACTGTTGGTTACTTTTTTGATATTAATACATATAAAATGACAACATATTTTTGTTATACATTTAAACTTTATCTAAATATCTCATTTTCATGATTAGATATCTAAAGTAAATGATTTTGTGCACACTCATGTTAAGTGATTCATTAAAATATAATAAATCACATTATAGAGTTCAAACAAAATTGAGTAATATTACCATTATAGAAATTAAATTACATAATAATAGTGTCTCATAATATAAAGTTTTATAACTAATAATTATAAAATTTGATTTTGTAGCCTGTATAATTTGCTGGGTATATTATTACTGATTTGGCTTTCTAATGTGTGCTGTGTACTTGTGTATTGTTGTTAATCATTAAGTTATTATAACTTTGGTGCTACAACATGATAATCAAATTATTTATTTTTTTAGTTGTTAGTTTATTATATTATGTAGTAATTAATAAACATAATGTTATATAGTTAATTGTTGGACGTGGAATTTTTTTTTTTTAATAAGAAATATACTTTTAATGGTTTCATTTTTCATCAGTCACTCATATTTCTGGCATTAAAATACTATCATTGTGGAAATGATTGTTATTAGTGTGATTTCAGAGAAGATATGTCTTCTAGGTCTCAAGCTTACAAAGATAGTTATTATCTGTTTTGTCTATATAAATATGAACCTGTACGCTGAAATAAAAGTTAATTCTTTTATTTTTTAATATATAATTCAAACTATGCTATTATGCCGGTTGAATGTGTATGCTGGTTTAACCCGGTTCGAAATCTAGATGAAAGTATCTGGAGACCAATCATACACGAGATATACAAATCAAAAATACTATGGACTCTGCCCTATTCGTCTATTTTTCGAGTCTAACAACGAATCAACAACATATCCGAGACACACATAAATTATTTTCTCCGCTCGTCCCAGGAGAAATAATCGACTCGAACTACCTCATATGCCTAAAGTTAGTGTAATGTGCCAATAGATCAAAATATGAATAAAATACTTGTGCTATGCTTGGATCATCAAAACAAAAAAAAAAAGGACTAATGCTTTTCCTTTAAAAACATACTTTTAATAAATGATATAAAAATTGAGTCTTTAATCTCTGCTATTCCACAGGTAATATGTAATCAAATTATTAACTATAAATGAGATGATCTAAGAATTAAATATGATTTTGCGATATGAATATTGATTTTTCAATTCAATTTATTTTAACAGCAAGTAAATTTGATATTATAATTTGAATGAGCAAGCCTGAATAAATTTTGACATTCATTTAATCACGCCTTAACGAAACTCTCCAATAGTATTTCTCAGAGTCCGACTCCCAGGAAATTAGTCAGTTTTTTAATGGTGCACGATATAATAAATCATACTGTAAATTTCTGACAAAGTTATTTTCCCATCCCATTATTAATAGCACGTTAAAAACTTGATTTGTTGTCAAATGTGAAAAATTAAACAATTGCGGATGCAACTCTACACATAAGAATATTATTATTGCATGAAGCTAAAAGTAGCCCATACGCCATAGGTTTACTGGACGTTGAACACGAAAGCCCAAAAAAAGATGGGAAATAATTATGCGTACTCGCATTAAGACAAATTTCAGGTGAAGGCACGAAATGTCAACCAGCCAAGCTCAGCTAGTTAAGCATTTGCGTCAAATCCCTCATTTCCTGGGAAAAGCAAGAAAACATTTAGTTAAAGGGGCAGCCATGATAATCCTTTCCTGACTAAGCGAATCACAAGTAAGTAGATGGAACAGAGCAACTAAATTTGCACCTGACAACAAATCACGAGAAGCCAACCTCCCAACACTACATCTAAAAAAAAAAACAATTTTCCCAAGCTAATAATAGAATACCCAAATATGTACAGCACTAAAAGAATTTTCCTTAATCCCAAACTCCACCGTAATACATCATTATAATTAGAATGTTTAAATTCACCCTATTTAATAAGCATTAGATCATCTTGATAAAGCAAGGGTTAAATGAAATATTGTACAAAGCATTCAATCACTACTTTGTGCTGTGCATATGATTTTAAATGTTTGATGATTTTTTAATAAATAATAATTATCCTTAAGCAGACAAAAGAAAAAAATACACTTTATCGAGAAGATCGAATTGGAAAAAACAAAAAAAACCAAGACTAACATCAAGACATAAATAGTAATCTATAAATTGGAAATATATTTCAGAATAAATAATTATACCGCATAAAGAAACTAAAATAAATATATCATGCTTATTTGATTTTAGAAAATGAGGAATAGCGAAGGAGAGCATTTAATTATAAAGGATGATCAATTTAAATGATATAATATAACATTAGATTTAGATAATTACATAATATAAAGTTAATGAGTTAACTGTAAATAACAAAAAAAAAAAGGTATAGATTTGAAAATAAGAAAACTAAAAGTTTGTGAGGAGTTCTGATGAAATGTTACCAGCACAGGATTTTAGTCTTTGTCCAATTCTCACGACGGACTGACGATTGTAGATTCATTGGTCCGGACAACGTGCTTATTATTTGAAGCATTGGTACGTAATGCATACAGACAGTTCACAGTTCGGTTCCATTTATTTAATCGACACTCTTATGGCATTGGATGGATTAAGGCCCCGATGGCAGGCAAAGCTGATGGAACTAGCCGCCGTACATGGTCATGTCCGCAAAGTTAAAATAATTTTTTATATTTCGCATAATTCAAATCAAATTAAAAATTCTGAGCAAGAATCTAGGAATCCATCTCAATAAGAATTAATTTAAACTGCGCTTTATGCAAAAAAAGTGAAGCTTGTCTAAAATACTATTAAAGAGTTATATGGCTAAGCGCTTTCAGAGAACTTAAGTCTCCTATTCATAGCCTACTTTAATTGAAGTTTAGTGGTGATTTATGCAAATTTTCATAACGACCATTTTCTGGAGATTGCAAAGCACGATTCTTTTCGGTTTATTGCACAGTTGTCATTTGCAATAAAGCATGCCTCCTTAATCTTTCATTTCATGTCATTACGTTCAGTGCATAGTGCCCTTGCCATAGTGGGTTCAAACACATGGCC
Organism: Epiperipatus broadwayi; assembly: GCA_028023455.1. Lineage (NCBI taxonomy): Eukaryota > Metazoa > Onychophora > Udeonychophora > Euonychophora > Peripatidae > Epiperipatus > Epiperipatus broadwayi. The sequence continues at coordinate 1,274,246 of JAQFVV010006443.1, forward strand.
TGTTGTTTTTTGGTGCTCAAAGAATATTGATTTGTTTTCAGTATTATTTATAGCTCTCCAGTATAGATAATGATGTTGAGATGTTCTTGTTGTAATGTTGGCACGGGTCTCTCCATAATATGTTGCTCTACATCCATTGGTTGGGCATGAAATCTTATAAACTGCTTGGGTTATTTGATCAGAAGGTATCTTGTCTTTGATATTGTTAATCATTCTGTTTGTTGAAGGTGGGGTGTGGAATCCTAGTTTGAAGGACTCAGCAAATATTTTATAATATTTCCTAGCAAGTGATGGTAAAGCGCAGTTTAAATTACTTACTACTCAAAGGTGAAGTAGAAAACTAGTATTTTATCTCAATAAGAATTCTAAGCAAAGCCTGCAACAGAAGAATAATAATAAGAAGCTCCTGTCCTTTGTTCTATCCCACCTTTTATACCTTTCCAGCCAACTCTTTATCTATTGTTTTTCGTATGATTCCATATCTTGACAAACCCCCACACTCTTGTTTCAAAGCAACTTTTTTACTAAAAATAAACTTGAAGGTTTTACTATCTAATTGTATTTAATTTCGTATTTTTTTTATTAAAGAGGCCATATTTAATTGTCCCAAACAAAACTCTAATTTATAAGTAATTAATTTAGGAATGTTGGCAGGCTTATCTCAAAATAAATCATATGACATATATTTTTAAATGGAATAAGACAAAAATATATTATATTTCTTTTTCTTGTAACAAAATAAAGTTTTATTTTCAACAGAATCCTGCATTAATTATACATATATGCTTACAATATATATATGCTTCTTTAAAAAATTATGAAAAAAAAAGTTTTATGAACAATTTATATTTTGATTAGATTTACTTTTAATGAATCATTTCAACCTAAGTAGCTAATTTCCAGGATCGATAAACAGACAAAAAAAAAACAACTTTATATTTCTATTTAATGCAAAACTCTGTTGATACTCTAATATAAGCCTAAACCAGGTTTGGAATACCGGTTGATTTATATAAGGCTGTGAAGCATGGATCTGACTTCCGAATCCATTTCTTCACTATTTAATATGTGATCTAGGTTGGAGCTAGCAATTTAAATTATTGATTATCTAATAACATCATTTTGGACATTACTCTAATTATAACATAGATTTTTTTCTAGTTCATTTCTCTTATATATATTGTAAATACTGAAATAGAAATTTCCATATTATAATTTAAGTAAAATGTTTCGTTATAATGTAATCACAGCAAATAACCAATTAAAATTGGATATGTAAAATAGTCTTTGAATAATAGTTAAAAATGGACCCATTTTTAGCTTAATATTTATGTTATTATAAGACTATGTAATAGTAGAACATAGATATACTAATTCATATAAAAAATTGAATTTTAAGATTAAAATAGTATGTCTTTTATTAAAATGACTCGGATACTTATTACCACAAATTGGTTTAGAATATCATTATATCCCAATTTCCATTTTATCATGAATGATATGTTATAACTGTAAATGTATAGTTTTAAAAACTCAACCATCTTTACCAATAGAAATTATAGGTATTCTAAATAATACATGAGTTCTAGTGCTCCAAAATATGAGGATTCCTTTGTTCATTAGTAGCAGTGCAATTTCACATTGTACATCATGGGTTATAGAATATCACTATATCGTAATTTTCATATTATCAAGAATGATGTCCTAGGATTTAGAAGTTATTGGTATTATAAATAATACATGAGTTCTGGTGCTCCAAAATATGAGGATTTCTTGTTTATTAGTTGTAATAGGGTGATTTCACATTGTACATCATGGGCTATAGAATGCCAGCATACTGCAACTTTCATATTATCAGAAATGTAGCACTATATGTGTTTGAAATATTTATATTATATTGAGAGTTTTATGTAGTTTTAAAAGCTCTTGCATTAGTATACTAAATAAAAAAATGTCAGTTTTATACCCTAGCCATTAGAAGTTATAAGTATTACTAAATAATACATGAGTTTTGATGCTTCAAAATATGAGGAATTTCTTGTTCATTATTAATAGCAGTATGATTTTATACTGCACATTATGGACTATAGAATGCTAGTATATCTCAATTTTTACATTGTCAGGAATGGTGTTCTAGGAGTGTACATGTTTTTCTATTTTATAGAGTTTTCATATGATTGTAAAGCTTTAGCATTAATATACTAAATAAATTACTTTCTGTCTATCAACATTTGCCATTAAGAATGAGGAGAAACAAATCACTTAATAAGCTGTCTTATAAGTTTACTGTTAATTTTTTTAAAATACCTAACAATTATTAAAAATATTAAATGCAGGAGTTGATAATCAGTACATCAAATTATTGTATATGAATAAAATATTTTATATCAATACATAAAAAATATATGCACATGTTTTAAAGTTTTATTGTTATTAGTAAAATAAGTTTGCACACTATCCAAAAGTATATTAAATTAATATTTTTTAAATCTTTAGCAGAACATAGATCCTTTTTTTTAAAAAAATGGTAATTTATTGTGAGGAAATAAGACATTTATTGTTAAAAATCTGGAAAATTTACAAAACTTATGGTATAATGATTTCATCATTTGTAGTTTCTCACTTCTTTATTCATTTAAAACAGTTGTCTTAATTATAAAGGCTTCTCTGTTTTGTTTTGTTATATATTACTATTAGATTATTATTAAATATCTAAATTTTATTGTCTGGGATATTTACATTTACAAATAATTTCTTTGATTGATAATGTATAATATATCTACAAATATGCCTCTATTATATATCTTTAGCTAATTATAAAACTGATTAATCATTGTTCATTAATTAATGGTTTACCAACTATCATTTCTCACATTTGGCTTTAAACATCTTATTGAAAGATTAAACTAAATTCATGTCACCTTATTTAATGTATATATATTAGGTCAGACACTTTATATTTTAATGATTTCATTATAAGTGCAGACGTTTTTATCTTTGGCAAGAGAGTTATATAACTAAAACTAGAATAGAAGTCTAAACAAATCACACTGGATAAAATAGTATTTCTTCATTTTAAGATTCTTAAAATTTTACATTCAAAAATGTTGTAATGTAATATGATGTTCTAAGTAATTTAAAATGATTATAAGATAATGTAAAAAAAATTATATGATTTTTATTTGTAGTTTTAAAAAGTTATTTAGTAAATATAATTTATTATTGGTTTACTGTTAATTTTGATTTTTTTTTTTTTTTTTAATTCAGACTATTGTAGATACTGTAGCAATGGAAATGAATAGATTGTATAAATTATTTTTAAGCAGGAATCCAAATTTTAAAGGTGGAGTCTCCATTATTGGTCACAGCCTAGGTAATAATTTTTAATTATTTTTATAATATCTTATATTTTAAATAACTATTAAAAGAGTATTATTTAATGCTAATGAAGATTGTTATAAAAAAAAATTCTTAACAAATTTAATTTCATATATTTATTAAATGTTATTTTATATATAATTATTTCATTTTAAGTCTATTTTGCTCTAAATTTTTTTTTTTGCAATTATTTTCTTCTCTATTTGGAGGAGAGATTTATTTACTTCATAGATTTGGAATTATTGATAATATATTTGATATCTTAAATTACTGTTGACTATTTTAAAATTAAAAGAACTAAAGTAAAACATTTAAGAAATTTTTTTATGTTTCTGATTACTAAAAAGATTGAAATTTTGTGCTCAGAAGTCAGCCTTTTAAGTTTTACTTTTAAATTTAAATTTTCATTGTAAAAATTGTCTAAGAACTTAATAATAATGATATACATCATGAACTATTAATGATGCCCTTTGTATGGTTATTTAATAAAAGATATAACAAAAATACTTATCAAGTAGCAGAAATTAAAAACTAATATTTAATTATATCAATCATTGTTAATGAGAATTTTTTCTCTAGAATTATTTCCTTACCTTCAAGCTCCTGACTACATAAAACAGATTGTTGATATTGCCTAGAATCTAAATAACAATGCATCTTCAATAAAATTGCCAGTACTGAAAGAATGCATGTTAGTAGAGTTCAATTTATCAATCATTATATTCAAAAATAATTAAATGATTATTTAATAAAATATTTTCTTTCCTTTATTTGAATATAATAATAGTAATTGAAAACTATTCAGAAAAGTTAAAAATTTTAATAGAAATAATATCTAAACATTGCTTTTGACCAAGTCGGTCGTAAGTTCCAAGAATGATGAGATTTTATTTATTTTGCTTATATCGAAAATAGCCATTATTTATAGATCAGCAGGCAGTGGTGAACTATCTTTTGTAGAAATAAAATACACATTTAACAGTGTTTTACTATTTCATCTGCCTGAATGGAACATTGCTCCTTGCTTACCATTATAAATTATGTGCGTGTTGTTTACAGTTATCCATTCTAAAAGTTGAAAAATTGTTTTATCCTCATTTGCACGACACCAAGGATTATTATGAGAATTGAAATTCTCTGTGCGTGTACAATGTGTAGACACATTTGGAAGTGAAGGATAGAAACATTTTATAGTGAGATGGTTGTAAATATTCCATGCATGAAAATTATTTGTTTCAATAATGACTATATCATATATAAAGAGTGATATTTCTGTAATTAGTTATTGAACCTAGGAAGTTTGTTCCAGCATTGTTTTTAATAGATTACACTAATTTTTTAGAATAAATTTTATAATATAATAGGGTTTTTTTTTTTATTATAGTATTAAAAAAAAAAAATTAAATGAATTTTTTATAAATGTTTCATTTCCAAAAGTATTTATTGATAAAGGAATGTGATACTTTTTAATCTTTTCAATAAGATTTCAATGTGAGTGCTTCACTTTTAGTGAAATTATTCTTTCTCTGTCTTTATTTCAAGTGGACTCCCATAGTTAAGGCAGAATGACAACTCCTAAACAATTTTTTTTAAGTAGTATCTTCTCGACATTTTTTTAATTCTTTTATTCAATAAAAATCTAATATTTTTTATTAGTAGTATAAAGTAATAAATAATTATTTAAGAAAGAAGTTTAGACCAAAGAGCTTGTTGTAGTTGCTTCATTTTATGTTTAAAGTATAAAATAATTAAATAAGATCCATGTGTTTATTATGTTATGATTTTAAATACAAAATCAAAATGTATATAGAAATTAAACTTATTTGATATGTATTTGGTATAATATGCTCGCCTTTCAACTTTAGAATGTGATTACATATTTCAGTGTCAAAAATAAATATTAAATCACTGATAAATATATGGCTTAAAATTTGGATATTAAAAATGTCAGAAATGTATAGTACATATCTATGCAAGGATATATTGAATCCTTATCATTATTTGTATCTTATATTGAATATTATATAATTTATTTGAATATAGGTTCTCTCATTCTTTTTGACCTCCTCTCTCATCAAAATATGGATTCAACACAACAATTAGAAGATAATTTTGAAAAAGAGCCTTCCCCTTTTTCACTTAATCAAGAAGTTGATGAAACTAATGATCAAAACAATGAAATTGAAAGCAAAGAACCAGATCTGGAAGAAATGTTAACAAATATTGGACTTGGTGAATATGTTGAAATTTTCCAAAAGGAAAAAATAGATATGGAGACACTGGTAAATTGAAAAAGATTTTATTATTATATATGTTGTTCATATCAGAAATTATCATTAAAAAATATTTATATATTTTGTTATGTAGGTTTGTATGATTCACTGTTAACATTATAATTTAATTTAAAAAAATTTTTCAATAAACCTTACATTTTTTTAAATATATATTAGTAGTTTTACCTGGATTTTATCCCATATAACTGATAATGAAACTTTTTTTTTTGTTGATATGAGAAAAAAAATAAATGGTGAACAAAAAAATAACAAATAGTGGTTTTACCTGGGATTTTATCTCATATAACTGATAATGAAACTTTTTATTTGTTGATATGAGAAAAAATATAAAGGATGAACAAAAAAATAACAAATAAGGCTAAAGTTATCCAAATGAAATTTAAATATAGATTTTAAAAATAAAAAAAACTAATGATTTTTTTTATATCCAAAATTTGAAAAAGTTCATTTAAAAAAGGCTTTTCTAAGAATTATAAGAAAATAATTAATATAACAATATTTAAAAATGATTACAATAAAGTTACAGTTGGTCATATTAAATAAAGCTTTATGCATTTTTTGTTTTTTTTTAATTTCACAAAAAATTTTAAAATGTCAAATTTGAAAATCTTAATCATATACAAAGGAGAATCTAAAAAACAAACTGAAAATAAAATATGCATTGAAATGATTTTATGGAAAAATTGATAATGTTTAATGAAATGATTGGTGGAAATTTAACATTAAGTTACTTGACTTTAGAATAGGGGTGCCACAAAGAGAGAGGTACCCCTCTCCCAAACATTAAAAAGCCTCAAAGAAAGAAATGAAAAATATGTCCTTGAAAAATACGAATTTTTGAATGGCTGTGAATATATTTAAACATTTAGTTTAGTAATAGAACTTAATAGAATCCATATACATCCTAACAAAAATAAAAATCCTCTTAAAAATAAATAAATAAAAACAAAAAATTACTTTGACAGTTTTGATTTATTCATAAATTTTTAATATTTAAATATTCATTATATACACTAATTACTACTATTCTATAATATGGCTGAATTCAAGAAACAAGATTATAATATGCATTTTTTCTCTACTAGAGTTATCAAAATATTTACAAACTACAAGAGAAAATAAAAAATGTGTTTATGTTTATCATGATAAAAAGAGCCACGAGATTGTGATCAAAGAATCATAGTTGACTCCCGAGCCCTGCTCTAGAAAACTAAATACAATCTGCAAGAATTTATAGAGTCCTCTAATTCTCCATATATTTCATATTTTATTTATAATTTTAATAAATTACAAGTAAGTGCTATTCTTTAAGATGATACTCTATGTATGATTTTATATTAAAAGACAAGGATTGTTCAGCATCATATGTTCTGTTACTTCTATGATTTTTTTAGTTGAAAGACCACAGTAAATTGAAAATGTGGCTATAAAAAACATGGCAATGTTGTTAACTTACAAGATTTTTTTGCAATCAGTAAATTTAATATATTAATATGTGATAGCCTTTATTTTATATTAAGAAATATCTTTATGCTAATTTGACAATATCAGCATTTATATATACTGCATTAACTGAATTTTTAAAATAAATTGATATCAAGTATTTTAAAAAATGAAAGATATAATTTACTATTTCTAAATTATATTTTTCTAAATCATTTTTATACTGTTTGATTTCAATCCCTTTAAAAAAAAGATTTAATTAACCATGTAGAAATATTAAATATAGTCTAGTTATTAAAATTTATATTTAAAATCAAATTTCGAAATCCAGGAATCTTCAAATTTAAATACTATAGCTTCACTAGTCATTTGTGGCTAGTAATTTATGTTATATTTAATTCACTGCATTAAAATCAAGTATATCATCCATTACCACATTCAGAAAAAATAGACTAAATTTTGCTTATATTTGACAAAAATGACTTGCTTGAAATGCAACACTTATAAAGCAAATTTCTATAATATGCATTAAATAAAAATTGGCTTGGCCTAATTAAAGATACTGATTAAATCAAAATTCATATTAGTTATCATGTGATTAAATAAAAAGGAAATGTTATGTATATAGCAATGATAAAAAATATATGTGTTTTTTAATAATAATAAAAAATAAAGACTAAATCTAAAGTATATTTATTAAAAGATAATTGTTGTCAAATAGTGCTTTTTTGAAATACAGCAGTTGTAATATGAAATCATACAATATTTACAATATATATTAAATAAATACAGGAATAATTATGTTTGACATTTGGGAATTTATAAAGTGGTTTGGTTTTGACTAAAGATATAAAAAGACACATTTTTATATTTCTTTAACATTTATAATTCTATGCTTGATATGTGAGAATGGTGGCTGTGGTTGTTTAAAAGTATATTGCTTTTGTGACTTAATCTCTATATATGTAATTGATTTCTTTTTGGCATAGTTTTTAGTAAAACTAGTTGTATGTTTTAGCATAATTGTTTTCTAGATACTTAATATAATATGATTAATTAAAGTTATATTTTTAAATAAAACAAATATTGTAATTTTGTCATATTTTACTTTATTTTCAGATTGTTTGTAGTGAATCAGATATTAAGGATCTTGGTTTACCTATGGGACCCAGAAAAAAACTAATGATGTTTCTTAAAGAAAAAACTGCTGAAATTGTAAGATATCCGTATTTTATGCATTACATAATTATCATTTATATACATATTATTATTAACAGCCATCATAAATGAGCATTGGCTATTCTAAGTTTAGGAAAAGAAAAAAGAAAATAAAAAGTTAAAGATGTGTTTTGAGGTGACTATAAAAACCAATATGTGAATACAAATACATTTGTGTATATATATACTTTCTTTCATGTGGTGTCTTTTAGTCTATATACTTGACTTCTTATAGTGCAACAAACATTTATTTTTGAAATATTTATCTTATGTAATTGGGAGTCTCCATTGTATTCTGTCTTAAGGCAATCAACTTTTCATTAAATTAGAGTGTCTACTCCAATGAATTTGGTACAAATATATAATTCTTTACCCACTTTTGAAATAATTCTTATAGTATAAAGAGTAACTAACTCATGTTTACTATAAGATTTTTTTTTTTATAGAAATTATTACTATTTATTTCCTTCAAACTTATATATTGCATTCATAAATAAAATAAATAACACAAAAATGTTTCAACTCCACCGGCCATTTCGTAATTCTCGAATAGAAAATCTCGTAAATGACATGACTTCAACTGACAGCTTGTGAAAATGTTTCTAGACTGCACCCTTTTCCAAATTTTGACAATTGACAATGTCTCTTGTGATTGTTGCTTGCAATGTTAAAATTTAAAATAACTAATACCACATACATTGAAATGAGTCAAAAAATTAAAAAATAAACATTTTCAGAGTTACTTCAAATTAAAATCTACAATCCAAAAATAAAACAAATACCGTAAATGTTAATTGCGAGATGTTCGTAGAAACTGCTAAACACGTAGGTGTCGAAGAGTGATTTTGCGAAAGACAATGGTCGCAAAAAACAACTCGTGTTACGGTATATATGTTTACGCTATAATATTACTAGAGAGCATATATATGTAGGCCTAGTAAATGGCATTTTGCTGTGTTTTTACATAAGTACAATGCCATCAAGTGGCGTGTGGTATTTAATCGACTAGTACCAATAAGTTTGATAAAAGCAGCATAATCAAAAAGCTACTACAATATTGAAATTGTTACATGAGAGGGTAAAACAAACTGTTACTAAAAGAAATTTGTATTATAAACAAGATCATAATTTCAGTTTTGAAATTTTTTTGTCCTAATGTGATCACTAGTTTATATTTTAAATTTAAATTCTGCTTAATTAGAATTTTTTTTAAACCTTGTGTATGTGTAGATATATTTATTTTAAGAAAAACACATGATGAGAAATTTTTTCTTACTTTTTTATAAGCACTATTGAGATTTTTATTAACGCATATATTATTTTAAATATAAAAATGCATTTTTTTTATCCTTTGGAAAAGCTAAATTATTTTTTAAAAAGAAAACAATTTTTAATTATTTTCAAATACAACTATTTAAAAATATAAATATGTTCCACTTTATGATATGTTACATTTCAATCAGGTCATTGCAGCCAATTTGAATATAATTATTATATATGAGTAATCAAATATATAGCATGTAATACAATACTATCTGATATATGTAGATAAATCTCTATACATATAATATCAAAATATTGCAAATAACTGTAATGAAAGTGCAATTACACAGAATGTATTAAGATTAATAATATTTGATGCTACAATGTAAAATCATAGAGAAGGAAATAGATGATCAGTGAAATTAAACAAGATTGATAGAAAAATATCATATAATAAGTTTTTTTTTTAGGATAAAAAGATTTCAAATAATAACATAATAATAATAAACAGCACAAATATATATCTGTTTTACAACTCAGATATAAATATATATTGCAATGCTATGGCTACAGCAACTATCATGATGTGTAATATATTTTTCATGGAAAATATCTGTTAATGTATTATTTATGTCTTGAAAAATCATTTAGCTTAAACACTTTCTACTTTTTATTATCAAATACAAAAGCACATTGTGTTATCCATTCAGAATGAGGAAAAATACCATGACATTATCTGCTTCAAATTTTTTTATTGATTTTTTTAAATAAATTTTTTAGGTTAATAGTTAGTTGTCTTTTCAATGATATAGCTTCTAAATTAATTAAAATTTCTTTAGTTCTCAAATAAATGTAATAGTCTTTTCTACCACACAAATTAAAATGATATCCAGAGCAAATTTGAAAAGTGTCACTAAATAAGTGCATCATGGTTTTTCTTGGAAAATATTTTATTTACATATATGGTAATGTGTTAAATATCAATTTAAATGTATTGATTTATTTAATGAAAATGGTTATAGAAGTAAATACTATAACTTCTATAAGTTTAATACTTAAGGATTTTCATAATTAGTAGAACTATTTTGTGAAATTGTAAAATCACTTAAAAATCATTGATTAAACTTGGAAGATTGGTTAAGTGGCTGAGTTTTGCATAGGGATTGATTTGGTCTTTCAGTAACATAATAAAATAATGACCTTAATACAATGCTTAGAAGTTATTATTTTCTAGTAATTATTTAGTATTCAATAATAAGTATGATGAGAGATATTTCTTTGCTAATTTGGATTGTCGTATTCAGCAGGTTAATTGTAGTCTATAATGTATTAGAATAGCATTAAAAATTTTTATCTTTGTAGAAAATAAATATGAAATGGGCCTGATTTCATCTTTCTTAAATTGTATAGTATATCTGAAAGGATTCAGATATTGCTTGTCAAAGTTGCAAAGATTTTTTTCTAAGTAGTTTTCTACTGAAATCAAATACATTAATTTATTATATCATTATCAATGGCTCACAATTTAGTATGACCATTTAACTCTTGAAGAAAAAAATTTAATATAATTTTTTTTTTATAAAAACAGTGATAATATTATCAATAAAAGATCTTCCTGAGCTATGTCTTATAATATGGCATGTGCTAACTTTTTTGTTATTAGATCTAAATAAATAGCAAGGATTTAAATGAAATTCTTTTGTTCTATGTCTTTTGTATAGTAGTAGAAGCAGTGATGATAGCTAACTGGTTCGAACAAACTGGTTCTTAAAATTAAAAAAAAATTAGTGAACTGGTAGTTAAATTATCTGAAAATAAATTTTATTTATTATTCTCCTAAAAAAACAGGCAAAACTCTCCATACAATAGTGCCAACCAGAGTAAACAATGGATGCCAGAAGGCTTGTGCGTGAAATCCCTATCTAGTGCCTATTCATCCAATATCCCCAGACTAGTTTCTGGCTTGTGGCCTTTGTCAATGAGGTGCCTTCTGGCATTCATTGATTACTCTGAGTGGCACTACTGTATGGAGAGTTTTGCCTGTTTTAATAACAGTAATGTGCTAGCATAAGAAATAGTGATCATGTGATATTCTCCTAAAAAAAGAGTTAAATTACTTAATTGTTTCCAACAATAATCTAGAACATTTTTTTTTTTGTTACATCTAATGTAATAATGATTCTTTTTGAACAGATTGGGTTCAAAATGCTTTTCCCAGAATAATTTGACAATATGATAGAAAACATACCATTTGAACGCATGTGTATTGGGTTTGGAACGTGTGATATGCACGATGAAATTTGAGTGATTAAGAATTATTCTGCAAGAAATAATTCACAACAGTTTTGTTTTCAGTAATTAAACCCATTATTTATCGCATTTCAAATTAGTTTATTTAAAAGTATACAAATAAAAAGTAATATTTTATTAGTGATAAAGAAATCCATATTTAATTTTTACACAACAAGGTAAATAAAAAATTAATTAACTATTAGTTTATTTACATCTAATAGAGACGTTATTAAAATTAGAAATAAATTTGGCTCAAAAATATTTATGTATTACCATAATTTTTTTAATGAAATTTACTCTTGCTGAAATTATTTTATTTTAAAGATAAAATAATTTCATTCAAAAGGACCTATCATTGCGAAAATAAACAGTAACATAAAACCATTGTTACCAATGATTTTGTTATGCTGTCTTGTTTTAAATATTTATTTAACTTTTATTTTTTATTTAAATATTTTATTTCTTCACTTACATATTTATCATGCAAAATTTGTTTTTATTTGATTAGTAAGTTAATGAATTACCAGCTGTAATAAGTTTATAGTGCATTATTTTCCTTTAGTTTGCTATATCTGATGTAAAATAGTGTGTCTTTTTTTAACAATGAGTTCAACATATTTTTTCTAGAATAACTTGGCAAGATGATAAATATAACAATAACTTTGGCTCATCAAATGGCATGACTCGTTATCAAATTTTTTTATTTTTTTTTTTTTCATTTTACTGTTTTATGATTTGTTACCACTCATTTATATTAAAAATAAATTAATTAGATGTTTTTTTTCTAGAGAGAATTTAACCCGAAAATATAATAAAAATAAACCCTTCACAAGAAATGAAACAAAAATGCCAAACACTATCGGATTTCTTCATAAAAGACCCAACAACTGATTCAGAATCTAAAATGATAATAAAGAATGATATTTCGAATCAAGTTTTCTTTTCTGCTTTTTCTAATACAACAGAAAATAAAGTTGACATACAAATAAGCTGTCCAGTTCCAGAAGTACAAAAGATGCATATGAAATAAATGTAGGTAATGACTTTCCTGGCTGCTGGAATATGAAAAAAGACAATGAATTCAAAGAAAAATAATGTGGTTTACTTATTATTGGAAAAAAGCTTGCGTGTGATATCTGTACCAAAATTGAGTCAATAAAAGTGAAGACAAAGAATGGAGAAGATGTAATATTGTTTCAAGTGGAGCTTCTCTTCAAAAAAAAAATAAAGGAACACTTTTCATCAAAAGCACACCGATATGTGTGATGCAATTGAAAGAATGTGCAAAAAATGCAATTTCCAAATCCATAGACAAAACTCATGAAAAGTTTATGAGCTCCACTTTTAAAATTTTCAATACGGTTTACACTTTAGCAAAACTAGATTGATCTTTTTCTGATATTGAACATTTGATAGAATTACAAAAAAAAATGAGTTAGATATGGGAGTGGGACTCCATTCTCGATTCACGGCTGTCAAAATTGTTGAGCACATTGCAAAATACATTAAAAAGGAAGTGTTTAAAAAAATAATAGATCAGAATTTACAGCCATCAACAATATCATGCAAACCAGTCCTTATCATTTTTATTAAGGTTGAAGATACAGATTTTTCACCAACAATTTTTGTAGATTTAATAGAATTACAAAACCAAGATGCTGAAACCATTTACACTGCTCTACTATAAAGTCTGCATTCAGTAGGATTTGATAATCCATATTTGAAGAATAATTTGATTGGATTTTGTTCAGATGGAGCAAGTGTGATGCTGGGAAGACATCATGAGTGAATGTTAAAATAAAAAACCACTATCCTGAGATTATTATTTCGCATTGTTTGAGGCATCACCTTCAGCTTGTGTTGGATGATTCTATCAAGGACATAAAGCAAGTGAATCACTTTAAAGCATTTATTGATGAAATATACAAAATCTTTCTTCAGTCTAATAAAAACAAAATGGCACTGAGTAAAATTTCAAACAATTTGGGAATTGAAATTCTAAAAATTGGTGGAATTTTTAGCCCAAGATGGGTAGCATATAGTCATAGAGCAGCAGTTGCAACATGGCGAGCCTATCCAGCACTGTATGATTTTTTTTCTATTAATAAGAAATATTCTGGAATGGTTAAATGTCTTGCCAACAAATATTTTATGAGAGTTCCGGCTTAAATAATCGATATAGTAGAAGAAATTTCTTTGTTGGTGGATAATCTTCAAGGAAGGTGTGTATATTGCATGCTGAACAATTGATTAAGAGAATAATTCAAGCATTTGAATATCTCAGAGAGAACAATGGTACTGACGAAAAAATAAAACTATCTCTTCTAAGAAATTCCCGCATATTAATTTTGTTGAAGACAACAAATATGTGAGTCTTCCCCATCACAAATTACTGAATGCAGTGACAACAAATATGACATTAAAATTAATGGATTGTGATAGCATAAGTAATATAATATTCAAGATAGAAATCATAAAATTCATCAATTAGTTAAAATTGTGAACCCAGATGCTTAGAATCTGGAAGAAGCTATAGTTCTCTGGAAAGAATTTGAAGAGAAATTACCAGATTTTTACAAAGTATTTCATCGTGAGATTTCAGTTAATGATTTCCATGGTTATGTTGAAAATGTTATGAGAAATCACCAGAAACATGTACCTGACACTATCCAAAGAGCTAAAAATATATTTAATACCATTGCTGTGTGTTCCACAAAAGTTGAACAAGGGTTTTCTGTGATGAATACAATTTATTCAGATAAAAGAAATTGCTTCAAAGTGAAAAATGTGACAAATCTTCAGTAATAAATTTGATAGGTCTTCCATTAGATTGTTAGGTCTGCAGTGACTCAGTTTAAGTATGGCTAAGAAATCACAACACAGCTGATGGCGCTAGAGTCAAAAAGCAACATCAAGCTGAAGAGACATGATGCGAATAAAAAGTCAATATCGAAATATCTTGCCAAATAAATAAGTTCTATTTCCATTTATAAAAATGGTTTAATTCTTTTTGATCCCATAAGTGAGATTGTAAAATACATCATAGTGCACATTTGCACTGTTGCACTTTTTTATATATGAGGGGAGGGGGTCATGCAAAATTTCTGAGAAGTCACCAAAAATTTTTAGATACGAAACCAAAAAGTGATTTGCTTCCATGCTTAGAGAGAAGAAAAATAAACAGAATAGGTTCTTAAATACCACCCGCCCTTAGAGATCCGGTTCTTAGAAATTTGGTATATCATCACCGCGTAGAAGATAATTTCATGTAGTTTATAGAATTATGACTCATAATTAAATAAATTTTTATTACAATCAGTATTTTTACACTGAAGCTATATATATGCTTCATGTTAATTTCTTTAATATTTTAAAAATTCCATTATAAAAATATAAAAAATTATTTTATTAAAATATACTTTTAAATGCTTATAGAATGGAATGCTAACATCTGTGGAGGGGGGGTGATTAGTTTAAATTTTACAGATTTATAAAATTACTCAATATTAGAGAAATGATTAGTAGATTTGTAAAGGCAGGATGTTCAAAAATATACAACTGCATAAAAGGTTCGAGAACATTTCTTTAGTAAATTAAATCTATTTAAAATTCTTTAATATGTTATTTTAATAGATTTGTAAAGTAGGATGCATAATTTGTTATAGAGATTACAAGACAGAGATTTATTTATTATTAAAACTATGTAATTACTAAAATTGTATAATATTTTTTTTTTTGTATTATTTAAAAGATAAAGTTTGCAATTTTTGGCCATATGGTAAAAAGGTATAGATTCATAGTTAATTGCAGTAGGGAATAAGAGTAAATAAAAAGCATTCTGAATTTTAAAATTTTTATTAATTATTAGAAAGTAAATACCATTAAATTTTAGATTAGCTGATCAAAATCATTTATCAGCAGAAATATTTTAAGAGCTAGAGCCAGATGCCTTTTGTTTATAAATAATATAAATACCTATGTAAGTGCGTAATCAGGATCCTTATCAGAAAATTCTTCAACAAGATTATCAACAAGGTCTTTCAGCAAATTTTTCAACAAGCTTATCAATCATTTTGCCACTGGAAGTCACACCTAATGAAAAACGGTGGATAGAAATAATGTTTGCTTCCCCTTCACTATCCAAGAGGGGTGCAAGTTTGGATTTCAGTGTAGTTGGTGAATCACTATCTATTTGAAATCTCCTGACCAACCATGCCTATATGCTGATATTTTTGAAATAATAGATGGATGTCAATACTTCTGCGATAATATCTACATTCAACTTGCTGACCAGCTGTGCATCCATTCGAGGAACAAAAAAACTTAACTACTAACTTATGTCACCCATCATTCTGCTAATCTGAATAACCATCCTGTCTCCAGAATAACAATTAACTACTATTAGCTGAACAAGGGCCAGACAGAGTATCAAGTGAATGTGAATTGCTTAATATGGAAAGCTTTACGCTGCTACACCTCAGGCTTTTCATACACATCTGTGTTTCATAACCTTCGCCAAGGTTATTGCATAACTACTGAACTGTTAATGAGATCTTTGCAATTCAGAAATACCGGTAAAATTCTTATTCATTTTGTGTTGCCCTTTTTTTTTTGTTATATATTATATTTTTCTTTGATATTATCTAATCTTGTCATTATATATATAAATTAATCTAACCTATCTGTTCAAGAATGGTCGAGTATGTGTTGCTATATGCGATCGTTTGCAATAAAAGTCATACATATTTGCTATATTTGTTATTGAGTGATCAGGTGACAAAGAGCTATTATATAAACTTTTTTTTAATTCCAACGTAAGAAAACTAATTAATAAAAAAAAAAACTCAAGAGATGCTTCAATTCCCCTTTCTCACCTAGCTCAAAGATTTTAGTAATAAATGTTTTTGAATTAGAATTTTGCTTTTAATGAGGTATCCAGATCAGAAAACTAGTTTTAAACAAAAAATTAAAATAAAAGTTGGTTTCCTTTTTTTTTTAAGAGACAAATATCTCTATCATTTAAGTCATGCTAGCCAAGATAATTTAAGTTCAATATTTTAAATGTGTTTAATTATAGTTATATATCTAAATCTCAGATCTCTCGAGCTACCTTTTATATGTTTGTATTTATTAGTAGTATGTCTTTATGGTGGACCTCCATTAAGCAGGGGTTAATAGAATATTTTAACATTCTGTGAGTATTTTATTGATGGAGTCAATTAGGTATTAATGCACTGGGTAAAGTAATATGTGACCGCTTGTACAATTTTACAAAGTGACTAATCACGCTTATTTTAGTATAACCATAATCTCCCATCTTTAATAATTAATGATTAATTATTGTTCATTTTTTATTTAAATTGCTTTGTTGAATATGTTTTTTTTTTTTTTTGATGTGATTAATTTGTGTTTTAATTGTATAAACAGATGATTATTTCTGCTCCATAGAAATTGATTAGAAGAGTGTTTTTTATATATGGTAACGTCAAGGTGGATATATCTTGTGTATATATTTTGTTCATACTTGAGTAAACTTTGCTATTTTAATATTATTATCAATGCAAATGAATTTATAGTAATAAGTTTGTTACTAGTTATATGAGCAAATGTCCCTTCCTGCTTCATATGATTCACTGATCATATAAATTTCCTGGGTATGGTCTCACCAAGATGGGCATATCCCAAATTTTTCATCATTGAGTAAACTCCTGTATTTTGCATAACTTAGCACTACCTTCAATTTTTTTTAAATGTATTTTAGAACCTGAAGTAGCAATCGTGTAGTAAGTCATAATTTTAAATCATTGATTTTAATGTATGTACATAAATGTTCCCAGATTAACCATGCTTTAATTATGAAGTAAATAATAGTTAACCACTGTAGAGCATCTACCCTGGAGGTTATTGAAACATGTTAAACATATAGTCCCTCTATTTTAACTGTTAATTCACTATAAACTTGTAAGAAAATGCAATACAATCTTGTAGATTTAAACCTAGACCTGAAAATATAGCTACATAGGAACTTTTTTTCACTTCGTTGTATTTTTTTTTTATATATTGTTACTAATAAATATATGTATTCATTACCTCTTGCAATTGTGTCTTATTTACCACAATTAGCATTTTGGTTTTTAAGAATCTCTTATATTTCGCTGACATCAGCAAGATATAAGAAAAGGACATATATATTAATTCATAAGCAATAGTCACATGGAAACTATCTTAGGGGCAGAGATAATGATGTTCGACTTTGTATTGTTTGTGGTAATGTCAATATAGATGTTACACAAATATATGCAAGTTAATGATCATCGCTTGTTTTTTATAATTGGTTTTGCTGATTATACAAATCTAACCATTACAATACTATGCACATAGTTAAAATAAGAAAAGCAAGTAGTGTAGTTGATCAGGTCAAGTTATTTTTATAACTATA
Organism: Epiperipatus broadwayi; assembly: GCA_028023455.1. Lineage (NCBI taxonomy): Eukaryota > Metazoa > Onychophora > Udeonychophora > Euonychophora > Peripatidae > Epiperipatus > Epiperipatus broadwayi. Next base: position 1,292,573 of record JAQFVV010006443.1, read on the forward strand.
ATATCAACTAAAATGAATAGTCTGATCTTAATATTGTATTTTAAACTAACAAATTGATATACACCTGGGTCTCGTTTTATGCGGTAGATAGGTTCCCCAGAAAATGCGCACAAAATAAATCGCACAAAAATAGACTTAACTTACTTTGAAAAATGGGGGATACGTACTGTAATTTTCCAAAAATCGCATAAAAGCAAAGCAAATACTTAAAATTACTTTAAAATTCGCATAAAAAAAAAATAAGAAAATCAAATATGACTAATAAAAAATTTCAAATTTGAAAAAAATTGATACAAGACAAACTTTTTTTACTTTTTTTATTAATTATAGTATGTAATTTTATTCAAAACAATATATTTTTATGCATAATTTACATTTTTTTCATACATGTATGGTATTTTAATCATTATCGCTATTTGAGACATCAGAATCATCACAAGAGAAAATACAACTAGCGCCAACTTCATTTTTTTAAATTGGTCTAGTTTTCCAATCGCTGTTGATCCTTCCCATTTCGCTAAGCGATCTAAAATTGAAATTTTTGTTTCCAAAGAAATTTATTTTCTTGGGTGTTTTTTCCTCTCCTTGGTAAACTAAAAGTTTAAAATAAAAATAAGAACTTAGACTTATGATAATAAAAAGACACTGACTCACTACTGTTGGGCAAAATTTAATTAAAACTAACAATTAAAAATTAAATTTTTATTTTTGTCTTTAATTTTTTAATTTTCAATTCCGTTTAAAAATCAAATTTCATCGTTAATTTCAGATCACATTACGTAATTTTTAAATTGTTAATTACAATTAAAAATCAGATTTTATTTGTCAAATTTAATTGTGCCCACCGCTGTTACTCATCTTTTAAAAATAAACTTGCAGACACTAAATGATTAATTGATTACATACTCTTTTTTTAAAAAAGCAAAATAGAATTAGAACATGATTTAAAATGCAAAAACAACAACATACATAGTATAGGCATCTATATCGTTTGAACAGATTTACATTATAATCTTGTAAAATTTATTACTTACGGACAATAAATGATTAATTGATGACGTACTTTTTTAAAAAGCAAAAATAGAATGTGATTTAAAATGCAAAAACAACAACATGCATAGTATAGGCATCTATAATGTTTGAACAGATTTACATTATAATCTTGTAAAATTTAATGTGTGTATATAAAATGGGGAAATCCTGATTTTAAGTGAATTATGAACTTCTTTATTGCATAAAATGTTACAGTACTATTATAAAACGCAGAAAATATTGAAATTATTAGATGGAAGTCGAACTCCGATTATGCACTATTACTTTAAATATAACGTGAGTGCGCGAAATTTATAATATTTAAAGTAATAGCACATTATCGGAAATCGTCTTCTAATCTAATAATTTTTATCGCATAAAAGAAAACCGCATACAAAGATATTATATTAAGAAGAAGCATGAATCGCATAACTTCAAAATCGCATTAAATAAATTCGCATAAAATGAGACCCGGGTGTACTCAGCTTTTCCTTCTCTAATAGCTTGATTTAGCTTTTGAATAATTAGATCATTTACTTTCTTAGAATGATTTTAAGAAATGAAAAAAAATTAACCAGGATTTTTTTAAGGGATATTTCTTTAATGCATATTGCAGTATTTCATGAGTTAATTAATTATATATTTCAATTATATATGTGGTGAAACATTTTAATAAATAGGAATTCTGTTTTTAAAATTAGTTAAAATTTGCAGCCATGATATATATATCAAATAGAGTAACTACTTTTGTTTTTAATTTACATATTTTAATTATTTCCTTTCTGCATATATCTCTTTGTTTTTGTCAGTTGTACTTTTATAATAGAGCTTTCCATCTTGTACGACATTAAATTTATATTTTAGATATTTAACTACAACTGCAAATATTGATATTAGTGCTGTAAATATAAATGGTCTGATGTTGAATTTTTGTGCAGCACATGGCTTGATTATCTTGAACATTTTGTTTGAATAGAAAAATTACTATAAAAGAGCTTGAATTTATCTTCACTGGAAACAATATTATGTAATAAATTATGTTATAATTAGAAACTAGAATGCTAAAAATTAATAATAGTAATAAATATTACACAAAAATTGTATGACATTTGGATATGCTCCAACATTAAAATAATAATTGTATTAAAAAATAGATCTTATTCTAGAATACTGATATGACATTCAGTGTTTATTCTTTAGTGGCATCTTCAATTATGCCAAATTTCAACATCTACTAAACTTATAGATTTCCAATTTGGATTTTCAAGATCATCCTGTTAACTGAGTTGTGGAATTTTACATAATACATTGTTGTTGCAAATTAATCTATCCTTTGGTTTACTAAAAAGAAAAATCTTGTCTTTTTTTTTTTTGGCAATGATTCTGTTATTAGTAATTTGATTAAAAGAAAACTTGACATTTTCCTCATGATAAAATAATAAATTGAATGTGAATTGTCGTAAATAATGTAAAGATTTAGACCAGATACATTTGATTTTTTTGTAAGTACTGGAATCTTATCACTAGATTTTGGGCTATCCATAATTGTTATTAGCAAATTCTTTTATTCTCCTTATTCTTTTACCACCTTGTGTAAGCTTTAGTAATCAATAGATGCTAAATGATAATGCTATTAAATCCTCATCCAGTGCTGTCCTATTTAAATATCCCCAGCTATCATCCAGCTATTTTTTATTTTTTGTTGTAGTATCATTTATTAACCAAAATTGAAAAACTTTAATTTTTTTCAATCTAAGGTTATTAGCTTGCATAGTTATATAGATCTGAAACTGGTTCAGTTTCTATATATTATGGGGCATTTAGTTTTTTTATAATCTTTGTCACCTTTATTCTTTAACAAGAATTGATACAAATCATTAATATATCACACGATTAACAAAACAATTGTACACAAAGTGAACCAATTTGCCATCTATATAACTTACTTTACACGTGTTGCTATCCATTATATTATATATAAAAAGTGAACCAGTTGCTGATCTATGTAACTATACAAGCAAATAGTCTTGGATTGAAAACATTAAAATGTTTTTCAATTTGAGCTGGTAACCTGATAGCAAAACAACAAGTAAAAAATGGATGTTGGATGGAAAGGTGTGCTGGATCTAAAAGGTCCACACGCACTGTTCATAAAAATCCAAAAACCTACTTATTGATGAAAGCCATAAGTTAAAAACTAATGTGAAGATATTTGAATAGGATAGCACTGGATGAGAATTTAATAGCCTTATTATCATTTAGTATCTATTGATTACCAAAGCTTACACAAGATGGCAAAAGAATAGGGAGAATAAAAGAATTTGCTAATGAATAGCAATATCTGTAAGCTAAATTGTGTGTTTGTTAGTCATGTGATATATTAATACTTTTGTACTAATTTTTGTCAAAGAATAAAGCTGATAAAGATTATAAAAAAAAAACTAAAGCCATAATAATATATAGAAACTGAATCAGTTTTAGATTTATATAACTCAAGCAAATAACTTTGGGATTAAAAAATGTTTTAAATTTTGTCTGGTAATGTGATAGTATAATGAATAGTAAAAAATGAATGCTGAATCAAAAGGTACTTTAGATTCAAAAGATCCAAAAAACTTTTCATTAATGAAAGCCATAAGCTAGAAACTAGTCTGGGATATTTGGATAAGACTGCACTGGAAGTACTAGCATCTAGTGATTACTAAAGCTTACCTAAAATGGCAAAAGTGTAGGTAGAATAAAAGAGTTTTTTAATGAATAACAATATGTGGCAATTAAGGTTATCTGATGTTTTGTAGATTATGCAATGTAATATTAATCACTATCATTATATTTATTACTTTAAAAATGAAATTTAATAGCTTCTTGCTTATTTAATTGGTGATCAAACAAACTATGAACCACATAGTTACTGATTATTCAGTTTATGCATGTTATTTATGAATTGAAAAATTTAATAAAGTTATAAATGAATTTATCTCTTAGTTTTAATTCTTGCAGATTTCTTTATACTTACTAAAATGGGCTGGTATTTTTTTTTTTAAAAAATCTAAATATTAAAATATATATATAGTTGTAAAAAAAGAGAAAAAATGGAATAAATTTTATGAGTCATTTAATATTTTAATTTTTTTTTTTTTTTTTTTTTTGAACAGGAAGCTTCTAAAAAAAAGGCTAAGGACGTTTCTCTAACTACAACTAGTAAAGAATCAGAGACAATAGACAAATGTAGCAGTTTTAATAAAAATTCTGTTACTCATCAAGGTTCTACAGCATCTGTAAATTACACTTTGGGAGTTGCTGGCACAGGACAACCATTCATTAATTATCCACAGTTAGATTTTAATCCTTCAATTTTTTTCGCTCTTGGTTCACCTATTGGAATGTTTTTAACAGTTCGAGGTATAGAAATGTTAGGAGAAGAATTTTTGTTTCCCAACTGCCCTAGATTTTTCAATGTATTTCATCCAGTAAGTAAAGTTTTGAGTTTTTATTTAATTTATAAATTAAATTGTTTAAAAATTTTAATAGGATATTTAATCTATTTTACCAATATATATTGTTTATTATAATAATAGAATAAAAATAAATTAATTGTTTGCGGAATTTTTTTTCGGCAAAAATGCAATAACTGATTTTATATATTATGAAAACTCAAAAAGCTTGTAAAAGAATTTTTAATAGCTAAAAATTAAAATAAAAATAGCAAAACCATTATCAGATTTAAATATCATAACTTAAAGTGTGAAGTTGTTAATTTCTTAATTGATGTATTAAAAAGTACATTTATATTTTCTGTTAAATTCAGTTGATATTCATTTGATAGCTCTGATTCAGCTGGATTATGATTTTATTGAATGAATAGCAAAGCTGATAGCAGAATATTGTAGAACAAAAGTAAACAACAAACATTCAATTCTGCAATTTAGGGAATCAGTTAACAAAACTGTTAGAAAACTGATAGTTATATAAATTTTAATAATTCATATTATTCAAAGAAATATTACTGGTGATTTACATTAGACTTGTGATCACTCATTTCATAAGAAAAATCTACAATCCTATAGCACATTTCAATGGATACCCAATCATATAGATTAATTTAAGAAATAATTTTTGTAATCAAAAAAAAATTTATTGCTGTATATTGACTATAAATTTCTCAGTTAAGCTTTATTGAATAATTATTATATTTTTGTATTACTGCAGAAACAGTAATAATTCATTCTATTTTAAAGTCATCTATTATTAATTAGCATGAATAAACAATAGATACTATGTAATAGTACTAATCAAATCCTCAGATTAGTTTCTGGTTATTGGCCTTCATCAGTGTGAAGAATTAAATTGTACTTATCAATCCAGCAATCATATTTACTTCTTTTATATCATTCAAGTATGACTGTGACTAAAATTTGAACTCCTTCATAAAGGTTAAAATAAGTAAGATGAATAAACTTTAATAAAAAAAGTAATGGAAAAGGGGTTTAAAATAAATATAAATGTGTCTGTGAATCAAAAGAGATCCTATTCATTATATATATATTTTTATGTTAATGTAAAACAAAATATTGAATTTTTTTAAAAAAGAAGAAAAGATGATGCAATTTTTCTTTTAATTTATTATTTTTAGAAAAATCATTAGGTCATGTACTACATATAATTGCGGTAGCAATTTATTAATTTGTACTGGTAATTACTAAGAATTTTTTTTGTTAAGTAGTACATGGAATGTTAAATAATAAAATGTTTTTTTTTTTGAAAGAAAAGAGAAAAGCATATAAATATCCGAGAATCGATTAATTATATATATATATATTTTTTTTTTATCTAATCAAAGTAAAATAAATCTTATACTAATTCCAGAATTAGGCTACCGCCTTATTAGAAAAATTTTAATTATAGTCTATATTATCTGAATCAAATGAAATTTTTTTGTATTAGTTTTTTTTTTTTTTTTGGTATGAAGTATAAATAAAGGACATGGGGGATACTGGACACCTGCATATTGAGTTATTTTATATCCTGTTTGCTAGACTTATAAGAAGAAAAGTTTGGATTAGAATAGTTATCTTATATCCTGTTTGCCTAGTCTGGAGGCCACCTCTATTGCTCTTCATGTTGTTTTAAAAATTAACATTAAAAGTAAAACCTTAAGGGACCTGTAGTTTTGGAAAGAGTTTGACTGGGGCAGTTGATTAGAAACACAAAGAATTGAAATAAGTAGTCTATACTACAAAGTATATAATGGCTGAAATGTGCAATCTTAAGTGCATGACAAAAAAAAACTATGGAGTAGAGATCACCTGAGTATACCAGACTCATCATCCACAATAACCATGTTGTTTCTATTGCCATCTGTCTGCTGCAGAATCATTGGTTTACTAAACGAAGTTCCCCAAAAAAGAAATGAAGAGACAGTTATGTATGAATTGTCTGTTCCTGAAAGTTCAAGGAGAATATAACAGAGTACAAGATAGACTTTAAATTTATATATATATCAGTAAGCTTACCTATTTTATTGTTATATTCCCAGGAATTAAGGTAAACAATTTGTTTGTTTTTTATTGTAATTTTTTTTAATGTTTTTGTAGTATTAATTTTATGACTAATTATGAACTTTTGACTTTTTTTTTTCTTATTAATGTATGTGTGTGTATATAATGATTCACAGATACAGATGTCTAAAGGCAAAAGCTAAATGAACAAAGGGAAGGGATATATAATTAATTAAATGTGTAAAGATTAGACTTAACTCATAGCCAAGTAATGGCAAAATGGAACTCTACAGAATTAATTATATAGATAGCTTTTCTTATTTTGTATTATTGTTTTGTTAATATTTTTTTTTATATTTTTATTATTTGTATCTGGTGGAGGGAAATTTACAATATATTACAGGGAAAAAGATCAATTTTGTGATATATTATTATTATTTAGTTTGTCTTAAATAAATTGATTTGTTTTTAAAATTACCTAGTTAGCAGTCAAATCATTTCATTAAATTATTAATTAAAAAAATAATAAGTGAATATTAATAAAATAAATAACATTCTGTGTCTATTTCCAATGAAGTCTAAATATCACTCCCCTGAGAGTTATTATTTTATGTAGATAACACTAAGCTATTATAGGAGATTGCTATATCGGTAGTCTATTCATACTTTCTTTATATGTCCTCTGTCTTTGCATAACTCTTTATTCATTGCATAAGAATTGGCACTTAAAGCTGATGATCAATATCAGCGCTTACAAATGTGCCTTGAGAGAGTCAAAACATGAACTTAGATTCCATGTAATATTAGATACATGTATGTTAGCTGGGAAATATAACTAAAATAACATTAATTCAGTCATTTTCAGTAAATAAAATTGAGAAATATTGGAGTGATATTATTTTAATATCAAACTGTGAAATAATCCATATGTTTAGTCTGGTCATTTAGTGTATTACCTGATCTCTGATAATAAATAACTCATGAGGACGCGGTTACGCAAGATAGTGATGGAAAGTTTCAAGCACCCTAAGATTTTGAAAATCGATGATTAGATTAATAAAGTGAATTATTGATACTAATATAAATGTTTAAAATAAGGTAGGAAAATTGTGATGATAGCAACAAAGCTTAAATTATATATATATATATAAATGAATATATACCAAACTTCTTCTTTTTTTTAAATTATAAACTATTTTTGAAAAGAAAAACTGTGTAGAAGATATTTTAAAACTCTTAAATTATATAAGATTTTTTCCTTTTATTTTTAAATAAGTTTACCTAATAAATGAAAAAGTATTGATATAAAATTCAGTCTAAAATTTAGAAATTTAACTCATGAAAATAAAATATTGTTATAATATAGAGTCATAAATAGATGTAGAGATGACTCGGAAAGAATTAAAGACAGCAATAATCTTATATTATTATAATATTTCATAGCTAATGAAAAAATTATATTTATTTTATAAGTATGAATATATATAATAATATAGAGTCCTAAATAGATTTAAAGATTACTCAAAGAATTAAATATAGCAAGTCTTATATTATTTAATATTTTATATCTAATGAAAAAGTTATATTTATCTTATAAGTATGAAACTTATTGTAGTTGTTATTGTAGTTATTCAGCAATTTTTTATATTAAAAACACTTTATTTCTTTTTTTTTTTTTAAAAAAATCATGTAGAAGTGATATTTTTTTGCTATATATGAATATATGTTGATAATGAATTAAGTACTATAAAGATAAAACAGTCTTTAAATCAACCACTGCAATGCAATGAACTATGACTTCTTTATCGTTGTCAGGAATCTCTCAACTACTATGCCCAGAGAAACCTGTTAATCACCTTACCTTCCTTTTTCATTCCTCACCCTGTTTTTTCCATATTCTTTTCTATCCTGTTCCATCCCATTTCCACAACATTATCTTTGTCCATTTATAGTATGGTCTTTATATCTGAATCCCCCTTAACTTTTTCCAAAACCAGCATAAAAACCAAGAATCCACTTTCTGTATAATCACTTTGTTTATATTTATTCTCCAACAATTTCATTATTTGTACTCTTTCTGCTTGTAAGCATTTACATTCAATTAACAGATGCCTGCCGGGTAAAGACCTTGGCAGCAGCTCCTATTAGACAAATAGTGAAATAAAAGACATTAATCACTAGGCTTGACAATTATGAGTGGTGATGGTTTGAGCATTTTTCCATTTTTGTCATAAGCTAACTAAAAACAATTAGATACCCATTTACTTTCCATTATTGAATGGCCAGTTGTCTGAAAGAAAAATGTTAAACTATCTACCTGAATGAAAATTTTAGTCCTGAGTAGAACCTGAAAAATTTTTCATGCTCAAATTCAACCAGGTTTCAAGCATAGCAGGCAAATGCATTACTGTTGTGCCATAACAGTTTAATAAATTAAATTACAATAATATATGCAAATATATTTAATGGTTATATTATACTTAATTTTCATAGAGAACTATATTTTTTTCCTATAATATTCGGGGTTTTTTGTTGCTGTTTTTGTGAAAGAAAAAACATATAATTAAGGTTTTTGTAATAAATTTTTTAATGAATTGCAATACACAAATTTCTTTGGAGGCAATGTAAATTTACACATGATCATTAAATTATCCAAGGTTTTAGATGTAGCACAGTATTTGATGATATTGAGTTATCACAGATAATAATTTGTTGGATTTGCCATTTTTTTAAAATAATAAAGATATTATTTATATTTGTTAAATAGTTTACACTTTTTTTGTCAATAATATCAGAGTATTATATTTGCCATGAGAAAAAGCAGACCACAATTGTTTTTAATGTGTACTAGAATAAATAGGCTTTGTGCAATTTTTGATGTTATAATTCTTTAGATAATAGTTGCTTGAGGCTAACATGTTGTGTGCCAAATATATGTATTTTCAATTTCATAAAGTCGGAACAGATTTTTAGGAAGAAGAAATTATTTGTCTCAAATATTTAGTTCACAGGTAATAAAATTAAAATTCAATGATATTATGAAGTCTAGTCATTCTTTATGACTAAGAAAAGTTATGAGACTGATAGTAATGTAAAATAGATATCAATTAATGGTGGTGTGCCTTGAAAAAATAAATATTATTTATCTTGGAGTAAAAAATATAATTTATATATTGTAATGATCAGTTTATGAGATGTCAGTGGATAGGCAAACTTTTACCAAATAACACTTTGGATTAATGCCTTGTATCCATGATGTGACACACTTATTTGTTATCCTTGAAGGCTATTACATTTTCTATCTAAATCTTATGAAATTTATCTGGGAGGGAATCTTGGTCACTTATAGTATCTTCCACCAGTATGAATATATTTATTATTGCCAGTTACATCAGGGAAAAATATGAGGCTCCATCCCCATCTAAGTATATATAATTTTTCCTCTTGTTGGTAGTAGTAAAGTTAACAAAACATACTAAATGACTTGATATTTGTTATAACTAAGTCAAATAAATGTTTTCATTAATAAGTAAATCAACATGTTTATTAAAAGTAGACCAAGAAATACAATGTAAATGAATGAATATATATTAAAAGAAAATCAAATAACATATTTCAATAACTCCATAACTAAAGGGAGTAGTCGTATCATTCACACTGAACAGCATCAGAATTCAAAGAAATAATAAACAAATGTGGTGAGTGCTTATGATGCACTCTAACAAACTACAAAATCAAGTATTCCAAATTTTTATTTGATTATAAAAATAAAGTTGTATTGAAAATTAACTTTCTGTCTGTTATTGTGACTTAACACTAGCATTTTAGGGAATTTCATTGTCATTCATACGCCTATTCTACATCATGATAGTATTGTTTATTAAGTCCTTAATTTCTATATTACTATATGCACGTGATATCACCTAATTCATTAATCCCTTCATATACATTTAAATAGAAATTATATCTTTGGCAGAGATTTAGAATCAATGACATAGTATACACGGTGTTGTGAATTATGCATGCAGAACATCTGGTAATACTATATGTGTTATATGCAAGAACATTAAACCTTACTATCAACAATAATATTATAATTCATTATCCTGTGTCATTCACTCGATTTTTCATAAATAGGATGTGCAAGAAAACATTTATATATAAATTACAATTATTTAAATTGTGATCAGACAGATATGACTTGAATTCTTATCATCATTTAATCATAATAATGATACGTTTGCAATTCAGATTCATGCATAAATAATTACGCCCATAAAATATCATTGTCAATATATCCTATAATATGTAGTGAACTATCATCATACACCAGACTTCCTCTATAACATATAAGTTATATTATTAATATAAACAGCGGGCATGCACATTATTACTTAGTACAGGAGCAGGAATACCATTTCTCTTCTATATACTCAAGACTGAATTTTATAAAACATAATTATCGACAGAATTCTTATTTCATACTTTTAATAATTTAACATACACCTGTCATTAATATTAACCATAAATGAAAGTAATATTAAATACACAATCGTCTCAAACTCAACATCTCTATAAATAAACAAAAGGTAATTCCACACATTTGTATTGCTTAAGTCATCTTATTATTTTGTAACAAAATTTCAGAAAGTTATAGAAAACGTTTAATACCTTTAAGGTTGAATTTCAAATAGTTATTTCAGTTCAAGTCACTCTCTAACGATCTTAACTGCTTACTCTTATAGCAATTGATTCATTTATCCTGTTGTGGATTAAAATGGTTTATACTTTAATTTAAGTAGTAAATAGTTTATTGTTTTCAATAAATAGTTACAGATTTCATTGTCTAAACATAAAATATTATTTGAAATCTCAAATATTTAAAGTATAAGTTAGTAACTTATTTTTATAAAGATGTACATCACTCATAAAACACATTATAATCAAGGTGTGAAATAGCAATAACCAATTCATATAATAGATTTGTATTGTAAAAGTTCATCTGTAATTTTAAACAGTTTATATTACAATTTATTCACAATTTACGAATGACTTGTATACAAAATGGGAATGCTGATATAACAGAAGAAAAAGAAATAAATCTCCATTCGTTTTTTCCTTTCCCACAGCTTTCATAGATGGGTTTTAGGTGTTGACTGTGGATCCTTTATTCTTTTATTTTCTCAGAGCTCCATGTATGACATTTAATATTAACAATCCTTTTTTTTTTGAGAGTGAGGCAATACATGGTACTTGGCTAAAGCATTTTAGAGACTTTATATCTGAAGTTGGTTTTATATCAAAAAAAAAATCTGTTGAATCAACCTGATATTGATTTTGGAATTTGCAAGAAAGCAAATTTTATTCTATACATTTATCAAAATTATATTTCTAGCTATAGTGAACTTTTTAGAAGACCAAATCTATAGAATTCCTTAAAAATGTCTGTTTATATTGTTTGTCTTTTTAAAACAATGACAATCATAATATGATATTCATATGTCATTCAGACATTAAACCATTTTTAATTGTGTTTAATAAGTTTTTTACAACATTAATTGTACATTATTATTATTAATATTATTCATAATCTTTTTTAATAATTAAATTTAGAATTATCTTATATAATATTTCAAATAATCCTTACTATATATATATTTCTTATTAAATGTATGAATAAATGGCAAATATTGTACACACAAATACATGCATATATACATATCTATTTGTTAATAAATTATTTGCTTTTCTGATATGTATGTTTTATTATTGTATTTAAATAACCTTAAACTTCTTTGCTTTATCTAGCTCATATTTGAAGAATGAATGCTCTATTCTATATTACATCCTCTTTTCTCTGATAGTTGTGAAGTGATTGATAAATATAATGACTTGAACTAATTATATTATTTCAATATATACTCATTATATTAAATATACACTATAGTCTTTTTAAGTATTATAGTTATAATATCAGATTTACTAATCTGACAATTTTTTAAATGATTATTTTATTTTTTCCATTTTTATTTATAAATATATAATACAGCTGGTTTTTTTTTCTGTTTACAGTTTGATCCTGTGGTAAGTCATTCTTTCCTTAATAATTTCTTACTTTATAATTTTGTTAAGGAATAAAATTTTAATGAATATAAGATGAATATATATTTCATAGAAAAATTCATTTTTAATAAATTGTTTGCTAACTTAAAAAAAAAAAATGAATTTAAAAAGTATAACATATTAGGAAAATATATTTTTTTATTATTATTATTTTCATTAAGATATAATTTTTGAATAAAAAATTGTATACAATTATTAAAGCAATCCAATAGTATATTCACAGTATGAATGAGATTGAAATTTGTTTTCTAAGTGGATTTGTGCATTTGACATTTAATCTATTCTCCTACTTCAGAACAAAAACAATAAATGTCTCAGTTTTGCAGCTTTGAATTTTAAAGTTCACTTTTATATGAAGTAGGAAAAAAAGTGTCTTTTCAATTAAGTTTGCATATAGCAACAATGTACAAGTTGCCTTTTCAGTGGAATGATTGTAAAATAATTATTAAACATATTTCATATATATAATGAAGAAAATATAATAAAATAATATACAGATTAAAATTTTGTATTAAAAGTTTTTATTTATTTTTTTTTCTATGTTCTTAATATTTTAGATATATAAGTAAGAAATAGATTAATATCTTTGCTTGTATATCATGTAATTTTTTATTATCTGCAAAAATGCTGCACGTGGACAGATATATATTTATCGATTGATTTTTTTTTTTTTAAGTAATTAGATTAATATTAGTGTTTACATGTCTAAATGATAAGATTAAAGACTAATCAGATATGGTTAGTTAACTCATGTTTTGGAATAGCATGTGTGCATTTTATATATGTATAAAAACATAATAGAAAATAAAGTATAAAAAATTAATTTTAAAAAATGAAGTATATTTTTAATATATTGAAAGTATACTTGTTTTTTTTTTAATTAATTTTATTCTATATTCTCTGTTATAGTGTTTTTATATTATTTTCAATAATGGCATAAGTTCATTCTATTATATATATTATTCCAACAGAAATTTGAAATAAATTTCAATATATGGTGAAATGTCAATTGTAAATTTTTTTTTTCTTGTTTGATTTTAATAGTGAATAGATTAACCTGGTGAACATTGGAATATGTTACTATGATAATAATATTAAAGCAAGAAACATTTATTATTAATTGTAATATAAAATTTGTGAACTGACTTTATTAATTTAAAAAAAATGAATGTGTAAATAATAAAATTTATTTATTATATGAATTTTGGTTATTGCATTCGCAATAGGAGATTAAAACTAATGCACATGAATATTCAATGTTTTAATTATGTTTGTTATTTTATTTGTATAATATTATATTGGAAAGATATGTGTAAAAATATATTTTCAGTGTAGTATGGTAAGAATATAGTATAAATTGTTGTAGTTTGTGTTTAATTAAAAGAATATTATTTGTATTTTTTTTTAAACATAAAATTATATGTAATAATTGTGAAATATTTATTTTTTATTTGTTATTATTGTTGTGTAATAAATTTTTATTTGTGGAATGCTAGATAAATTTGATCACAGAGTTATTAAAGTATTGCCATAGTATCTCTGACTTCAATTAAAAAAGATTATAAATAGAACTGGATGGCTTAAACTCAGGCTTTGGCTTCAATAGAAGTGAACATAAGTTCATGTATATAATTTTTAACTTCATTTTAATCATTAAAAACATAAGATGATGGGATAAGAAAAGTTATATTTGTCCAGAAGGCTGGAAAGATTTATCGAGAATTTGTAAGGAATAATAGTTTATTAAATGAATGAAAAGCAATTCTTTGTATTAAAAAATCATATGAATATTTCTTTTCTAAAAATGGATATTGCTTACATTTCAATAATGGGATATAAATGCTAACAACATAAAAATGTATTATTTTCATCTGCTGATATAGGTTTATGAGATTGATGAATTATTTCAATATAGGATATAAATTGGTTTATTTTGCATTGTATCACCATGGATGTAAACTAGCATCTATTAACTTATAATGTCTTATAAATTAAATACCTGCTAAATGAAAGGATAACTTGGATATTTAGAAAATATCGAAATTAACAAAAAATGTGATTCAGGTTGGATAATTTTTCATGATATATCTATCTTCTCTGGAGTAATAAAATATCATCAAATTGTAATTCAAGAAATAGACATTAGAACTGTGGCATTACCCGGAAGAGTTAGTTATATTATAGGACAATTAATTAGGTTGTTTGCTAACATGTCATATGATTATTATTAATTTTTTTTGATATATAATTGTATAGTATTCATTGATATAAACGATATATTTTAAGTTAACTAAAGATTTATTTCATATGCATGAAATATAAGAGAGTTAAGTTTTTCTAAATTCAAATTTATATTTCATATCTTAAAAATTATAATTTTCATTTCAAAATATTATCTTCTTATTCGTTGACTGTAAATTAATTTTGAATATATAACTCATAAATATTAAGAGCCTAAAAAAACTACATTACGGCAAGTTTTTTTTTTTATTGAGATAATGTGAATGAATAGACTCATGTTTATTATATTTTCATTTCAAGTAACTTTTTTTTTTTATAGAGATTAGTAATGTCATTGAATTTTTAAAAAAGTTTATATGTATTACAACATGTTTTGTGTTACATAAAGATACCTTTTTGGTTCAACATAGATATAAGAAACACTGATTTATATGCATTCTGTAGAAATAGTACATGTATTTGAGAAACATTAGTATAAAAATAATAAATTATATTAATTAAAGAAGGGGTAGGAAAATAAAAAGCTATATTTATTAAGAAGATAAAGCCAGATCTAAATAAAGATGGAGGGGGGTTAAAAACATTTTTATAGGGAAATTAATTTTATAGAAAATTTATT
This sequence comes from Epiperipatus broadwayi, assembly GCA_028023455.1. Lineage (NCBI taxonomy): Eukaryota > Metazoa > Onychophora > Udeonychophora > Euonychophora > Peripatidae > Epiperipatus > Epiperipatus broadwayi. The sequence continues at coordinate 1,308,086 of JAQFVV010006443.1, forward strand.
ATTAATAGTAAAAGAATATATATATATATGAAAACGTTTTTTTTTTTTTTTTTAAATTTAAAAGTAGAATAAAAAGTTAGGAAAATTGATAATAAAGGGAGATATGTTAAAGGAATATATGAAAAAAAGGTTAAAAAATTTTTTAAAAATAGTCAGTTGAAATCATAAGAAAGGGTGAACGTTATATAGGAGATAAGTAAAATAAAATAAAAATAGGAATAAAATACAAATTATTAATAAAAGAATAAAATATATATGTAACAATAAAATAAGGATATAGAAGAATTATAAACAAATAATAGAAAAAATAATATAAGAGATTGAGGTAAGGGAAATAAAAGTGAAATAGAAATGTATAGTGATATATAAGAATGAAAGTAGAATGATAGATAAATTAGAGGTAAAAATAAAGTAGAATGGGATTAAAAATAATAAGTATAAATTAAAAGATATAAAGGTAAAATTAGTTAAAAATTGGATGTAATTAAGAATTATAATGTAATAATTAAAATATGTATATAAAATAATGATTATATGTTTAATTGTAGCTCTGATGAAGACTGCAGGACATTAATAATCTTAATTAAATATCTACAAAAAGCATGATTTGCAGTTTTTCATTCCTGTTTATGTAGGAATTTTTTTTATGATCTAAATCTGAATGAAGTATTAATGAAATAAAGCATGATTACTCTTACTAACAACAAAGATTATTCTATTTATGCGGACACATACAAGAATATTGAAAAAAAAAGTTTGAAAAATTATTACTATTTAAAAGGAGAAAATGGTATTTGTATCCAAAAAATATATCATTATATTAGTCATTGATTAAAAACAAAAATAATAAATACTTAGCTATCCTGGAAATTAAATCAAGAAAGTTTGTCTTATAATTATGTGAAGAATTGTTAGCTCAGGGAACATGCTGACTTCATTTTCTATTTAACAATTAAAAATTATGCCATTTTTATTTAAAAGCTATATCAAAATAAGGCCTTATTACAGTCATTACTCATCCAGATTGAATCTAGTTATTGGAGTAAAATACGAATTTTTAAATAAAGAACTTTGAAAAATAAATAATATTTTTTTTTTGTTCGTATATATTTAAGAAAGTAATGTAAATTGATGTATTAACATTTTATGAAAGATAATTGGTGAATGATAGTATTGATTCATACATTTCTAAATTTAATATCTGAATATTGATTCGTTGTAAATCGAAAGATTTCGTGAACATTAATGTTTAACAGAAATAGTGGATTTAATCAGTGAAGAATTTATTAGCTTCATGCTCCCAAATCAAAATGCTTTAGATTTGCCTATATAATTAAGAAAAATAGGTTAGAGATAAGAGGGTGCCTCTTATCTTCATAAAGTCAAATCTTGGGTTATGATTTGTAGAGGTCTCTCTTGCTAAAATTAAGCACTCAAGACGCATGTACTAAGGTTTTAGCCTTATATAAGTATTAAGAATTTACATAAGAAAATGCATCTGAAGTATATTTTTTTCAAATAATCTCAGTTATATTGAAAATCAGTACTACTGGCAAATAAAGACTATTCTTCTTATTGTTGTATTGTAATGCAAATAATTTTTACTTTGATCAATTTAATGTCAATAATAAATCTAAAATTAGTAAAAATGAGTTGAAATTGTCACTGCCACCTTAATGTATTTTTATTGCATTATTTATTTACATAGAAATGTGATTTTTGAATGTGTCAGTTTTAAGATTCTTTACACTTTTAAACTGCAGTGGACATTTGTGTCTGATTGATATTATGGTACGGTTATTCTATTTGTTGTCATAAGATATTCCTTTAGAATGCTAGCACAACTAATGAGTTGTCAGTTTTTCTTTTGATAAAACATTATTCTTTTGCAATGTTATATTTCTAGTCGCATGCAATACTAGTTTAAAAATTAGTACAAGACCAGAAAAGAATGCAGCACTTTTTGTTATATGTATATGAAATATAATATTCATATTTTTCAGTTTTATTACATTCTAATCTTAAAATTTTATTAAATGTTTATATAATTTATTGGTATATTTTTAAAAAAAAATTAAAAATATTTTTAATTAATAAATAATATTAGTAGTTGTTGTATGAAAATTTAATAGGGCCTATTAAGTTTTAATGTAAATTAATTGTTTTCACATATTGTACTTGTTTTGTTTATGGTGACATTTTTATTTATTATATTGCTATAAATATTAAGTCAACAGCAATTTTTTTCACCCTATTCTAGAACCATCTACTGCAAGTTTAAATAATCAATAGACACTAGAGTAGGGTGTAGAGAATTGCTCTTAGATGCTTGTCAAAATCGTGGGATATTGTTATTGGTAATAAATATTCTAAAAAAATATGTGTTAGTTATGTATACATTTTTAATAATTTATAAGTATAATATTTACTTTGAAATTGATTAATATAATTTTTAAAAAAAAAAAAATTAGGCGTACCGTATAGAACCTCTCATTGTTCCAAACTTAGATATAAAACCAGTTCTTATGCCTCATCATAAAGGGAGAAAACGATTACATCTTGGTAAGAATTTTTTTTTTTCATATTTAAAGATATTGATACTTATTTAAATAATAATTATTTTGTACTATTGAAGTAAACAATATATGTGTGTTTGTAATCAGTTTAGTTTTTTTTTTTTAATCAATTATTGCAATCACATAATTAAAAAAAAATGTAATATGCTTTAAATACAAAATGGTAAACAAATTTCAAAAAATAATAATAAATGATTAAAATAGAATATATTCTAGTAAAAAGGAGGATTAATGAGAAACACTATAAAATATGAAATATATGGCTTTTTATTTTCTCATCCCATAGTACTGGATACTAGATTGAGAAAATAAAAGAAAAATACAATTGTGTATAAATTTGGAACCGTGAAATTTTAAAGAATAAATTTAAGATAATTGTATAGATTGTAAAATAATTAATAAAAGAAATTATCTTATGGAAGAAGAGGAAATGAGAAATCAGTAAATATTGTGATTCCATAAGATCTGTTGCTATGTATAAATTAATAATATTTCAAGTTATACCCTTTTTTTTTTTTTTTCAATTTAAATAATATTAAATGTATTTATTTAATTTTAAGTACAACTCATCCATTATAATTTAAAAGATTTGATAAAGAGAAATTGCTTTTAAAATATTGTTTTCTTAGAGCATTTTATTATTTAAAAATTTTTTAGGAGTTTTATGCATTTTTATGATATCAGGTATATGTCTTAATGATGTTAAAAGTTGTGATATAGCTCTAAAATTGAAATTTTAAAAATATTATAATAAGGAACTGATATGAATTTATGGTGATCATGATATCACTTAATTATAATGTTAGTTGCTAATTGATGTTTACTTATTTTCAGGCAGTCATTTAGCATATATATATATTTATAAGGAATTTATGTAGGAATGCTATAAAATAAATAGTAAATCATCTTATATATTCTTTCACGTCATTTTTTTTATTATTAATTGTCTTGTGCATTTTAATACTTTTTGTCTTGGGTATTTTATAAATTTCTCTTTAGTTTTGGAAAATTTTGATTTTATCAATTCTTACTAGTTATTCATTTTCTTTTATACAAGTGTTTAAAATTTGTGATTTCAAAATAAAGGGAAAAAATAAATAAATAAGAAATTTCAAAATAAAGGGAAAAAATAAATAAATAAGAAAATTCATTAATGATTCCAGTTCAAATAGATGGGTTTTTTTCTAAATATTTTATACTATTATTATCATATTTAAAAGATAAAATTGTTAACACTGTTTTTTTTTTTAAATAAAAAAGAATCAAATGACATGAGGCAAAGCATGAAGAAAATTTTGAAATATGAGATGAGGTGAACTATATAGAAATGTCTAAATAGAATAGTTTGCAAGATGATTGTTTTTAGAAGCAGAGAAAATTAATAAAGTAAATTCAGGAAACCATAGATAACTTATGTAAAAAAGACAAAGATCAATAACAGAATGAAAATGTTAGAGACATTAAAAAACAAATGAAAATATCAAAATCATATGAACTTCTCAACTTTAATATTAGATTCAATTTTGCTGTATTCTAATAAACAAAGAGTAAAAAGGCATACATTATTCAAAGATTGAGAATAACATTTAGTAGATTGTTGAATGTGGATTTTGTATATGTAAAAAGTAAGTTTTAACTAAATAGAAAAGATGTTGGAAATAGAAAAAATATGATTAGATTACGAAAGTTCATTGGAAAAAGTAATAGAATATTATGTATATATTTTAGATGTGCAGTAATACCCTATTACCAAATAAAACTGTCTGAAATCTTTAATTGACAGGAAATAATATTAACTAGAATATAAGTGATAATAATTTAAAGAGAATATATTTAAAATAAAAATGTTGAATAAATAATTGGGATAAACCAAAAAAAAATCTTAGTTGTTCATCTATTGTCATATCTTTTATTCATTTTCATTTCAGCTACAATTCTTTCAATGATATCAGTGATATCTGATAATTTTGTTCCTTATGTATTTTGCTTTCAATTTTTCCTTATTATTCCCATCATGCATCTGCCTGTATACTTTACTAGTATAATCTTACATTTTTGTGATGGAGCCTCAGATCCATAAATAAGTACAGTTACAACATATTTGCTAAAAACTTTCCTTCTCAAACACAAATATTTTCCTTTTAATCCTGTTATTAGGTATGTCTACCAAAAACTCTCCATCTAAGTTTAATTCTAGAGCAATTTCATAACACTATATTTCAATTTGCATTAATGATGTTACTATTCTATTTGTAGTAATCATCTTATAATTTATTATAATCATTTTTAGTTTTTGAAAAGGCAATGAATATTTTTTTAATTCTATTTTTTTTTTTTTTTTTGATTTTACCTGATAATTTTTTTAACATTTAAGGATTCTGAAGCATTGTCTTTGAAAACACTACATCATCTATAAAAGCTAGATGGTTTAAGTAAATTGTATTTGTTTTTATTGTCATGGTTTTCTTTTTTAATCCAAAAAATATTTCCCATAAAACTGCTCTAAAAAAGTTATGAAGAAATGAAATCAATCCTGCTAAAACTCTTAGCCAGTATTATAGTGTTTAAGAAATACGTAATTACATATCAAATGCTTGTTTATAATCTATAAATTCAAAGTATAATGGTAGTTGGTCCTTTCAATGACTTTTCTTAATTTTTTAATATGATTTGCTGTTCTATATAACGATTTTTAAAGTTAGCTTGTTTTTTTTTTGTTGTTGTTGTTGTTGTTCATTTGAAATTACTATAAACAAATTGTAAAAATCATAGTAATGCTCTTGTACAGAAGTAGCAAAATTTTGATGGGTTTATGATTTTTTATATCTTTTTCAAGATTACTGCTACATTATTTCAAAGTCTGGCAAATCTTTATCATTTAGACAATTGGTGTATAAATTTTGCCAACAGTTTTTTTATTTCTTCACTTGCATTTTTTTAAAATATTGATAATGATTTTATCATTTTGTAAAGCTTGTTCCTTCTTTATAGATTTAATTATGTGTCATCTCTTCATTTAAAATATTTGGAATTTCATAACATATTGTCATAATTGTAGGATATACTTTGTTGCTTTTCTTGTTTTTTATTATGGAGTTTTTTATTAAAAAAAAATCTGCACATTTTTTGATATAATGCCTCTTTTTGTAATAGTAGATTTTTTTATTGCTGAAATGACTTTTAGTTTTAATGACAAGATTGGGACTTTTGGTTTTTTTTTTCTAAAAATTTCCTTGTCACTTCATAATTTTAGTTCTTTATGTCATCTTAAGTTTTTTTTGTTTTTTGTTATACTATTTAACAGAAATTCAATTTTTTAAATTAATCATTTTTAAATATTTTCATACTTTTTTATTTTTCAAACTTCTTATAATGTGTTAATTGAAATTTTTATTGTTAAATTGTCATTTTTTAGTACCAGGTATCTAAATAGCAATTCTTTGTTATATGTCATTTATCTTATTTACTGATCTCATTCAAGCCTGGGTTATTTTGGGAAGATATTTTAAATTCAATGGAATCTTTGTGAAGGTTAAAAATATCAACTTTTAATACTAAATTTCTTAATAGTTTTTGTCTTTTTAGCTTTGCATTAATACATATATTATATCACACTAATTGATGACCACTTTCTGTATTGAATCCATTAAATACATTACCGTCTTCAAATACATATTTTCTGTGAAATATAATCCAATTCTGCTGTTATTTTATTTAGATGCTTCAGAGTCCATTTTCTCTTTGAATTTTTCTCAAAAAAGAACCATAATATACAGGGAGTTTTTTGGCTTTTTTTACCCACAAATTCTACAAGTCTGATTGCTCTCATTTTTCTCTCCATATGAAACTTACCCATTGCACTTTCATCCTACAATCATTTTACAATTCTAACATCGTACATCACATGATAATTTTTAAAGTATTTGATTTGATCAAAAGCATTCTGTACATGTATGTAAAAATCCTCTACTTTTTTATCAGAATAAGAACTTGTTAGGACATAAACCTGAATTAATAAATTATATATCAATCTAATAATTTCTATTTAATATTAAATATTATTCACTTGATAGTGATCTACAGTTATAGATTACTAAATAAATAATATTCAAGTGTCAGTCTGTGCTCATAAACAAAAGATTCTTTACATCATTTGCCTTTATTCACAAACTGCTGCTTTGTTTGATGTTTTTATAGCTTTCAGGAAATGAGGGTCAAATTTATTTTTGTCTGCCATGATTGTAAATATAAAAGAGAATCAGCATTCATGCATATTCAATTTTCAGGTATCTTAGAAGAAAGATCATTAAACTAAAAGACCAATAACTATTCATGCTAGCTGGTGTCTATTGGTAAACAGTCTATTAATCACATGATCATTATCTCTTATACTACTGTATGGAGAGTTTTGCCTTGTTTAATAACAGTCTATTAATGCTTACTTGTCATACAACAAAAAGCAACAACAACTGCAATGACAAAAGTATGTGGAATGAACATTAATAATTTGACTGTTCAGTTCTTTTAAAGCCTGAAAAGGAATCATTGGATCTTCTTTTACTTTATAACAAACTCTATTTTGTGTAAATTTATAAATTCTGACTTAGCCTCATTAAATAACACTATTAATATTAGACTTGATATGGTTTTTCAGAATGTAATAGAGTTTATTGTATATGTGCAACTTTTTTACAAGATTTACAACAAATTAAAACCATCTTATTTACTGTTGGATTAATATTATACTAGTGGAACTAGATAGTATTTTTAACTACAGTATTATGAAAATTTTATCTTTTTTTGGTAGATTCTATTAGCAGTAAGAGTGTTGCAGTTAGTTTATATTATTATTGTAACATTTAGTTCTATTTATATTTCTTACATTGATAATCTTCTTCTACCCACCAATCCCTAAAATTGTTATTACAAATTTTTGTTCATCAGTAAATTAATGGTATGATAACTGCCAAAAAGAGAGATTCCATATAGAATACAATCTTTTTTTTTTTTTTTTACAATTGTGGAAATAATACATGTTATTGTTTTTTTATTCTAATCAATGTTTTTGCAACAAGAAGATAGATAGACAATTAATATGACATATAATTAAAATCATTGTACATCCATTATGCCTTCTTAGTGATTTTGTCGAGATTAAATTATCCTAGCATCAATGTACTTTTGATCACTAATAATTATTTTCATTTTCTTTATCTTAAAGATCAGCGCACAGTCATTTATTGATGAATACTAGTTTTAGATAATGTTTTTGCTCAAAGTATTGTACACTATAATTTAATTGAAATGGCAGTTTATCCTATAAAAAGAAATATAATGTATTTATTTTAAGATATAATTTAATATCTTCTGTTTTTGGAATTCATAAATATCATTGAAATGCTAATACTGTTAAATTTCTTTTGCTTGTGCTCATTTCATCAGTGTTTATATTTCCAATCTTAAATTTCAAATGTTGAGAAAGTTTTCATTCTTTGTTGAAACAATATTATTACAGTATTGAGTTTTCCTTGTTGGAGAATATTGTTGACTCGATGTACTCAGATAATTTATTGCTATTGAATTGTTGTGCAGAAAAATTAGCTTAACTTCCAAACTCAGAATAATGGCATTTTAGAGATTATGTTATAATTAAGAATCAGACTGTAAAAGAAGGGAATATTACATGAATAGTTTTAGGTGCAGATTGTTGGACATATCAAAGATTAAAATGCCCAAACCTTAAAATTTTAATGGCATTAAAAAGTAGATCATGTCTCAAATAAATTATTTAAAAAATGTATATTAATTTTTTAGAAACCATTATTTCTCATGCTAAGTTTCAATAGCTATTGAACACTGAAATTATCACTTTGGATTTTTAGCCGGTTATGCTAAAACATGGAATTTTCTTAAGGAATGTGAATACAGATATATCTGGTTCTTGAATTCAATAAAAATACTAATTTTTTTTTCGCAATTAATTGTATTATTAGTATCTTCATTAAAAATAAATTTTAAACAGTACAGATTATTTTTCATGTGATATTTCTTTTGTCTCTGCATTAATTCCAGTTCTTTGCTTTTAAAAGTCTTGTACACATAACATTATATATTTTTCTGAATAATAAAGTGAATATGGAGCGTCATAAGCAATGTAGGACTTAAAGATAAAAGTCTAGTGACTGACAGGAAGACTTAAAAAATAATTAATGGTGATATAATCATTTGATGAGTATAGTAATTTTTTTTCCCCCAATGCATTGAAAGAACATATTAAAACTAAACAACTATTACATCAGTGAATGGCATTGTTTTTATATGATGACAATGATATTCTGAAAAGATGATGGTGAGTATTTTGATCTTTTTTTGAAGAATGACACAAGAATTCAGTTGACTGTTTAATATCTCTATTTTATCAATTTATTAAAATTTTTTGTCAGATATATCCAGCCTAATGAAGTTATAACAATTTTTTGTAACTTTCTGAAATTTGTAAAAATAATGAGATTAAAAAAACTGCCGAAATTATCATGATATTGAATTGGTCATTTCCGGTCATTAATGAGTAGTTTTTGAAGACTCATTGCGATTTTAAAATGTCAAGAAACCATTATAGATATATTTTTAATTATTGTGGAAATGGAAAAAAAGTATCATGAACAAAGATGTGATTTACATATTGATTTGATCAAGGTATTTGAATTGATTAATCTAGATGGTTTGTGGCAATACATTATACAGTTGCTGGTGATGGTAAGAGAAAGAACTATTATTACTGGTAATGGAAATTTTGAATTCTTCTTTTCAATTCAAAAAAAGATATATTTATAATGTTTTCCGTGCTAATTATAATGTTCAAAAAAAAAATTAAAATATTTTGTCAACCCATGAGGAAGAAAAATCAGTTTATATCTTGGGTAATTATTATTTTTCAAAATACCCAATTTAAATATCTTGGTATTGAAAGATACTACATTAATTCCAATGTGTTGCATTTAATAAATTTAAAAATAGGATAATTTATAGTTATATAACTACTTCAAGTAAATTAAATTTATATATGAGATGTGGATCTTTTATTGATATTGAAGGTCCACATTTCACTTCTATATAAACAGAAAAATTTGATTTAAGGATGTTCTGTAGATTAAAAAAACTAATCATATTTTTTTTAGCTTGCTAAACATGATGATATTGAATCTACAATTATAAGAGCACATCTTGTTTGTAACAGGTATATAAAGCAAATGAAGAATAACTAAAAAAGTATTTTACAATGATCTTGAGTATAGTATAAAAATTATTTCATAGTTTTTTTAAAAGGTTGATGTACTAATAACTTTGATTCAAAGAACATAATTGATGCTAGAATACAATTGAGATCTATAATTAGGCAAAATTTTGAAGGGTTCTTCAGAAAGATAATTTTCCTATAGAAATAATTCTAAGACAAACTAAAAGTTCAGTGTAAGGTATACATGGATATATTTGTAATTTATTTATCATTTTATATAGTCATTATAAAATTCAAATTTAACTTTTGTTCTTTTTTTTGTCACTGGTCCCTCTCATTCCTCTCCAAATTTGGTTACCCATACTCATCTTTGAATGTTTGATATAATGCTAATAATTCACAACACTCAGTCATTCTTATTTTTTTCCTTTTACTTTATTTGCATTTCTTCATATATATATTGCTTTAATTCCCCTCATATATACTTTAATATAAAAAAATTTTTAATGATTTTTTCATTTTCCTGGCAGTTTTGACTGTCCAGCAGTCTTTATCAGAGCTACAATATTGAATTATACAAACATATCGGTAAGTTTAAATGAATAGGAAAATTATTAAAGAGAATGAAAATTATTAATAAAGAATAAGATTAGAAATAATAAAATGGCAAAAGTTAAATTTATAGGTATTAAAAATAAGAGATGATAAAATATATTAGATAATAATGTAAAATGATAGATAGGAAGAAAAGATGAAGGATAAAAAGTAGAAAATAAAGTTAAATTGATAAAAAAATAATAATAAAGGATAGTTTTTAAAAAAAAAATTAAAAATAAAATTGGTTTTTAAAAAAATATATAAAATAGTGTATTTGGTATGTTTTTTATATATATGTATTTTTATATATAGGTTATATATGTGTATGTATATGTAAGTTTTTGAGGATATGTATGCATATGTTTTTGATATACATATGTATGTATATATATTTTTATACGTATATGAAGTAATGGTTATATGTTTATATCGTTCGATAAAAATTGTCAGGAAAATAAAGAAATCATTAAAAAAAAATTTGCATTAAAGTGTATATAAGGAGAGTTAAAGCAATATATATATATGAACACTCAGTCATCAGAGTTATTTTTACATTTTACTAAGATCATTATGGTCATCAGTACTCATGTTTATTGTTTGCTTGATTGCACTTTTAAACTTTATCATTATAATTCATGACACTACAGATTATTGTCTTTTATAGTTAGTTTAATTCTTAATAGTTTACTTTCTTTTTTTCATTTTATCTAACTAATGATTATATAGGAGTGCTTCAATCTTTTGGATTCAATTTGTTTTTACATTTATCTATTTTAGTTTTTTATAGATTTGTATCATTTTATACATCTATACTTGTTTGAGTTCTCAATTTTTTTATATATATTAAATCATTAAAATGTTTTAAAGTAGTATTTTTTTTATATCTGTATTCCTATTTCTGAGGTAGAAACCTTATGTAGTGTCATTATGAGTTTGTTTCTTATAAATATTCTTTATTTATTCAAAGTATACTGTATCTTTTAGATTTATTTTTATACACCTGATATTTTTTCCTTCCCGATTTTGAATTGATCATTTTCAAGTTCATATATTATCTCTCTGTTTTTAGTTTCTTTGCTGATTTTTATATATATCTTGACATACTCAGAATGAGTATATCCATTGTATTGATGAATTATTGTTGAGACTTGTGTATTTATCATTCCATTAGTTAAAATCCTTTTCTTGTAATAATTAATTATGATTCATCAACCCTGTGCTTCTCTATCATCTATATAACTTATTTTTGATATTTTTTTTTTTTCGTTGACATAGTTTAGATTTTCTTACACAAAATTTACTCTATTTATACTATGTGATTGTTTACTCTTTTGTGATACTTCATATATTACTTTTTGTTTGTCATATTTGTATTTTAAAGCATCTGATTTATACATTAGTAATATCTGTTACTAAGTATTATTAGTTTTATTATAATAGTTTTTAGCTTTGTGCTCATATCTGTTTCTGAACTTAAAAATTTTCTATTAACTTTATCTCATACTTGTTGCTATCTTTTCTATATATATTTTTATATCCTGACTTCCCTGTAATTGAATTGACATATAATCTCTTCTCTTATCAGAATTTGCATATACTGTATTTCATTTTAATTTTTTAATAAATTTGTATTAATTCATTTCCTTCCACAATCAAATCTTTATATATTTTTACACCTATTGTCATTACATCTGTACTTTAATATTTTTCAACTATAGGATATTTTTCATAATCTTTTCATATGTTTACCATAGTTTGACTTAAAAATTAATATTAATTCCCAATATGAAACTCTAATTTTATATTATTTGTTATTTCAACATCCTTCATTTTTCTTTTTAGAAAACTATTGAAATTATTTAATTTCTCTGCAAATCACCAAACTTTTTTTTTAAAAAAATTGTATCCAATTCTAAAATTCAAATAAATTTATTTCAAATTTATTTTCTAACAATTTTTTAACTTGCAAACGGTATGTGATACTGTTAGAAAGTAATTTCTCCGTTTTTTGCAGTCTATGATTATATTTATATACAAATATTATAATACATATTATAAATAAAACTTATAATTAAAAAAATCAAATTTGGAACCATAATTATGTCATAAAATAATATATTTTTTAGAAGCAGTATCCTATACCACTGTAGTCTTTATATTATAAAATGACATATTCATTCTAAGTTAAAATTGTTTTATTTTCTTTATCCCACATTCATCCATACATCTTGACTGCTATTTTCCTCAATTTTGAAAACACTCTAATTTTCATCTTGGCTGCTATTTTCCTCAATTTTGAAAACACTATAATTTTCGCTTCTTACTATTTTGCTGTTTTCATCTATGTCCACTTATGGTTTTATAATTTTAAGATAGGTCATTAAAACTAGTAACTGCTAATGTCACTTTCATAATATAGAAAGTGTTGAAATATATTATCTCTCAATTATATAACTATAGCCTAAATATAGGATTCAGATAACAATCATAATATTTCCAATATAACCTGGGTCTCTTTTTATGCGGTAGATAAGTTCCACAGAAAACCCGCATTAAAAAAATCGCACATAATAGACTTAACTTACCTTGAAAAATGTGAGATATGTTCTGTAATTTTTAGAAATCACATAAAACCAAAGCAACAAGATAAAATTACTTAAAAATTCACATAAAAAAGGAAATAAGGTATGACTAATAAAAAAATTGATAGAAGACAAACTTTTTTTACTTTTTTTTTATTAACTATTTAATTTTATTCAAAACAATATGTTTTTATGTGTAATTTATTTTACATTTTTTCATACATATTTTAATCATTATTGCTATTTGACAATGTGCATGTTCATTTGTGAACTAGTAAGAAATCATATTCGTCACAAGAGGAAATACAATTAGCACTAACTTCAGTCTCGTTCTGTGTTAATGATTTTTTGTCGACAATGTAATCGGTAATTAAACTTTGAGACAATGATTTTACTAATTGTTTATGAAGCTCACGATATCCAGACTGCTATGTCTAACTGTTGAGATCCACTTCCACGAGTGCAACTATATATATAACATGCTTCCACGAGTGTATTAATAATGACTAACGGTTAAATTTTCTTTTATACATATATATATATATATATGGAGAAACTTTTAGACAGAAAAAAGTTACAAGTAAAAATAATTAAAAACTTTTAAAGATACATTCTTTTTAAGTAGAAATTAAAAGTTCATAAATATTTTTACTTGTAACTTTTTTCTGCCTTAAAGTTTCTCCATGCATATATGTGTATAAAAGAAAATATAAACATACATAACATAGACATGCAACTATTTAGCTCTTAATGGAATTTAAGAGCACATTTATAATTTGTGTCATTAACAAGAAAGTGATTTTCCAATTGATTAGAAAGTTGAAGACTTTCTCGAATCATTTTTGCTGTGAAACGAATAGGTTCCACTTGTGTTTCATTATCTTTTTCTAAAGCTTATAGGGTATCTAAATTTATTGCCAAACCTTTTTTCATCAGGCATTTAAAGTATGTAAAATTTAATGCATGTATATAAAACGGGGAAATCCCAATTTTAAGTGAAATATGAATTTCTTTATCGCATAAAAAAATATTACAAAGAAATATGAATTGCATAACTTCAAAATCGCATTTAAAAAAATTCGCACAAAAAGAGACCCAGGTGTATTAAAAAAAAGTAGAGGAGGGATATAATGAAAAAAATTATTAACAAATTTGAAAAATTTCTTTTTTCAATATCATTGATCACATACATAAACTAGTAATAAGTTCTTACAAAAAAGAGTAAGAAAAAAATACAAAAAATTATTATAAATTATACACATAAGTGTTTCTATGGATTGCAATTTTTGATATGATATTAATACATGTTAACGGATTATTAAGTTTTTTAAAAGTAAGTATAAATACAAATTTAAATGTATATTTAAAAAAAAAAGGAAATTCACTTTCCAGATGCTAATGAGTTATCTCTAGCACAAAATAACATTTGCTATATTTTATATAATTCTTTCCTTGCATAAGTTCAAAGTTAAGTCATGGTAATGAAAAGATTTAAAAATCAAATAGTGATCTACTGTATTTTATGGAGAAAACTATTTGTACATAAATTATGCTATCCTGTAACATAAAGCAATAAAAGTAAATGGCTTATTATTCTATTAAATTGTAGCTCTTTATCAGTCAAATATCTTTAGGTTATGAGTACTGAAATGTTTTTTGTCTCAAGAATATTTGTGAAAATACTTTGCGTATTTGGTAGACTAGTATGATTGCTTGTTGAATATTAAATTACCTATTCATGTTGAATATATATATTCTACTCTATTACAATGGAGGTTTGGAAAACATTTTTTTGTTACAATATTGCTTTATGAAAGTCAGAATTTCATAAATAAATTATATGAATTACTCATCTTGGACATTTTTCAATACAAAAATTCTGTATTTTTAAATTATTTTGTTTTGAAAAAAAAAATAAATAAATAAACTTAAATCATTGGTATCTGAAACAAATATTTATATCTGCAATAAGAAAAAAAGATGGCATTATTACTAAAACGAGAGATGACATCATGAAATGTGTAGAAGACTTCTATCAAGAATTATCAAAATATATAAAATGCGCTAACACGCACAAGCACACAAAGCTAAAAACAAATAAAGCAAATATATATTATTTTAATATCTATTCATTAAATGGCTAAGCGCTTTCAAGGTTCAAGCACTTAGCCATTTAATGAATAGATATTAAAATAACATATATTTGCTTGTGCGTGTTAGCACATTTTATATATTTTGATTCATAATTAGCCACAAAGTATAAACTATTTGCTTATTTCAAGAATTATATAGTAATAAAGAACAAGTGCCTCCTATACATATTATATTTTCTGAATTGCCCAGAATTTTGAATGAGGAAGTGAGACATTCAATTAAATTTATAAAGAAAAGGAATGCTCCAGGTAATGATGGAATTATAATTGATATATTAAAAGAAGCAGGTGAAGAAATAAAAAAATTTTTAGCAAAGTTATATACCAAATGTCTAAATGATAAAGATGTACCAGATGATTGGAAGAATGCAGTATTAATATTAATATTTAAAAAAGGTGATAAAGAAAATATTAGAAATTACAGACATATCAGTCTTTTATCAGTTTTATACAAAAAATTTACTAAGATAATTACAACTCGTCTACAGAAAACACTAGATTTCCACCAACCAAGAGAACAGGCTGGTTTAAAAGTGGTTTTAGTACAGTAGATCATATGCAGGTATTGAGAGAAGTTATAGAAAGGACAAATGATTATGAGTTGGCATTATGCTTAGGATTTGTAGATTATGAAAAGGCATTTGATTCTATAAACATTTCTTCAGTGATTAAAGCATTGGATCATCAAGGTGTAGATACAGGATATTGTCATATTTTAAAGAATATTTATAAAAATGCAACAGCAACAATTAGATTACATAATGATAGTAGGAAATGGATATAAGACAAGGTGACTCCATATCTCCAAAACTTTTTACAACAGTGTTGCAAGAAGTATTTTGTGGATTAAAATGGGAAACTAAAGGAGTGAAAGTAAATGGAGATTATTTAAGTCATTTAGATTTTGCAGATGATGTAGTTGTTTTTGCAAATAATGCTTTAGATCTACAGGAAATGTTGCAGAAGTTATCAGATGAAAGTAGGACTAAAGAAATGTTAAAAAGACTAAAGTAATGTTTAATAGATTTTCTCAAAATATGAAAATAAAGATTGATTATGATGAGTTAGAAGAAGTTAACAGTTACAAATACCTTGGTCAGATTATTAATATAGATGGAAATGTAATGGATGAAATTAATCATAGAATTAAACTTGGTTGGAGTGCTTTTGGTAGAAATAATTTGATACTAAAAGGAAATATGCCTTTGTGTTTGAAAAGGAAGGTTTTTAATAAATGTGTTTTGCCAGTTCTTACTTATCGATCTGAGACTTGGACACTTAATAGAAGAGCAATACAGAGACTTCAGACCACTCAAAGAAATATGGAGAAATGCATGTTGGGAGTAACAAGAAGAGATCGAAAACGCAATGTATGGGTAAGAGAACAAACAGGTGTTACTGACCTCATTGAAAAAATTAAAAGACTGAAGTGGAGTTGGGCTGGACATTGAGATGATAATAGATGGACAATTGAAATTTTAAACTGGATTCCAAGAGATTGTAAAAGACCCAGAAAGAGACCACATGTGAGATGGATGAATTAAATAAGAAAGTGTGCAGGGGTGTTGTGGAGAAGAGAATCTAAAGATAGGAAAAGATGGATTGAACTTGGAGAGACCTTCATCCTGCAGTGAATTGATAATGGTTGATGATGATGATGATGATACAATTGACTTAAATCATTTTTTTACAGAATAACTAAAGATTTTTTGTTACATAAATATCTATGTAAGAGTCAACAGTTGTAAACTTTATAGATATATTGTCATTATTATTACATACAAAAATAAAGTAAATAAGCACATAACAATTTTATTTAATGCTTAAGAGAGATGAGGCATTATTAGCTATATAATTTCATAAGAATAAGTCATTTTAATCTTTTTATTAATATATTTTTATATAATGTTAATGTCAAAATGCAAGAATACACTTAAGAATATCATATTTGAGAATCTATTCATTGATTATTTTAACTATTTATTATTAACTTACTATATTATAGTGTCTTAATTTTTTCATTTATATATATGCATCTTTTTATATTTTTATAATTATATCTTATATTGATAGAATTAAGAGATAGTTTGACACGAGTTGGAGTAGATATTAAAAATCGGGTTTTAGAATCAATCCGCAGCACATGGAATTCAATCAATGAGTTTGCTAGAGCACATCGTTACACTCAAGCTCAAGTTGAGGCTGAAGTGGACAAAGTGGTCGAGCAAATTCAGCATCAAAATGATGACACTGAAAGTAATAGTAAGTTGTAATATACATAATATACTAATTGTAAAGCATTAAATTTATATTATTGTATGTGTGTACATATATATTGAGGTTGTGTGCTTCAAACATAGTTATTGGTGTGTGTATTGATTAATATCAGAATAAAAAACAATTTTAATAACAGAAGTAATCATAAAGATAATTAAGACAGTAACAGTTATATTAGGATTTAAAAATTTTAGTCTTTTTTTTTAATATAATTGTGCTTATTTAAAATTAAATTAAATAAAATCAATAATATATAAATCTAATACACATATACAAACATTTCTAAACTTTTGCATTCACATTTCAAAAAAAAGATATTACTTTTTTTTTTTTTCATTTTAAAAGTAATACCTTACTTTTCAGATTATCTCCATTTTTTTGAACTTATGCATTTAATGAAATTTATCAGAAACCATAAAGATTTAGTAAACAATAAACTTTTTTACTATTAAAAAAATATGATGGAAAAAAAAAAAACTAAATTAAACTCATGAATGTGACAAAAAAGAAGCACTTAAAGAGTTCAATCAGCTTTATTTAGTCTAGAATTTGATAGACTTCAGGCCTACCATCTACTTCATAATGTTGGCTATTGGAGAACACAGAAAAGTAGGCCCTTTACTTTCTTGTGAATACACACTCTCATTGTGAGACTAGCAAGTAGTTGACTTGTTCTATCTTGCTTTCAGTTATATCTTCATAGTAACTACTACTGTGAAACTAAAAACTCTCCTAAAATCTTTTTCCCAACTTTTTTATAGTCGGTGAAATTTTAAAAAAAAAACACAGTAATTAATTCTTTATCTTGACTGAAAAAAGTTAGTGACTCTTTTCAATTTACTTAATTCTTTCAAAAACAACTTTGTAGGATTTTAATAGCGATTGTAACATAAAAACATGTTTGTTTTAATTTCAAAATTAGAATTAATAAAATATTAATTAAACCTTTTTAAATGTTTAATTTATAATAAAAAAATTTATTATTCAAAATTATTTAATTCTTAACTGTTATCCCAGTATAATATAGAAAGTATCTATAAAAAAAATTTGTTTGTGTTTATTTCTACTTTTCCTTTCAACTTTATATATAAAAGTGTACATACACTACTATGTTGTTGTATGCCATAAGGCACACTTGATCTCAATATATTTATGTGTATACAAGAAGGTGTGTGAGAAAGTCATGCAACATTGTCATTATTACTATATATTATAAAATGGTATACCATATGTAGTTTCTATACACTATATATTGTAATCCTTTTTTTTTTGGGGGGGGGGGGACTAATTAAATTTCACACTATTTCTCAGATTAATTATATAACATTTTGTTTGCAATATTTATCATCTGGATAAGTTTTTATTCTAATTGTAATTAATATTTTTATTATCTACTAAAACAGCTACTGAAAGTCCAAGTGAAGAAGAAATTCCTATGGGTCAATTAAATGGGGGTCATCGGGTCGATTATGTACTTCAAGAAAAACCAATCGAAAGCTTCAATGATTATCTCTTTGCTCTGCAGAGTCATACATGTTATTGGTAAGTTAGATAATTTATAAACAAACAGGTATTAGAGTGTTATATCTAAAACAATTACATTTTTTTCATGACTATTCAAATGCTTTTCATTGGGGAAAATTTAACATTGTAAAATGAATATTGAATATCATTCAGTTACTAGTAATCTTATTTTCTATAATATTTTATTCTTCATAAATTTGATGGTGTTAGTTATATGTATATATTAATCTACTCATTGGTGTAGCCGTCATGCACATTCTAAAGTACATAAGAATAAGCTAATCAATATGTTTCAAAAACCAGAAGAAAAAAAACACAAAAATAATATATTTGAAGAGAAACCTGAAATTGATATCTTTAGCGATCATGAAAAAATTAAATTAGGATGAGGACAAACATATTTAACAAACAACCATGGATTGAAAAACAAATATTTTCAGTAATAGCAAAAAAAAAAAAAAACATGAAAGTAATATATATTTGAAAATATAAGTTATTTAAAAAAATAAACCCATCAAGAATATATTTAATGAACAAAGAGTAATTGAAATTGAAAAACAAATATTTTTAATAATTGTAATTAATGCAAATATTACAGAAGAAATTAAATTAGTGCTAGTGTTATCACTAATTTAATTTCTTATGTAATGTTTGCATTGCTGTCACTTATTGAAAATATTTGTTTTTCAATAGTTGTTTATTCACTAAATGTATTATTTATTTTCTAAATAAATTATGTTATTTCCATGTGTCTTTTTGCTTTGCTTTCATGTCAGCTTTTTGTCATCGTAACTAATAAAATTTTTCATTCGATATTTGCATTGATCACACTCATTAAAAATATTTGTTTTTTTTTAATATATTATTTTCATGTTTTTTGTATTGCTTTTGATGTTTCACAAAAAAAAAAATTATCAATTAATATATTCTTATCTATTTTGGTATGTGGATAGTAACTCCACCAACAATTAGTACATATTTGTATCTAGAACTGATTTTATTGGTTATTTCACCTTTTTATTTAAAACATGGCATTTCAGATAATATTATTTTTGAATAGACTATTTTTTTTTTCTGTTTTTATTACTATATTAATTTTTATAGAATTCTTATAGATAATTTATGATATTCTTGTTTTTAATAATTGTGCCATCATTTTTTATGGTTGAAATACACTTTTTCCAATACCAAGATATTATTTTATATCTTTGAGATTTTTATTCCCTTTTATAGATTTCTTTAATACTTCACATCTATATTATTTGAATCATCACTTTTATATATATATAATTTATTTTTTTTAATTCCTGATATTTTAAATAGATCTTTTTTTTTTTTTCTTTTCTGCATGTATTATCTAATATTAGTGAATTGATTTTTGTTTTGTTGTTTCTTCTATCTATATAATATATTGTTTTTAATTAATTATTTGGGTTGTTATGTCTTTTTATCAGAAGTATATTCTCTTATTCTTCTCCTTCACTTTCTTTGCATATCTTCATATAATCATATATATTGCTTTAACACTCTATTCATATACACATTAATGCAACAAATTTTCTTAAAAACTTCTTTATTTTCTTACACTTTCAACTGTCCAGCAGTCTTCATCTGAGCGCTGTCTTCTTCACTGCCTTCAGTGAAGAAGACAGAGCTCTGATAAAGACTGCTGGACAGTTGAAAGTGTAAGAAAATAAAGAAGTTTTTAAGAAAATTTGTTGCATTAACATGTATGTGAATAGAGTGTTATAAGCAATATATTGTTATGTCTTTATTGATCTCTATGATGTCTAAGCTATCTTCCAAGTTTTTTGACATTATTTATTGGAGTATTTTTGAAGGACAATATCTATTGTTATTACTAACTTTTTTTAAAAGTTTTGGTTTCTTTAGTTTTGTATTAACATATTTTTTACATTTCACTAATTGAAGTACAGTCTCTGTGTTGAATCTGTTAAGCATAATCTAATTTTGCTGTGGTTTCATTTGAATAGTTCATGTTAATTAAAAATTTCCTTTTTTTTTTATCAAAAAAAAAAAATTTATAATGGATAGGTTTTAATTTTGTGCATATTCTATAAACCTCTATCTTTCATACCAAATTTCCTGGCAGCATTTTCATTTTTAAATGTT
The DNA here is from genome assembly GCA_028023455.1 of Epiperipatus broadwayi. NCBI lineage: Eukaryota > Metazoa > Onychophora > Udeonychophora > Euonychophora > Peripatidae > Epiperipatus > Epiperipatus broadwayi. Next base: position 1,329,165 of record JAQFVV010006443.1, read on the forward strand.
TTTCTAATTCTAATTTGAAAACTATCTATGACAATTTTAAAATGTTATTTGTTTGATTTAAAAGCATTCTGTACAAATTTAAGTTATTTTCATGTGATATTTTCTATTAAATTGAATAAATAACATGCCATTAATCTTTACAATGTTGTTCTTCCATCTTTTATATATAGTGAATTCCAAATCAGTTGCATTCAATATTTATGTTTTTATACTGAAGTAAATGACTACTTTTCAAATCATCTATTCATCTTCTAACTTTACAGATTTTGAAGATGTACCATTTATTATTGTAGGTCGTCGTCCCCGTCCCCCCAGTTTGTTTGCAGTCTTTACTGGAAATTTACAATACAGGTATTCAAACAAAAAGATGCCATGAAATAGCAATCTATGTCTGTACTTCTTTATCTTTGATCATCGATCATTATCTTATCTTATGGGTTTTACAGGCTTCGGAAATTGACATTCGTAATATATTTTTATATATCACAAGTATACACCTGTATGCTTTCTGCCCTCATTAAAAATTAACAAATGTCTTTGGTAAGAACTACTAGACTTTTGAGAAGGAAGGTCATGGCGTGTTTTTTTTTTTGGTTTGTTTTTAAACTCATTATTCTAGCTGTGTATTAATGAGCAACCTATAACATGTACATTTACAATGTGACCAAACCTAAGATAATATTCACTACAATAATAAGAATGTATTTGGATTGGCACATGAAAATTAGAATTATGATAAGCCAAAAAAAATTAATAATTAAATAATTATTACATATTGTATATCTCTCTGAAACAAGACGAATAGCTTGAAAGTTAAAAATTGAAGAGGATATGAGAATTTGTAGTCTAGCATTAAAAGCAATCATATTATATTTGCTCAATGCTTTACTTTTAATTGCAATAATAAAATTTTCACATTTTATTTGATATGTATTCTGCTCCAAGTATTTAATTGCAATTTCCAAGACATTCTTTGTTATAAAAGATATGTCTTGTTGCTCTATAATCTTTCAAGTTTTTCAGCTACATTTCATTTCTTCAGAATTGAAATCATAATAATTGTGCATTGGTTTTATAGCCATTTTTTATAATCTTGTAGATACTTCTATATTGATTTTTCATTTTTTTTTATATAGAATTTATTTGAAATATACCTACTGTTTCTCCTTTAGAATGTTAGTGCTTCTCATATTTATCCCATGATATTATAATGGCTATTTGCCATTCAAATACACAATGTTGCTTTATTCCTAGAGATTATATAGATATTCCTTTTAACCTAGTTTTCTTTCTTCTAGATCTCGAAATCATGTCACTATTTTTATCATTAATTATCTACACTTATATACCTGTACATTTTATGCTTTTTATTTTAGTTTTTGGTAATCATTAAAACTAATCTTTTTTTTTTTTTTTTGTAGTTTGTTTCAATGGTGACCTTTTTTTTTTTTGTCAATCACTTAGAAATTTTTTAACTTTTTATTTTTTTTTTCATAATTTTTTGCAGGGATTCATTTAAACTTTTTTTTTTAATTATGTTGCAATAGTTTTCTAAGTTGTAGATGTATCTTCATATCAAATAAGATTGAATCAATTTTTCATTTGCTCCTGGACATGGACTGATCACATACATTATGAATGTTTAATATTTCCAGTAGCTATAATATCTTAAAAGATATGAACTAAATGCATTATTATAAACAGTCATATGTATATAATTAAAATTATTTACAAATATTTTTTTTTATCTGAACCATGTATTTTTGATGTTTTATTGCAATTTCTATTTTTATATTTTTTTAAAAAAAAATGTTTATTTTTTTGTAAATTAATTAAAATATGTAATGTTTATATTACAATTAAAATCATAGATATAAAACAGAAAAACATGTTTTTCTATCAGAATAATTAAGAGATTAAAATGTTCACTATAAACTGCAATAAATTCTTGTAAAAATATATATGATTGTAAAAACAAGCTTCAACAGACTGTTATTTAGTCAGGGTCTGAGAGTTGACTTATACATAGGGTGACCAGACATCCCGATTTTTGGGGATTTGTCCCTACTTTTGGTTAGATGTCCCAGTGTCCCCGAAATGTCTTTTCGGGACCATTGTATGTCCCGATTTTCAAATATTTATATTTATTATTTGTCATATATAAATAATTCATTGCAAAAATGATAGTTTCTTGACCCTCTCTGTTCATTTCAGTCTCTACAGTAATATTAGAAAAACTTCAGGCAAATTTCAACACCAAAACAAAGATTGCTATTACATTGTGTGGCCGGTTCTCAAGCTATACTCGCTCTCGCATCCAGCCTTGCCTTGGAACATGTACAGTTGGATTTTTAGACTAAAATTTGAATTGCGCTTGCACCTGCTTCGATTGACAGTGTAGTTTTGCTAGTTTTTTATTAATATTAATTTTCTGCAGTGATAAAATTAATAGGAATATTAATAATCTAAAACAATAGACAACATGCCAAAGAGGAAGGGTACTTACAATGATGAGTATACACAGGAATAGAGTTTTATAAAAAAAAAAAAAAAAAGGACACAATGATTATGAAGCAAAATGTGAATTGTGTAATGTTTACATTAGTGTTTCACACAGTGGCAAATCTGATATAAAAACTGATATAAACAGTGAGAAACACAAATCACATTTCTCAGGGACATCAACATCGAAAAAATTAGACTGTTTCATATATAAAACAGAAAGTGCAGAAGGAGACAGCATTGCAGCAAGTGAGTTAATGTCAGCATATTATATTGTTCGGCACTATCAATCATTTCGTTCAGCAGACTGTGTTAATAATTTATTAAATAATATTTTTCTGGGCTCAAAGATTGCAAGTAATCATAATGTAACTAAAATATTCACCTTGATTGTATGTTACTATTCCAAAGAAAACGGAATTTAAGTAAAGTTATTATAATTTACCAAATGAAACATCAGATGCTATTTATAATTTAATAGCAAATATAGTTTCAAAGAATTTAATATTGATTCTAGCAAATGTAATGCTTATGGAGCCGATAACACTAACGCAAAATTCGGCAGATGGAATAGAAAAGAAAAAAATAATGTGTTTTTTAAATTGTGTGAAAATATTAACAAAAATTTAATGGATGTAGGTTGTACTGCTCACATTTTGCATAATGCTGTACAATCTGGTACTGAATGGCTACCATGTGATATCGAAGTCCTTGCAATAAAAAATTTTAACTATTTTTCCACATATACAGTCTGAACAGAAAAGTTAAAAGAATTTTGTGATTTCGTACATATAGAATATTCAACTCTAGTTTTACATTCTAAAACTAGATGGTTAAGTTTGTGTAAATCTATTCAAAAAATCATTGAATTGTACAATGGACTGAAATCTTATTTTTTATCTGAAGAGAAGCCACCGATAATTTTACTAAGATTTTTTTTTTAAATCAGATAAATGTGTGTTATCTTTTATTGGTGCATAATTTTCTGTTTATTTTTAATAAACAAATTCTTAAAATTGAGAAGAAGAATATAACCATAATAGAAATAATAATATATGAAACAATTCAGATGATGAAAACAAGAATTGAAAATAAATTTATTCCACACTCTGTTGAACAAACGTTTTTAAAAATTGATCTATTGGAGACAGAAAAAAATTCCTTCAAAGAAGATGCCCAAGAGCTACATAAAACTTCTTTAGCATATTTGGATAGATTTAAAAGAAATACCAATATTTTTATTATTTATGTTTTTATTGCTATTATTATTAGTAGCAGTTATGACTGACAAGAGGAAGTGATATCTGGAACTACTAACAATAGCTTCAGTTATCGGGGGGGGGGGGATAAAATTTAATTAAGTCATACTTTCCGACTTCAAATTCCCATTGTCTTATACCTGTATTATAAACAATGCTCATGTCTTATACCTGTATTATAAACAATGCTCATGAAAACTTATAAATTTAAGTTATCTAGCTATATTCTAATGCTATTACCGGATTAATAATTTAACATCAGATCAAATTTTAAATATCAATATTTGTTATTAAATATTACACTGCAACACAGATACACCTCCCTTCTTCTAATTATGTGTGTGATTTACTAGCTCATAACATATAGATATTTATTCTGATAGTTTAGTGACATTCAATCAAATAAAACTTTACACAATTAATAGCATAGGTAAACAAATTATGTTAATTATTGATTTCCCCATCTCTTGATTTATCCCCCCCCCCTCTATATTAATAATTATTATTTTAAAACGTAAACTTAACTAGATATATAAATATTACATTACCCATTTTTCCAAGTTTATCAAAAAAATATATAAATTTTATTAATAATATTTCAATTGTTCTTCTCCCTTTTCATGCTTCCAACTTGTCACGTACTAATTCTTTACCACTTTTCATTCTTTTATATTTATTTGAACACTAGTAAAACTGAAATTTTTCACATTCTTGTGTTCTCCACCAGGTACACATTTTGTTTTTTTCAAGATCGCCTGTTGCCTTTCACTTAGGTAATATAGTTTATTTAGCTCCATTTCACCTGGATAATTTGGATCTTCATATTATTCTCAATGTATTCCTTAATAATATTCACATGTAATAGATCCCATATTGCACCTTTTTCCTAAATGTAAGGAAAATGAAATTATTTTCAACATAGTTTAGATTTTCTTGATAGCTAATGTCATTTATCATGATTTATTTTACTTTTGTTCTTCCTTTACATTTTTTTTTTTTTTTTGACAGTACTAATAATTAACTATTTCAGTCTCCCAGTAGACCGTTATAATTTTTTTTCTCTATAAATATAATCCTTGATCAGAAATTTCCTTTTTCATTGAACCCCATTGGATATTTTATCATAAAAGTTTTCCTTATACTTAAAAGTTAAGTTCACCAATGAGATTGTTTAAATCTTTTCTACTCAAAACATTTTTCTATATAGAAACATTCATAACCTGCATTTGAATATTAACTACATTTTTTAATATATAAATATTTTTATTCGGATTAATTTTTAACTTAATTTCAGTTATCTTGATAATCATATCTTTAGCTATTATTTATTCCCTTTTAGTCTTTTATAAATATGTTGACATTTAACAAGCCTATGCAGTTTATCTTGTCTAACATTACACATATATATTAATATATTACTTAACATTTGTTCCTCCCATTTTAAGATTTTTTGGTAAAACACTGGTACACATATACATTTTTTCCTTTCCATTGGATTATTATTTTCTTAATATAACGATTTTAGAATACTCCAGCGAATTCATTGATTATCATTTTTGGCCAGCAGATTTCCTTTGTTTTAGCCGCTCATCTTACTGAAAACTTGTTACTATATAATTTAAAATCCTTAAATTAATCATCCATAGTTACTTGTTTTCTCTCTTTTTAAAAATAATAATAAAGTTTAAAAACTTCAGCAAAAATTGATTTCTTTCCTCCAAAAAAACTTTTTCAACAAAATATCATTGTCTTGATCATGTACTTCAAATTGTACATTCTTATTGATTATTTTTCCCTCTTCTTTGATTCTGAATATTTAATAACTTGCTTTGAGCTTAACTATTTTTTAAAACAAATATTATTTTTTTAAAATACTTATTAGTAATAAATAAAAAAAACCAGTCACTTTAGGAATTGAATAAAATACAATTTAAATCATTTTCATTCTATTTTGTCTACATAGATAAATTTGAAATTAATCCTATGAACTTTCAATCACAAAATTCGGAAAATGAAAGTTAAACATTTATTTTGGAAATTAACCTAAGATTTTACTGGAAATAATGATTGGGGAATAATCCCAAATGTATACAGATATAATTATTCATCTATATAACACATATTTTCCTTTATCCAATTAGACTTGAATTCCTTTATCATTTTAATTACTATCAAATACTTTTTTTTTTATATCATATAGATACCTTTAAAAATAAATATCTTAAAATTTACCTTTTATACTAGTTTAAAAATTCAAATCCTAGGGTAATTAAAATACTGTTATTTTTCACAATTTAATAAGTGAATCTTATGATTATTTTTTTTTAATTTTGTTTTATAAAATTTAAATTTATATATAATACAGTCTATTCCCAATTTTTTTTTTAGGATAGGGTGTATCAATAAAAGGGCACAATATACAATCATACCAAAAACACAATTGAAGTTATTCAGAAATAATGACTTGGAAAAAGAAAAATCTTATTTACGTAGAACAAAGTCTTATGAAGAATGATTTTCCAATTACTATTATTAAGAAAATCTTAAACAGTCAACAACAAAAAAAAACAAAGAAAATCCAATTATAGATACTGTAGTGTATCCTACAAACCTAGGATAGCAGATAAACTAAAGAAAATGTAATCAGTATAATATCAGAACAGCTTTTCAAAATCATAATGTGCTTCAAGATATTCTAACCTCTACAAAATTTTAATTGGAAATTTTGAAAGATTTATGAAATATTTTGTGACTACAGAAGGACATATATTAGTGAAAGCAGTAATCCATTGAAAAATGATTAAAAAAACACAAAGTCATGATCCAAGAGAAAACAGGTGTATCTAAAGTAGTTACCTGCTCATACATGTATTCATGAATATATATTTGATTGGGAAAAGACAAAAATGTTGGAGAAGAAGAAGTTAAAAAAAAAGGAAAGTTAAAGAAGCTACTCACATGATAATGATAAATATTTGCATAAGTCAATCTATGATAATAATTTATATTATTTGGAAACCACTTACTAACCTTGCTCTTAAGAAAAAATAGAGAAATTAGAACTCAGATAAATATATTAAATTTCTATTGACATGCCTTTAACAGAACTGTCTAGATAGTGTAGAGTGTCATTGGTTAGGGTGTTATATACTAACATGTGTGCTTTTACTAACAGTTGAATGTATTTGAAACGTTTAAATAAAATTTCAATTTTTCCAAAGACATTTAGCAATTTATTCTAGGTGATGGAAGTACAACATATAATTACTAGTAAAATGCCACCATTATTTATTTTCACACAAACACACATAATTTGCATTGTTTTATTCTTTAATATATATCATGTGGGTGTTATCTTTTTTTTTCATTGCTTAAATATTTACTTTGATTGTTAATAATGTAATGTTATTTTTATTTTTTTCTACCAGGGTTTCTGAAGATTCTGCTCTTTTAATTTTAAAAGAAATCTATGCATTGATGAATGTGACTCCTCAGATTCAAAAATTAGAAGAAATACAAAAATCTACTAAAAAGTCATTAAGTCCTCCATCCAATTCATATCCAACATTTTCATCTTCTTCTATTATTGAACAAAATACACATGTTGGTTTACAATCAGCAGACTCAACAGCTTTGTCTGATTCAATGTATAAATTGTCTGCAAATAAAAATATACAGGAATTTGGACCATCTATGGGCCCACCTCCTTTAAGTGGATTTATCCGAACAAATATTAAAAAATAAATACTTTTAATGGATAAATATTTTAATAAAAATGCCAAAATATATAAAAGTATGACTATCTATTAATGAAAAACAAAAAGCATGTCAATTAGATAATATACAATCTTTTCTGTGTAGAATAAAGATTTGTTTACAGATCTAGCTATTATTATTGGCTATAAAATCAAAAGATGTTTATTATTTGGGTAAGTTAAAGAAAAAGTAGACAGCTATAATTAAATGGGATTTTTACGAAGCTGATATAATTTACACTCTACACTTTTCATTGCAGTTTCCTCTTTTACATACCATGTGAAGCCACTGAAAATGTCAATTGATAAATTAAACACTGCTGTCTATTTTTATAAAAATTAATTGAACTTTAATGTATACTTTTATAAAAAAAAAATTTTCTCTTTCAATTTGAAATTTAGTTTTATAAAAAAAAATACTAAATTGTTGGGCTTTAAGTAAGCAACAATAAAAAATGTTGAGCTTAATATAGTACAAGAGATTTTTTTTAAAAAAAAAAATTGAAATAAAATTTAAAAAAAGGTAATGTGAACCCTTTTTTATTGGTGACAAATAGTATGAATGTTCTGAAGAAATGCTGGAAAGAAGTCTGGAGAGATTTAACTCATTTTTAATTTATACTTTATTACTATGAAATAGTATATAATCCAGTTAAAAAAATTTAATAGTAATAAAAATATTAAAAAAATAAGTTAATATCTCAAAAGAAACTACTCTTTTAAATATATTAAATTATGATGGTAAAGACAATGTCAAGTAAAAGACATATCTGGGTAAAATACTAGATTTTTTTTGTTGTTGCCATCATTTCCATAAGATTTTTGCAACACTTGAAAGAGTTTTGTAGCATAAGAATGTGGGTATATACAAATATCTCACTCGGTGCTGATATATTTAGGGGTATTTTATTATACAGAACATATTCAGTGATTAATAATTGATAATAGATTATTCATAAGAATAAATAATTGTCAGAAGTAAAAGAAAGAAAATTATTAAAACATCTTAAAAAATTTTAAAAATATTAATTTTATTGTAATTATTTTTTTAGCAATAATTTAATTTTTGTAATTTCTTCAATTTTTATTATTTAAAAAAATGTGTTTTATTTATAGTGATTGACCATATTTGCAATGGAGATATAAATTATTTCAAATGTTTTCATTAAATACATTACCCAGTTATATCCCCTCATTTCATATTGTTAAAATAGGAACAAAAATTATTCAGGATTTGAATCTGAATGCCTTAGAGTTTTAGATAACATATTTGGACACTTTTTAGTGTCATAATAGCATACATTGATGGTATAGTGAAAGGAATCAATCACACAGGAGGAAAAATGCATCTTAGATGAATTGTGTGTGATTTGGAAAGTCAGCTTCTTGGCAGTTGTATTTCAATTTTTAATGTTTTCCCAGAAAGATTGAGAATATCTATATGTAAATATATACATATAGCAGCCTCTTATAAATGAAGCTGGCCACTTCAATTCCACGTTTTAAAAAAAATATTGTAGAAATTAATTTTTTGATAATTTTACATACTAATCTGTGGACCACAAATATATCTACATATAGAATATGCTGGCATACTTTTATCATTTGATATTTTGGAGTGCTGACTTTTAACTTCTACAAAAAAAAAACTTTTCTATCTGAAATTCTTCAATACTATATCTAATATGTATCCATCTTCTGCCATATTTTTCCACTGAAAATAATATTACACCTAGAACATTCTTGTGACATTCCATCTAGAGTGCCTTTGAAATAATTCTCATAATGCAAATAGTATCTATCTTCCCCATGAAAATCATGTCACATTTACCATAAAACACTTTTAGGAAGTTTTGTTCATTTGTTTTCCAATGAAAGTGTGATTTTACAATAATGGATTCTATAGTATCAATCCAATAAGTTAAAAAACAATGTTATCAGTTTTTAAATTTTATGGAGCCTCTTTTCTAATACAAGTCTTCCTTCCATTCAATAAATTAGTAACAGATCTATATACAACTAATTTAATTGCACTAATTATTTATTATGATGAAATATATCTTTTAAAATAGCAACAGAGAATTGGGAGTCTCTTGCACCTCACCTCAACATTTTAAGTCCATCTTTTTACTTATAAAACTATCAAATTATTTAAATTGGCTTACATTTTCAAATTGATAATCATTGAAGTTAAAAATTTCTGAAGATTTTTCTTCCAAGACTGGCTAAAAAAAATTTTTGGAACATTAATTATTAAAGCAAAGTCTTATATATTCCATTCAAAACATCTTTTGATTTGGCAAAAATAATATGCTTATTAATATTGTGTAAATTCAGAATCTTAAGATGTTCTTGTTTTTGCTTCTAACTAATCCAAATTAAAATTCCACCGACAAACTTATGTCACATCTCGATCTCTGTTTCATTAAGCTGCCTATGAATATTTCAAAGATTCCTATCTTAAACATTGAAAATGATGTTAAAGCATATACATTTTTAATATCAATTTTCATTTTAAATGCCTCAGATTTTTCACTTGTAGTAATAATATTTCCTCTCATTTCCACATGTAGAAGCTTTGTTTCACAAACTTTAATAGATAATTAGTTTCAAACAATGTTTATATCTGTTCAATAATTGAGTCAAATGCATTGACCAAATCAATAAAAGTAATATATAAATCACTCTTTTGTTCCCAAAAATTTTCTTGCATTTGCTTGGCAATAAAAACCAATTCTGTAGTGCTTATTGATTCTCTAAACATAATGAATTTCGAATAACTTCGTCTATGATTGAAAACAACTTATTCAGCAAAATGTTAGAAAATATCTTTGCTATAGTGTGTAATGTTATTCTCTGATAATTATTTTCAACTTGTCTTATAATAAAAGCATCCAAAATATCAGGCGGCCCAACTTCACGAGTCCATATTTCATAAAAAATTCAAATTTATTTGAAACTAATATATCATTATTTTTTAAAAAATTTTTCGAGTCATGATCTGCTGCCTTTCAATTTTCAAAAGTGCAGATAACAATTTTGATTTCAGTAAGCTGGATATATTTGTTCATATTTAAATGAAGAGTAGATAAAATGGATATATCACTAAAAGTTGTGGTTGTCATTTCAAAATCATTATTCAAAAGATAATTAAAATGTTCTTTCCTTCTATTAATTATATAGTCATCATATTAAAGAGTACCATTGCAGGATTTAATAGAATTATACCATTTCTCAGGTCTATATTATTTTCAGTGCATCAAAAGAACATCCTTAATAACTACATTCAATGAATGTTTTTACTTCTTTTGCTGTTTTAATCTGCCAATTGTTTTTAAGCTTTCTTTTCAACCATTGACCTTCTGCCTTTAAGTCTCTATATTTATTATGAAGCTCTTTATTAATTTATTATTCTGCCAAGCACAAAATATCACTTTTTAATCAAATCATTATTAATAAGATCTATGGTAAACACATATCTGAAAATAATATATATTAATTACTAAAAATATTACTTTCCAGTGGATTTAAACCCTGAGTTTATATTATTATATCTAGGAACTCGGGGGGGGGGGGGGGTTGTATAAAAACTCAAATTCAAATGGTCAAAAAGATAGCTTTTGATCCATATATTAAACTAGAAATAGTTGTATCTATATTAAGGACTATATTTGGGGAAAGGAATCATAACTTTTACTTCTGTGTGTTATGTACATCTCTATTGTTCATGAATTTGGGCCTTATTGATGTCAGTGGAGATTTGTAGGTTCTAATAGATTCAGAAAATAATAGTTTTTTGGCAATATGGTAAGTATAATACAAGAATCAATTTGATTCATATCAAATATGCAAAATTTTCTAATTGTAAATACATTTTGATTTGTTTTAATAGTCAAATAAATGTCAATATTAATTAAATCTATTTTTTTTTATATTTAAGAAAAAAGGTATATTCTATATATACAATGATTACACTTTTATGCATTTACGTGGGCATTATTTAGAATGTTTAGATATTAAGGTTAAAATATATTTTCTTTGTAATATTTCTACTATGACCTTTTTTTTTTTTTTTTTTTTTGCTCACTTGAGAAAATTTCAGTTGAATAAATATATTATTCATAATGAGCAGTATATTTCAGCTTCCTTTTTTTTTTTCTAAATTTTTTGTTGTTATTTAGCAAGGTATGTTTTATATTCCAAGGTAAGAATATTACTTCATTAAATCTTTTGTGCTAAGAGTATTAAATAAAAAAATAGATCATATTGGATTTTGTATCAAGGACATTGTAGAAACAAGATTCTTAAGTAACTACTATGTCACTAATTGTAGATGTATTCATGGAATTATATGGTTTACTATATTAATAAAAGACTGCATCAGGATGCTTAAGAAAATGTTTGTTATGTCATTAACAATGGTGTTTACTCTTTACAAATCATAGCTTTTTTGATAGCAACAAAAGATTCCTACATTTTATCCTCAATATAAATTTATTTTAATAAAAAAAATGTCCAAAAAGCAAGTGAAATTAAAATACTTTTTCAACTTGTGTATCATGCATTTTCATTACATTCATTTTATAATCACAAGTGTGACTAGATGAGATTCACTACTTAGTATAAGGATTGGTATTATTGCACACTACGTGGTGTGTGTGTATGTATATTGCGTAGATAAAATCTATTTATGTAATTATTGAAAATGACTTCTGAATTAACTGAAATATTGATGAAATAATATTTATTGATATTTTTGAAGTATTATAAATTATTCACTAAATACGAATAGTTTGTCTTATTTCTGATTTCCACAACAATCTAAATTTTTAATGTAACAAAGAAAAACATTTTTGTCTAAAACATAATTTATTTATTTTTGTAATACACATTAATTACAGAGTTAATTCTACAATTTGTTTTTACTTAAAAGATTAAGAAATAAAATATTTCAATCAACATATTTAATTCTAATGACTAAATTAAAAAACAGAACAATGGTAATTTAGTTATTTTGTTGTTATTATGGGCTCAGTTTAAATGAGATTAGGAAGAAAGAGAAAAAGTCAACTTCAAAAATAAGACTGTTGCTGTTAGTCTCCATGTTGATCGAATATGACTCTGAGAAGTAAAACAGGATAGCTTCTCCATGATTTCAGTCAAATTTGTGAGACATAGATAACATTTGTCATGGCTGAAGTTTGGAATTGCAGAAGCTGAACTGAGTTGAGGATTCCAGCATTACTGTGACTATATTAAGTAGTAGTGTCATACCAATAATCTATATGACAAAGCCTAATCTTGAGACTACAGTGGATTGGAAATACAAATAAAAAATCTGACAGTCATGTATGTACTATCCATATATGTTATCTATTATACAAATATATAAAGCACATATGCAACAAATTGGATAGTGAGTAAAATATATATTTGATATTCTTTCAAACATTAATTTTGCAATTAATAAAAATTATTTCTCTTTACTGCCCAAAAAAAAATATTTGATTAATATATGCTGTGCTAATTTATTTTATAAGTAAACAATCATTGAATAAACTGAATAAATTATTGTACTTATAAGAAAATTGCTTAATAAGAAAATATGTGACAAACTACAAACAAGTTTAGAAATTCTAGGATTTTTTTTTTAATTTTGTTATATTATTCATAGAAATTGTCAATTTTGGGATTGAGATTTAAGATATTTGTATAATTAGATTGTGGAAGTAATTTGGTTTAAAGATTAAAATAATTAATAATTGAAAGAATTTTATACTTTGCAGATCATATATATATTTAATTATTTATATATAATTAAAATATATTTTATTAATGATTGAAATATTTTATATTAATTATTAGGCATGCATATGAGTGAGATCATACACATATGTGTTTATTTAATAGCATTCACTATTTATATATCTGTAAACTAATTTAAATAATTTTACATGTATTCTTTAATTTGTCTATTTATGGAAAAAATAGTCAATATCAAAATGATTTATTTATATAGTAGAATAATTATCAGATTTTTTTTTTACTTCTAATAAATGTATTAATCATTATTTAAAATAATTCTCGTGAAATTATTTAATACTGAAATAGATTAATTATTGTGTGTCTTCTTGTTCACAGTCACTAGAGTCCTTGTGATTGCAAAGTTAGCTTCAGACTAACATTTTGTGAAATATATTCCTATGGACATCTATATGATACTCTTTTAGAATTATTTAGATGATGCAAAGGTAATGAAGGTCCATTTTAAAGTTTACTCACTTCACTGATTTTATGATGATAATAATTAGTTTATTGATAGCCATTATATTCATGATACCAGATGGCTCTTGGCAGTGAGCGTAGTAACATTTTTTGTTATGCTTATTGTAATTATTTTAACACTAATGTTTGTGAATGCAGCTGAAATTTTGGTGATTGCTTTTATAATATATCCCATGTTTAACATTGGCTAGATGTGTCTGTTTTAAATCCAATCATTAATTTGTTGCTGTTACTCTGTTTACTAATGAATGCTGTTGATATTTCCTATGGTTACTAGATTTATTATATTGGATTCTGATTCTTTGCTCATTTACTATGACCTCTCACTACTGTTTTATTTTCTACCATTACAATATGAAACATCATATTTTTTATTACTTTTCATATAATTTTACTGTTTTTATGTACTATCTGATAATTTTTTAACAATAATAGAAAATTATTTCTACATTAAACATTTTAACAAACCTCCATAACTTTAAAGACTAATATCAAAAAATTCTTCTTTATTGATGTGGTATATCTGTAATTTCTTTTTCCAAAATAAATTTGAATGAAATCAAGAAACTATCACAATCTGAATCACATTGAATTTTTCTATTTAATATTGGCATTTTTTTCTTTTTCCCCTTATTTTATTCAATTTGAAAAACAAATAATTATATTATTCAGTAGTCATGTTAGTCTTGATATTGTTTAAATCAGACAGTGTTTCCAAAATTATGATCTTCAAAAATGTTGACAATCTCAAACATTGATAGGTGAAGATAAGTTATAAATTATCAATGCTTTCCATTTCTTTATAAGGTCACTTTCACTAGTCATTGTGCAGTTATGAATATACTATGTCTGAAAATGTGACTGCAGTGTGAGAAAAAATGGCTGCTCACTTGTGATATGTATGAAAGAAGAGCAACATGCAATGATTATTTTTTTGTTACCTGAGGGGGTGTCTGGTGTTCATATTTATCATCAAAGACTTTGTGTGTAGTATGGAAAGTGTCTTATCATGCAGAAATGTGTATGAATGGAAAGAGGAATTTAAGGAAGGTCAGAGAGTGACAATGAATTGTGTGACAAATCAGCCAGGGCTCTTAACTATGCGATAATCCACAGCAGACTTTGGTTTCAAAAAGTTTATGCAAAATAGGTACTGAAACAACTCGTGGAAAAGCAGAAATAGATGCATTAGACATTGGACTATTACTGTAAGGACGGTGAAAGTTTTTTAAAAGGAATCATTATTGATGATGAGACATGGATTTATCACTATGAGCCTCAGAATAAACAGCAGGGTATAGAGTGGAAACATTCTCAGTCATCAACCAAAAAAACTCAAAAATTAATCATCAGCAGTCTGGGATTGTCTTGGGCCAGTATTGAAATATTATTAGGAAAAAGTTCAACAATTATCAATGTTCATTACAGTATAATGCTTATTAAAGAGATGAATCATAAAATTTGGATAAAATGAAAAAGACTTCTATCTAAGGACACTGTTGCTGCATGACAATGTATGTCTGCAGATTGCTGCCTATATTCTTAACACTTTCCAGAATCTTCCTTCTGAGATTTTGAAGCATCCTTCCTATAATCCTGATCTTGCCCCATTGGTCAACTACTTGTTTGGTTCTCTGAAAGAAACTATGATGATTCACGTCTGATAAAGTAGTGAAGACAACTTTGCGTACATGGCTTGCAACTCATCATAAAACATTTTTATTGGAGAAGTAGATGGACAAAGTATATTAAAAAACAGGAACATTATAGCACAAAATGATGCATTTGTCTTTTTTGACAGTTGATTAAAATAAATTCTATAACCATAATATGGATCCTTTTTAACTCATGTAGGTGCTTATTATTTAATTTGTTTTTTAATTATGATTTAATAACATTAAATATTCAAAAACATTGTTTCTGAAAAATATGTTGAACCCAAAGAAAGATATAATTTTTGAACATTCTATATTAAAATTGTTTATTTCAAATTTTAATGCATTCAATTAAAGATTGAAAATAAATGATTTTGAATTATATTTTTACTTCTATTTTAGCTGTAAATACATCTAAAAGAATATGCAATTTGATTTTTCATATTTGTGATATTATTCAATATATTTGGAATGTAATAATGGTATTTAAGTTTGATTTTAATATTTGTAAATATGTTTGAACTTGTCAGTATTAAATTTTTATCTATATCTTACAATTCTACATTGAGTTGCTATATTTTGAAATAAAATTCAGTATATATTGTCTTTCTGGTGTCATAGTCTATAATAGCATTTGTTAATATTAATAAAATGTAAAGATCGACGTGTATGATTGTACACAAATGTCAAAATAAAACACTTTTTAAGAAAAAAAACTTTTTTTATATACTATGAATTTATAATCCCTTTAAAATCTTTTTGGATGGTGATTGAAATTATAATAATTTATTTATTTTTTCTATGTGAAAAGAATTTTTTTTTTCATTCTGTAAGTTATGTTAATTTAAAATATACTTTTATTTTCTTCAAAGTATGTTTTTTTTTTTAATAATCTTGTGATAAAGAAATGTGTTTACCAGATTTGATAATAATTCAAATTTGTTGCTTTTAACAATAATTCCCATGATGTTCTGCTTATTAATTTGATTTTGAAATCGGGCAATATATAAAACATGGTCAGATTTAAAAAATTATTTGTTTTAATTAGTGTAATTCTTATCAAAGTTTTATCAATCTTGATCTGATATTAAACAAGTAATATAGATGTCTTAATCTTTCAAATTAATAAATAGGTAATACTGCTCTAAAAATGAGTAGCTAAAAAAAAAAACCATTTACAGCTAACCTGAGAAGTTATTTAAGAAATCATCAGGACAAAATCTCACTTCAAATTCAAGTAAGCTGCTTTACAAATGAAATAATACTTTACATTTCAAGCAAGCAGAAAACTTTAAGCTGAACCAACAGCAACACAAAGCAAAAATCTCTAGACTAAAAGCAATAAACTTATTTTTAAAGAAAAGAATTTTTAAAAAATAAAAAATCTGTATTTCTGAAATATATAACTATTTATAAAATAATATTCATTAAAATTTTAATATATTAATTAGTATAAATATTGAAGTCAAATATTTGTTTGTATATCATATATAAATATATATGTGCTGTGAATGATTAGCAATGTGGAATTGCATTTGTATAAGCCAAAAGGAATTGAATGTTAATTGATTTCTGTGGTCTTGATTGTTTTGGATTTAAAGGTACTTAAGATTTAGTGCAGGGGGTTGGCAACCTTTTAGTGATATCTTGCTGAATCTATGTTACAATGTATTCCATGCACCAACATGTTTCTATCAATCTTATTATATATAGTATAAAAATTGATCCGGTTGTAATGGGCTTCAAAATTATATATTTTTGAAGTCCATTATAACTGGATAGAATCATATGTGAAAATTATGTTTTGCTAAATTATATTGCATTCAAAAGACATGCTTAAAATTTCCTTTTGCATGGAGAAAATTTATCCCATTGCTGCTTTAAAAAAATATATTTCCAAAATTGCCGGGCATTAATGTACTGTAATTCAGAATATGCAAAGTGCCTTTAACTTTCAATTGTTTATTTTAAAAAGCTGATTAATGAACTCTTAACAAAATAAAACAAGTATTTTTCTAGCATTCATCAAAAATGTTTCCAAGAAACTCATTTTTGTGATATAAAAAATCAACTTGAAATTGAAAATTTTTCATATATTCTTTTTTTCTTTAAAACTGAACATTTGGAATTTTTCTCTATGAGAAATTTGTTTTAATTACGCAATAGACATGTAAAAGGAAAAATAATGATTTTTAACTTCTCTGAGATCTTAACGATATTAGGTCTCGTGTATTTGAGGACTTCATTCATGTTTTAACCCGTCTATCACTAACTATAAAACTTTTTTTTATCAATTAAACATGTCAAAACTTAAAATGTATTATTATATAATTATGAATAGAAGTTTTTCAGATGAACTAATATAATATTCTACCAGATTATAAATTTACTCTAAATATGCAGTTGCATATAAAAGTATCAACAGTCAATTGACCATCAAAAAAAATCCAGACAAAATTAATATTCCCTGGGGGGGGGGGATATATTTGTATCCCACTTAGCTCTTATCTTTATTAAAATAGCAATGATCAAATATACATTTACTGTATAAAATAATTAGTAAATTAAACAATCATGGTTTCCATTTACTGTAGATGGTGCAAACACGTGCTGTAATTAAAATATTTTTTTTACTATTTCAGTTTATTCAGAGTATTATGCCACACTTGATATGCATGCTCTAGGTTGCTGATCCTTGGTTTACTGAATGGTAGATAGTATCTGAATATTTTTTTTCTTTAGGGATGTATGTATAATTGTACATGTACTTTAATAGTTTTACTATACACATGCATATACTTATAGCCAATGATTTTTCATTCCACTGCAATATATATTTAACACTAGTAATTACATCACTTCAGACTATATAAATATATGTATTGTGCCATTACAATTTAGTCATTAGCTAAATTTGTAGTAATGTGCATGAAAGAAAAACAAAAATCATCACAATTTTATATAGGAAAGGAAGCTGTAGGGCACCCAAGTTTAAACCCTACAGGGTCAAGTTCTATAAAAGCTTAAGACAGAAAGAGAGTGGGGCAGCAGGTATGTTCTTTATTTGTTTGTGTGTTGATAAAAAAACAAGAATAGTACACATTTAAATATTCAATATTTAATTTTTTTGTTGAAAAGTAAATTAATACATATGTAGGCAGTGTGTGTGTAAGCTGTTTAATTATCATTGTATATTTTAAATATTAAACTCTTCAAAGCTAACCTACATTTACTAGATTCTAATATTTTTTTTTTTTTTTAAAGTTGTAGTTTGGGATTTGAAAGTTAAGGATTTGATTTTAAATATTAAAATTATAATTTCTAGAAAGCATTTAGATTATTTTATAGGCCCATTTTATAAATGATAGAGTGTGTGGGTACATTGTACAAACAAACCTACATTTATTACATATTTAAAAAAAAGTTAAAACTTAAATTATTTGCTTCACAATTTTGTGTTAAAGGAGAAAATCTGTTAAATTAGATATATATTTTTGTAACAATTTTGTTTTTATAAAGATTGGTTTTTTGTTAAAGCTTGGTGAGAGCGCTAAGTTTTAAAATTGTCCCATCAGCTTGATCAAAGAAAGCAGCTCAAATTTTGGGTATTACATTTATGACATGTCAAGAAAAAGGATTAAGACAATTTTTCCTTCAAAACAAGATTAGTCTGAAAAATCAAGGTAGTGTGATTTTTAATATGTTTCTAGAGAAAGTTACACTAGAAATCTAATTGAATGAGTTAGCTGAAAAATGAACTATAAAAGGTGTCTGGGGAAAATCAGAAAAGAGATTTTAAAAATATTGAAACTAAGGAGGACAAGTATCAATTTTAAAAATCATTTTTATATAAAGTTTTTTTTGTGAAGATTAAAAACATCATGGCAGGTTGAAAAAAATATATATATTCTCATCTGGGGAAATTCCCTGATTCATCACAGAACCAGCATATCATATAGAAAAAAAAAGATGTCTTGTTTGAAATTAAAATATACACCTGATGACTGATTAAAAAGAAAAATTCGACATTTTAAGCAAAAGAAACATTCACCTGCATTTGAAAGCTAAATAAAAATGATTAATCTACTGACATTTAAATCATCTAGTACAATTGTTCCAGCAACTGAATTTAAACCCAATAAGAAAAAAATTGCAAATGAGAGAACAACTGATATACTCTAATGGAAGAATTGTGCTTAACAAGGAAGGAAGAGGAAAAAAGGAGTTCCAGTGGCAAATAATATCGCCATAATCATAACAGTTAAATAATTACAAGCCTCAAGAAAAAGAAACTGATTGCTGCAAAAGTATGAACATTAAACAAGCTAAGTTTGAACACGTGGGACTGGTAATATGAACTTTTACTATATATTTTCTTTTTATTATATCAAAGACTATTATAAAGATTTTAGAAATGAAGTTTTATATTTTTTTTTCTCAGAACTTTAACACAACCCAAAATCAATTAAAACCAAAATTTTCTTCAATAAGAATAGTTATAACCTTGAGTAATAATTTTATGTATACCCAGCTTATTAATGAAGTATTTTCTAAATGGTATTATTGTATATGAATCTAAAGTTATGAAATATTAATAGGTAAAAATTTTTTTTGTATTATTTTTTTTAATAGTGTTTTGGTTATTATGGGAATAAACATACCTATACAGTAATATATTAAATTGTTACATGGATATAATTGTGTGTGGATGGAAGAGTAATAGACGTATATAGCATTTAAAAATATTAGGTTATTTTGTTTTGATTTAAGATATAGCGATCTTAAGAGTAGTTTAACAGGGAAAGGGGAGAAGCAATTTAAAAACTTGTTTCTGGAAATCTCAATTTCACTAACGTTTTTCTACTTCATTCTACTTTACATGTTAGATTATAAAAGTATGTGTGCAAAAGAGAAAAAAAAGAGTGAATATTTTTTATGAAATATTTTCTTGTGAATTGAAAACTTTAGCAAACTTAGTATCCAATTTAATATACATTATATATATTTGACGGGAAAAGGGGAAGAACTCAAAATTATTCTTATGATTGCCAAATAATCAATTATTGTTATTATCATTATTATTCATATAAATTCTTAGTTTTATCTTTGAATTGTTTGTATATGTTTGCAATAAATGTTAAATTGTTTTATTAAATGAGGCGTATATATTTAATTGCGAGTATTCTTTATTAGTTGTGATCATTCATCATCAATGGTTAATATTAATTAGTTAAGATTTGATTAGATATACTAAGATTAAGCAATAGCTATGAATTTTTTTAAAAATTAAGTTTTATGATTAGGCTTAGTCCTAAAGCTGTGGCTGGAACTATTATTGTTATTATCATCATGTTTTGATCAATGAGCTAGATAAATGTTTAAAGGCCATAAATAAATAAGTGATTTCATAGTATTTAGTTGACATTCGTGAATAAATATAATAACCACCATTCCATCATCTATATCATGTAACGATGAGTGAATTGCCATCCTAAATTAATAGTAATCTGAGCTAGTAAAACTTGTAATGATATTGAAATGCATCTATTATGTTAAGATCTAGGAAATGATTTCTGTCTAAGGAATTTTATATACTCCACTTTAGTTTAAGGGTGTTTTATGTTTGACCTAAATATTAGTGCATAAAGTGATATGGATCTAAAAGCAAAGTCCTCTATTTTTGTTAGAAATAAAGTACCAAAACAATGGATTCAAACCCAGTACATGTGAAAAGGTTATAAGATATAACTATGTCTAGGTTCAAATAATCTAGTAGTGCCCTGTTTGACCATATTCATTTGTTATTTACTTAAATATGCACTTGACATCAAACCAAGAGATGAAAGGGGATCAAATCTACTGTCTGTATACCTGAGAAGATATTTTATTGAGTTACCAGTGTACTCACCCGCTTGATGTTATTTCCTGAGTTATAGTAGTTTGTTCTTAATAATTGTTTATTGATAATACAATGCCTGCCAATCTAGGGTTTGAAATAGGCCAGACACCTTAAATGACTAGTCTCCAAGCATTATTGTTTCTAATCATTGATATTATATCTTCAGAAATCTTAAGTAGAAATTGATGAATTTAAGCCACCGATATTTTATTTATAATTAATATTTACATGAGTATTGAAAGTAATAAATTTCGATGACTATGTGCATGAGTCCCCTTATTATGATTGATAACTCATCATCTGATCGTTTGTTCAATAGCCACAGCTAGTGGTAATATTATAATTCTTTTCTCATATTATTGAAATTTAAGTTACCATTTTTTGTTTATTAAGTTATAATGAATATTTTAATATCTTTTGATCTATGTTATTTATGTTACAATGGATTTTGTTCAAGTTTAGATATGTTACAGTATAAATACAAAAAATTATAATGGTTTCCAAATTCTGTTAATATCATTTGCACTAACTTTTGTTAGATTGCCTAGCAATCAAAAAATGATCATTTACATCTGCAAATCTGATAAATGATATAATTGAAAGTGAACTTCCAATCAAATTCAGATATAAACTCAACCTCCTTCTACATGGCTAAATATTAAACATCATAAGGTAGAATCAATTTTTTAATTCTTTGTGAATTATAATTTGATATTGTAATAGCAGTGATGATACTTATCATCATCAAAAACATTAGTCATTCACAAAAAAAGCATCAACTTTTACTGACAGAAAATGAGCGAAGAAGTGCATTGGAATCAATATAAGTAATATCAATTTTAAATATAACATGACCAGCACTAATCATCAACAGTCAACCCTTATGATTGGATTTAAAAATGACAATACAAAATTTTAGTCTAAAAATCATAAAAGCAGTCATTTCATCTGCATGTGCATTCATAAGTGCTAAAAATAACTAAAATTTCTATATCAAAAATGCTGAGACTTTATATTCATGCTCTGGGCTATCAATTACTTTGGGTAAAGTATATGAACTTTAAAAGTGAATTTTAATGACAGCCCTATTCAAATAATTCTACAGAGAACTGGATATCCACACATATATAGTTATATAGTAAATACCATTTTTCCTGAACTAGCTTTCAGATCACAAGGACTTTAGAGACTGAATAAGAGGAATTTTATACAATTCATTCTATTATTAAATAATTTTACTTTTATAACCTACAAATCCCATAAAGTACAACTCTATAATGAAATCAGTCACACACTGGTAATTCATAAAATGTAAGATCAAAAAATTTCAGAGATTATTTTTTAAACAATTTGATAGACTTTATTAATGAATAAAAATGAAATTTAGAACATGATAATGTGACAAAACCAAAGTTAATACACAATTTCATTCCATTTATAATATTTTATATAACAGTTTCCTAATTAATATTTAATCTGGCTAAATTATTCCCTTGCAATTGATCAAACCTTATGAAAGTATTACACAATAAAGAAACAATTAATTTGAACTTTGTTCCCATTTTCTTCTGAAAAATGAAGGCCCTTGAACAATTTTAATCAAATATTTTCATCAAAATACCTAAGAAAATTATTTAGTATTTTTTATCTTTATACAGTGACAAATATTATGTGTACACTACAATATTTTTACCATGGATTTTTTTCACTTTTCAGTCTTTTGTAAGTCATAGATATTGTTGAAAATAGTATGGTTAATCTTTTGGCTTCAGGTGTTTTTCTTTTTTGTTACCTTCATAGTTGTTTTATGTATTTAGCTTTTTTTTTAATTTCCAGGTTCCCAGTTTAATTATTTTCACTACAGATTAACAAATGGAGATTAGTGATTTTGGATAAATCAATACATAGTGCTTTTCTATTGGAAATATTTTATTGAAATTGGTTACATAGGTCAGTAACAATCAACATTTAGCTGGATCTTTAGCATATGGTTGTAAACTTTTTAATATACTGTTTTGCAAATGTTTCATTTTAACTAAGTGAAATCAATCTAATATCAGACTTCCAACTACTTTATTACTACTGAATGCTTTATGAATTCTACTGCCTGCATGTATATTTTTAGGAAAACCATCCCGATATCAATCTTTAATCCAATCATATGGCTACCTCAGAAATTACTGTATTAGCATATTTCTTTTTAAAAAAAAAATTGTATACAATAAATGAAAACAAAGCTTCAAAGATCCCAATTTCTTTTTTTAATTAGATGATATACATTTTTTCCAGAGATTAAAAAAATCCTAATTCTGTCACTTTTATTTTTAAAAAAAATAAACTACACAAGGAAAAAAAATTTTTTTTTCTATTTTACAGCTATACCTAATAAAAATTAAACATTAAAATGTTTTAAAATTTGTCACCTGATTATTTTATTAAGTATAACCTAACCAAATCCTTATTCAACAACTAGGCTGTCCTGCATTTGGCAGAAGAAATAATTCTTTTCAATATTGAATGTCAAACTAATAAATATTCCATTTCAAATTATATATACACAAAATGATACTTTCCAAACACTGCTAAAATCAGTATATCAACATCTTTATTAGATTGCCTAGAAAACCTCATTTTTATCTGCTTTTTTCTTATAGTAAAGACAAATCTGACAAGTGATTTAATTCAGAGTCATCTTCAAATTAGGTTTTAATTTACAAATGTTTTTAATAATAAATAGAAATTAACTGAAATTTAAGATTTGGCTATACTGAAGGAGGTGTTTACATCTGGATTTGATTTGAACTTCACTCTGACATGTCATCACATTTTTCACTTCCATAAAAACCAAGAAAGCAGAAGAAAATGTATATTTTACATTTAATAGGCAGTCTAACAAAATGATTAGCATACTGATATTAACAGTGTTTAGAAAGTTTATTATTTCCTGTGCTTGTATATATATATAATAGAAGATTAATCTATAAGATCATGTGATGTTCAGATATAAGGAGTGATATGCATAGAGCTTTGATTCAGGAATCTTCAGGTCTAACATCACTTTACCATTGCACTATGTCTTACAGAGAGCAAACAATAGTGGATGATGAAATGTTTGTGTATTTTCATTTCATAATTTAAATCAGTCCTTGAAATGTAATATTCAAAAATCTCTCTTGGATTGAGGATTATACTGCATAACATTTGTATGATGAAAGTTTTAGATATTGTCTTTATTGTTGCACAAATAAGATAATTTTTTTATGTAATGTATTGCTACTACATTAATTATAATTGAAACTAAATTGCAAAAGGAAGTTCAATTGGTAACAAATATATCTTCTTTTCTCTTCTCTTATAATAGTCTTAATTTTCAAACTTTATTTAAATATGTAATCATCAAATTGTATATCATTAATTGAGCTGTGTTAATATTCAAATTAGCAGCTAGGGCAAAGCAGTAATAAATATAAGTGATCTGACATTAACTGGGATGAAATCTGTATTTAAATCTTCAATTCTTAGATTATCAAAGTAGCAAATTTATTAGATGAAATACTTACAATTTCTTTATGAATTCTTAGACTGACTACTGCTATGACATGATTTTTTTTTCATTACTAAATGCCATTTTTGTCTGGCACATTTTCAAAGAAAACTTCTGTTTTTCATAAACCAAGATTTAAATGTTTGATTCGAGTATTATATTATGAATATTTAAGAAATTCTGCATTATATTTTTCAGGTAATATTTGAAATTGTTTTTGCATTTCTTTTTGAAATTGCTACTATCAATTTTCATATTAATTACAATTGTCATTAATTATAATGAAAATAATATATTAAAAACAATTTTTTTTTTTTTTAAATTTTATAATTAGGTTTAAAAATTTTATATATGTTTTGAGACAAGCAGTAGGAAAAAAAGATGGAGAGACATTAATAATTTTGACTTGTTCTATATAAATGTGAATTTCTTTCAACTCAGTTTCATGTTTGGATTTAAATTTTTAAAATATGAATTTGTTTTGACATGATTAAATATTTAAGCTTCATATACATTTTTCAACAAATTATAAAACATTACTAAAAGAAATCGCTGCAAATTATTGAAAAATTACAAATAATAGGTTAAAAAGTACAACTATGGAAAATGATTAATCTGTCATAAAAAAGATATATTAGAGTTATGAAGGAATGTGATTATAATGTAGCATTACAATAATACTGTTTAAAAAATCAATCTTACAAGTATTTTCTTTGGGATAAAGTAGACAATTACTGTTATTGCAAATTCATTTAAGTTTTCATGAATTTGCAATGACAATGTTTTTGTTGTAGTTTTTTTAGGCTTTTATTGAATAAGTTCTGGATAAGTTTTATATCATGACAAGAAAAATATTAAAATCATCATCAAGGCAAACTTTCTGTTGTGAATTTCCATGGAAGTTTTTTTTTTATCTTTAAATTTTAATAAATGATAGATAAAATTAATAAATTGAATAATTAGTAAAAAAAAAGATTCAAAATATTAACAGAGAGATAGACATTCATCTTATTCCATAAATTTGTTACTGTAATTTTCTCACTTGGTTTCAAATTTTCCTTCGAATAATAGGAAATATTTTTATACGTAATTTTATTTATAAAATATATACTTTTAAGTCATTAATAAAAAAAATAATGATGCTATTATGAAAAAGCAATACATCAATATACAGTGACCACGATAGAATGTCTAGCTAAAAGATTGTTCATTATGACATTCAAACATATAGATGTGCGCATGAAATTTAAGAATAATTAATTTTTTTTATTTAATATTTTTTTAAACTATGGACAGTGAGTTCAAGGATATAAAAATTACTGCTAAATAAAATAAATATCTAATGCATATAGAATATGGATATACGTTGATGTGAAATATAATACTAAAAGTGAATTACAATTTTAAGCTATGTAACATTGAAACATCAATTCAAAAACTTTAATTTATTATAAAGACTTAAAATGCAATATAGTAAATATAGATTATGCAATGCATTATTTTAGTAAATCATCTTATACAGTGCTAGTTTAATGATATACTTGCATCCATAATTATAAAAATTATTGACATTAATCTGTCATTTTCATTTGGGTGTTATTATAAGTAGATAATAAAACCTGCAGATTACCTAGCAAATACTTATTTTGTACTATCATGGTAAGAATATTTTAGTGATTAAAAAACGTAAACTATAAAGGGGGGGGGGGTCTTAATTTTGATGAAGTTATAATTTTTTATAGATTTTTAAATTTTAAACTTCATTTATCAATTGAATTTTTTTTTTTTTTATAAAATTTGTAATGATTACATAAACAGTATTTTTGTAACGTGTTAATTAGGAGATTTCGTTCTATGCCATTAAATAAGTAATTAGTCTAAAATAGCAATCATAATTAAATCATGGAGCAGCATTCAAACAGTTTACTGTACTTCCCTTTACAATAAATTGTTCTGATAAAATAGATTTTATTATGACTGATATTTAATTTTATCTCGTGACTTATTTTTCTGAATTTTCGAAGAAAAAAACATTTTGCAATTTTAATTATCTCCACTTACCATATTTATAAAATAGTTTTAGGGGGGGGGGGTGACGTTTTTATTTAAATCAATTGAAAATATGAGATGCTAATTTGTAATGTTTTTACTATTTATTTGGGAATACAAAAAAAAAAAAATTACTGGTTCTGTAAGTCGAACGACTGAATAAAGAATGTTTGTTTTTTATACTATTTTACATTAAAATTAACTAAATGTATAGAATAATAGAATGAATTTTTTTTTAAAAAAAAAAAAGGATTAGGATTATATTATCATCCTTTGATGATAATAATCTGGTATGTTGAAAGAAAAAAATTGTCAAATTTGATACTTCAGAGATTACTAGTCGGATTAAAGCTTTCAAATTATAGGCATAGATATCATTCACAGCATCAGAGCTCGTCATTTACAGATTATTAGCATATATATATTGAATATAAAATAAGTTATGATCGATTATCTTATTTTGTCGTTTAAAAAAACGGTAGTAGAATTGGTTTCAGTAAGTGAAAAGTAAGAGTATACTGTTTTATCACTTCAAAAAATATATATTCTTAAAAGAGTATATAAGAATTGAAAAAATGATTACTGAAATGTTTGCATTGTGTATTTTATGGATGTTTAATGAAAATCTTTTAAATAACGCTGCTATGAAATTATTATTAAACTAGAAGTTAAAAATAAAAGATTATATATAAAAAAAAATACATATTAAAATTATTTCATTTTATGTTACATCTAATTAAAATATATTTTAATAAAAATAAAAAGACATTTATAATCTGTGGTCTAAGAATCCAAAAATCTAGACTTAATGAAAAAAAAAAAACAAGATAGAATATCTTTAATGATCATACAGAAAGGGAAAGCAATTAACAGATTCAAGAAGATGGGAAATATGTAAGTGGTAACTTTTCTAACCATGTGCATATTGTGATGAGATAGGTGATTGCGAATTTTTTTATTCTGTATGTATTTATATGGTTTTCAAAGCTAAAATCTGAATGATAATAGACTTTCAATTTCTTAAGTAAATCTTAAACAGAAAAAGAAATTTTAAAAGGATTTTAGATTTGCAAGGAGCAAATATCTATGTATTGCTTTTGCTCTGGAACTGATCAGTTTAATTAACATTAAAGCGGGCCAAATTCTCCATATAGTATTGCCACTCTGTGCAAGCCAGAGTAATCAATGGATGCCAGAAGGCTTCTGCATAAAATCTCCATCTAATGTCTACTTATCCAATATCCCGAGACTAGTTTCTGGCTTGTGGCCTTTGTCAGTGAGAAGCCTTGGATCTGAGAGCACTGCACCTAGATCTTAGGATCTAATACAACCCTCCAGCAGCCACCTTTTATCTCTACAAAGCTATGTCTCAATTTGAAAACACTATTTCAATCCAAGTTCATTAGCTTATATAGTCATATAGGTCTGAACTCAGCTCAGTACCTCTACATTTTGGTATCTTTGGTTTTTTAATAACCATAGCCACCACTATCCTATTAGGCAGGATTGGTTTTAAGCAATAAATATCACATGATCACCATTTCTTATGCTTGCTTATAACTTATGGTGATCATGTGATGTTTATTGGTTTAATGAACATTATTGTGAAAATTCCTTAAAACATCTTGCAGTTGTTCATTAAGGCTTATGATACAGTTTTAAATATTGAAATGCTAAAATAAGTTGAATGAATGGCAAACAGTAATAATACCTAAATAATCTTCATGTCATAAAGATGTATATGAGAGATGATGACCTAGCCCAACTGATGAGTGCTGGTTCAGCATGAAATGCATCTTGGGGGTTATTTGTCTTTTATTGTATCTTTGTTTATATGAAATTATTTATGAAATATGGAAGTTGTCTATCTATAAAAAAAGTAATAAACTATCATCTATGATCATTTGTCAGGGTTTTGTTTTTATCTCTTACTATCTCTGAGCAGAGAAGTTTGTTTGCCTAAAGAATTTTGAACAATAGACATGAAAATAATTTTTCTTGTTGCTTTATGTTTGATAATCATTATGCATTTAATTTTTTTTTAAATCCTGTTGATCAATGAATATATAATTGAATGCAGCAAATTATTATTATTATTGTTCGTCAAATGTGTATCACAATATTCTATGCAGATATATTAAACAACCTCCATATTTTCCCAATCTTTTTAAATTCATATAAATAAAGACACAATAAAAGACAAATGACTCCCAAGATGTATTTCGTGCTGAATCAACATTCATCAGTTGGCCAGGTCACTATCTCCCATATATATCTATTATATGAAGAGTATTTATCTATAGTAAATTGTTACATTTTTATTTACCATTATCAAACTCACTCCACTCACAACTTTGACACCATCCACCTCAGATAAATACAATAATGATTATTACTAATCATTTTCTAAACTAGAGATTATCTCTAGCACAGACATAAACTTTAAACCTCAGTTAATGATTAATATATCTGATTTTTTAATTTTAAATATACACACACATGGAGTTATTCACCTTTCTCTTTTCCATGTGTAATATTTTTATAGATATATTAAACAACCTCTATATTTCCCCATTCTTTTTAAATTCATATAAATAAAGATACCATTAAAAAAAAAAAAAAAAATTCTATGCACGCACTTCAAATATAGTTTGGTTATATCCACAAACGCTTGCATATACATATATATTAGAATGTGATAATATCAAGAATTTAAAATAATTGGGGTTTTAAAAAAAAAAAATTCAATGCTAGCAGAATGAAATATTAACTCGATATACAAATGTAAACATACCTGTAACCAACACGCACAACGATCATTTAAATTGAGTTTATTTTTAATAACTAATAATTAAATTTTAACGCTACTGCCATATATTAACCAAAATAATCGATTTTAAATGTCATAATCATTATTTTTTGACACTTCGTCATATAAATATTTTCAATTCCAAGTCATTGACTGATTGATATAATCCTTACTAAATTTATTAGTATTAAATAAAACATTATTATTATTATTTATAATGTAGATCTATAAGACTTCATCTCATCTGTTAAGAGTGAAATAAAATAATTGAAACTAAGATGTTTAAACACAGGATTTTACGTAATTTTATACTCGAGTGTTTGCTGGATTTGTATTGATATATTAAGTAAACATTGTAGGATGATTTATGTTATGTATTTTTTTTCTTTTAAATAGTTGTAATACATTTAAAATTTATAATAATACATTGTAAATTTAGTAAATAAAAAAATGTGCATTCTTAAAATAGATTTTAATTAACTTATTATGAACAACATTAATCAACTAAACACTGTTCGGAATTTCTCAGAAAAATTGAAGTTAATGAGTTTTAAAATTTTTAATGTAACAAATTTTACTTGTCAATAATTTGAATATAAATAGAAAGATGTAATGAATTATTGTTACTTGAAAAAACGCTTATATATAAATTTTATTTTTTAAACAAAAAATGATGCATTTGCATATAAACAACAATAAAATGCAATGCCTGTAATTTTAAATAAATCTTAATAAATAACGATGTTTTGATTTCTTGAATAATTATTTGTTACGTGTCGGAGACTATAAATGCAGTAAAAACATAAACAAACGGTTAATCGTTCCGAAGATCATATAACGTTAAAGCACTAGAAATAAGTAACTTTGATCCACAAACTGCGAAGTTCATCAGAGTACGTGTAGAAATTTGTGTTTACTATTAGAAGTAAAGCTGTTAGAACCTAACAATATTACTTAATATTAGAATATTTTTTATATATAAAGTCATTATTATTCTACTAGTTTGTGAATTAACATTATTATTCCAAACATGGCGTCTGATCATGAATACGATATTCTTAAGTGTATCTAATTTTTACAGCTGGTATAACAGTCTATAGTATGAATTTACCATATCTCCACAGTTCAGATAATACAAATTTTACACCGAGAGAGTAACACAACATTCAAATGAACATTGCAAATAACTAATTATATATATCTTAAGACTTAAAAGCAAAATTATAATAGTAAATAAAATCATACATCACATGACTTAACTTGATAAACTTGTATTTTATAAAATAAAATAATGAGCGTGATAATAACTCTAACCAATCTTTATCAATAAATACTACAAGAGAAAGCATTCAAAATCTCTTTCTAAAAACATCCATATTCTCAAATCAGTTTCAAGCTATTGGCTATACTCAGTGAGGTGCTAGGATATTTCAGACACTTGATCCAAAATACCAGCTCAAAGCTAGCACTTTTCAAATCCAGCCCTCTAACTTAAATAATTATATGAATCTGAAAACTCTTCAGCCACACCAAATATTAATAGCCTTAGCAATATAACATCGCTTAAGACTTAAAAACTACAATAGTAAATAAAATCAAGTCATACATCACGTGTTAACTTGGTAAGCTTGTATTTTATAAAATAAAATAATTAGCATGCTAATAATGCCTCACTGAAGATAGCCAATAGCTTGAAAACATTTTATGGATAGGCATGTTTCTAGATAAGAGATTTTGAATGCTTTCTCGTGAGGCATTTATCGATAACGCTTGGTTAGAGCTATTAGTATGCTCATTATTTTATTTTATAAAATACAAGCTTATCTAGTTAAGTCACATGATGTATGACTTGATTTTATTTACTATTATAGTTTTGCTTTTAAGTCTTAAGTGTTGTTATATTGTTACGGCTATATATGGTGTGGCTGAAGAGTTTTCAGACCCATATGGCTATTTAAGTTGGATGGCTGGATTTGAAGACATTCTATTTAATAGTTAAGCATTAGATAAGTGCTGACTTTGAGTTAATATTTTGGATCTAGTGTCTGAAATATTCTAGCGCCTCACTGAGAGTAGCTAATAATAGCTTGAAACAGGTTGGAGATAAGGATGTTTCTAGATAGAGATTTTAAATGCTTTCTTGTGGCATTTATCGATAAAGCTTCATTAGAGCTATTAGCATGCCCATTATTTTATTATATATATTTATGTTCATTTTAGCTGCAATAGCACGAAAGGAGGCTTCATTAAAAAACAGAACTTTAAACTTCAGCTAAAATTGGCAGTTTGTGGTGAGTAGATATAAATGTTCAATATGGAGTAATCCCTGGTAACCTAAAAATAGATAAATTCAGATGATTTAAAACATTTTAAATTTACCTAAGCTTCTAGGATTGTTTCAAGTTTGTTCACCTTGATTACATTGGTTAAAGTTTTTTCATAGTGTTTATGCATTTCTGAATAATCAAAATGCATTCAATGATAATTTCTTCTTGAAAATGAAGACTTGTCCTAGCACTGTTGAATTTTTTCTAGAAACTAGAATCTTTTATTTTGAGATAATGAATTCCTATGGAATTCTAGAAATATATTATTCTTTTCTGAAAATAGTTTGCTTAGTCATTGTTTGTAAGATTTTATCCTTTTATTATATGAAGTATATTATCTATGATTTTTACCACAAAATTGAATAACTAATGAGGTTTCTAAAATATATTAAAATGGCCAGTAAAAAGCAAGATTACTAATTGCAGAGGGTTAGTCTTCTATGACTATTACTTTTCTTCATTTGAGATTTTTATAATTACATTCATTTCTGGTGAAAGAACATCAAGAACTTACATATTTTAGTAATAATGTGAATTGATGATAGGTTTTTCCTGACTACTTTTTTAAGAATTTCTGCACTTTAAATGATTAAGATGTTTCTTTAAAACAGAGAATTCATTCTCAAGATAAATATTGTTAATACTGATTCAGACATTCCACCTGCAAGTTTATGATGATAGTATATTATATGTGATAATATGTTGACTATTTCCATCATATATCATAAAATGTTGAATGTATAGAAAATTTTAAACTTTATTTAAACTTTCCAAATACAAACAATTTGTTAATAATAATACACAAATAGACAACACAGTTCAGTAATTACACAATGTTTAGAACAGTATTATTCTCCATTTTTTAGGTACTATTAGTCTGACCAGTGACAATATTAGCATAGGAGTCAAACTTACACCTTTAAATTCTTGAATATTGAATTTTATGGCAATGTTCTAACCAACTGACAGAATAGTTCAGTTGGTCAGAATGTTGCCTTGAAATTTGATATTGAAGAATCGAAAGGTATAATTTTAACTCCTATGCTAATATTGTCACTGGCCAGGCCAGCATCATGTTGTGTAATTACTGTGTTGTCTATTTCTGGGTTATTACTAACAAATTGTTTGTATTTAGAAAGTTTAAATAAAGTTTAGAATTTTTTATACATTCAACATTTAATGATAGATGATGGAAATAGACCAAAGTATTATCAAATATTGTTAATAACTGTATCTTTAACTGTAATCTTCTGTTATGACTAATGGAAGACAAATTTTATTTGAAAATAAAATAAAGATAAAGGATTAAAAGAAGCAATAAATAAGAGACAAAAATATAAGCTAAAAATATTTTATGAAAATTACTTTTATTTTTATGAAACTTTTTACTAAATAAAATTTCTCAAAAATTTAGCACTTACATTGATTTCTTCAGATTTTCCAAAAAGTTGTTAAGAAAATTTTTCAATGCTTGATACTGTACCGGTCAGTTTGCGTAACTCATACAACTAGACCTGGAATTCCAGCCTGAGTACCTCGAGTCAGATCATGTACAAGATACATAAGTCAAGGATACTCTCTAACTCTGCCCTACAAGTTCAAACCTAGGTCTCTTTAGTTATGATTAGCAATACTGATCGTGCAAGTCATATTCAATTATTTCTGGCCAGAAGCTCAGTGGTAAAACAAAAAGACTAAGTAGGCAACTGGCCAGATCTATATAATATATAATAGTTATCAATAATACATTGTTTATGTCCTATGGGTACGTATCAACCTAATGTGTATAGATATAGGTATGTGGGAAAGCATAATCAAGAGTATAGGCAATGGCTTCAGAGATAAGATTTTAAATATTGTTTAATAATACACATATTCTGCGTTAATAGATATATTACGTTTGAATAAATATGAATATTAGCCTCGCATTACAACATTTACATATTTCATATTCTTACACATATATTAAACACAAAGATAACTTTATTTAATATCTTTATTACTAGTACGGTTTTAAATGTATATTTAACCATATATAATTTTATTTAATCCATTTATTAACAGTGCAGTTTTATACATATATTAAAACAGATATAACTTTATTTAATACATTTATTAATAGTGCAGTTTTATATGTATATTAAAACAGATATAACTTGATTTGATACATTTATTAATAGTGCGGTTTTATATGTATGCCAATAATTCTTTATTATTGCATTAATGGAGTAAAAAGGAATTATAGTAATTTCATTGAATAATACTCTAAATATTATCAGCCTAATGTTATAAGCAAATATTTATATACGTTTTTCTGAACAATCATTTAACCTGGGAATAAATTACCAACATTTTGTATATGCAATTAATTTATTGCGTTAAGACATTATACCTCAATAAAGATTTTATATTTCATATGGAACATAAGGGAAGGATATACTGAGCATTTTAATTATCCAGAATTGGGTACTAACACAATAATTTATAGATTTAATATATAAAATTCAGCTATAACATTTACATACACCCGGGTCTCGTTTTATGTGGATTTATTTAATGCAATTTTGAAGGAATGCGATTCATGATTCTTCTTAATATCTTTGTATGCGGTTTTTTTTTTATGCGATAAAAATTATTTGATCAGAAGTGAGCTCTGATAATGCGCTATTACTTTAAATATTATAAATTTCATGCACTCATGTCATATTTAAATTAATAGCACATCATCGGAGTTCGACTTCCATCTAATAATTTCAATATTTTCAGTGCTTTATAATAGTACTGTAATAGATTTTATGTAATAAAGAAGCTCATAATTCACTTAAAATCAGAATTTCCCCACTTTATATACACACATGAAATTTTACAAGACTATAATGTAAATCTGTTCAAACGTTATAGATGAAAAATACTATGTTTTGTTGTTGTTTTTGCATTTTAAATCACGTTCTACTTTTTCTTTTTATAAAAAAAAGTACTTAATTAATTAATCATTTAGTGTCCGCAAGCAATAAATTTTACAAGACTATAATGTAAATCTGTTTAAATGTTATAGATGCCTATACAATGTATGTTATTTTTGCATATAAATCACATTCAATTTTTGCTTTTTATAAAACAAGTATGTAATCAATTAATCATTTAGTGTCCACAAGTTTATTTTTAAAAGGTGAGTAACAGTGGTGGGCACAATTAAATTTGACAATTAAAATCTGATTTTTAATTGTAATTAACAATTTAAAAATTACATAATGAGGTGATGTGAAGCGATCAAATTGGATTTTTAAACGGAATTGAAAATTAAAGACAAAAATAAGAATTTAATTTTTAATTGTTAGTTTTAATTAAATTTTGCCCTTCAATGCTGAGTCAGTATCTTTTTATTATTGTAAGTCTTAAGTTCTTAAATTTTAAACTTTTAGTTTACTCTAACAGAGAGAAAAAAAAATACCCAAGAAAATGAGTTTCTTTGAAAACAAAAATTTCAATTTTAGATCGCTTAGTGAAATGGGCAATAGCGACTGGAAAACATTTTAGTTGTATTTCCTCTTGACTTCGTTTAAGGAGAAGCTACAGTACCTCACATCATGATGAATCTGATGTCGCAAATAGCAATAATTAAAATACCATACATGTATGAAAAAAAATTAAATTACGCATAAAAATATATTGTTTTGAATAAAATTAAATACTGTAGTTAATAAAAAAAGGAAAAAAAGTTTGTCTTGTATCAATTTTTTTCAAATTTGAAATTTTTTATTTGTCATATTTTATTTTCTTATTTTTTTTTTGTGCAAATTTTAAAGTAATTTTACGCTGTTGCTTTGCTTTTATGCGATTTTTGGAAAATTATAGTATGTATCCCCCATTTTTCAAGGTAAGTGAAGTCTATTTTTGTGCGATTTCTTTTGTGCACATTTTCTGAGGAACCTATCTCCCGCATAAAATGAGACCCAGGTGTACATGTACTTCAGCTCAACTGATAACAATGTCAAACTATGGAATTGAATAGGCAGGGTTTAATAAAGAAAGAATAAGGTAGAGTAATGGCAGTGCTAATGTGCAGGTTTTTTTTATATTAAAAAAATCCATTTGCGAGACATGATGGTGTGCTTATAAAGTTATTGGATGAGATGCAATTTTCATTTTGCATCATATGAGACCTATTTGACACACTCCAAATTTA
Source organism: Epiperipatus broadwayi (assembly GCA_028023455.1). Classification (NCBI taxonomy): domain Eukaryota; kingdom Metazoa; phylum Onychophora; class Udeonychophora; order Euonychophora; family Peripatidae; genus Epiperipatus; species Epiperipatus broadwayi. Next base: position 1,365,435 of record JAQFVV010006443.1, read on the forward strand.
CAGAGATTGGTTTCTGGAATGAAGAAATATTCAGCCTGATGGGATCACACTGATGGTGCAAAAATCCCATTATTAATCAGGCCCATGATCCATGGTCTGTTCCCCTATCATGGACTGGAAGCAACAAATAAATGGCTTGGGTCTTTCCCGATGCCTATTTTGGACAAATAGCACACAATTATGAAATAGATCGACATTAGCAATGCTTAGATAATATATATATATATATATAACAATTATTTATGGTGCTTAAAGTTAACCAAAATATTGGTTATCTCTTTCTTGACGATATGATCAAATTATTTAAGCTGATTTAACAAATATTATGACACGTATTTTGGAAATATAAAATAGATTTCTCTCTTTAGTAGTTTTCTTTCTTTTAATAAATTTAAAACTCAATTCTCCCCCACTCTATGCCATCTAACTTTAACATTATTTTGGGATTGGACACAAAGTGATAAACAAAATTTTTAATAGCATTAATTTGCTTATTCACTTGGCTGAGGATATTTGGAGGATTATTATACAAGATATGAGTATTAATTTAGATGATTTTTAAACATAAAATGACATATGAAATATATATATATAATCTTTTTAATTTCCCAAAGTCTGCGATCTTAAATCATTTACTTTTTTTTTTATTAATGTGGGAAATATTTCCCCCCTCCATCAAACCACAATAATAAGCTACTAAGAAATATAACATTTTAAAACTTTCCAACCCGACAAATGTACAACTTTATAATAAACAACTTAATTAATTAAATGACACTCCTTTTTTAAAAAAAAATAACAGGAGACTTACCTAAATTTAAACATATTTGCAGAGTTGAAGAATAAATTAATGGCATATTACTTAAATGAAACAAAAAGAAATATATATATATTATAATTATATAGAAAACCAATACCGTACCATTTTAAAATAAGAATTTTGCAAGGCTAATAGAGTTTACATTAAATTTTAGTTATAATTAGTATACATAAGATATAGAAGCATTAAATCTGAGGCAGCACTATAATACTTTCTTGAGTTTATGCTGGTGTAACAGTTCATTATTTTGACAATTAATGGCAGGTAGCATGCTTTTCCAAATCAAGTTCAGGGCACAATTAAATAGTTCAAGGTTTCATTTAAGTTCAAAAAGCATTTCCATAGAGAGTGACTCAGGAATGGCCAAAGGAAAGGCGTGATCAGTCAAACCAAATTCTTTCTCCGAAAAGCTAATAATTTAGATTAAACTAAAACAAGCAGATTCAGATTTTGATCCAGATTTTTGAATCAGATCAATCCAATTTTTGCACTATTTATATAATCTCTTGGAATGTTGCAATGCACTTCGAACATGTGTGCTGAAGTGATGTATAATTTTGGTACAATAACTAATTTTCTACAGCAAGCCCACCTTTGTTTCATAAAGAATTTAAGATAATGCAATCGGCCTGAAAAATTTTTGAATGATTGTTTTACATTCTATTTTAGTATTTGTAAAGATCTCTTAGATAGATTAATTGTATGTTAATGGAAAAGTGACTTTTATTCATAGCACTTTTGATTTATTTGACTTACACTAATTAATTCCCCCCCCCTTTTGTTTTAAATTTTATAGTAATGTTTCTAGAAATAGAAATTTCCAACCTGATTGTGTTATCCTGTGCCGCCATGATGAATAAAATATAAAAACTTTAAATACAAATTTCCAATTAATTCATATACACATTATTAATACATTAAAAGTGTGTGTATATTTTGATTAAATCTATCCCTCGTTTCTTTCCCAACTCATTAATTTATTTCTATCAAAATGAGATTAATATTGAAGTGGAAAAAAAATCTGGGTAAATAGCGAGTACATGTTCAAGCACGGAGAGATAGACTTTGAACTCTGTTAGATGGTACAATGATTATTGATACTCATGAAGTGTAATCTGAGATTCTGATTATCCACTTCAATACAAATGAAGCAAATAAAAGTCCATTTAGTCTGTTAGTATATAAACAATATAGAAGCATCAAAGCTATAAAAAAAACTATTAGAGAAACTATACAGATTTTCCAAGGGTTTGTATTAGTTATAAAGATGTTCTTGTAGTTGAATCTAGCCAAATAATAAATATGTTAAATAATGAATAGTTTTAAAGATCTTTCAAATTTAATGTAAAATAAGGTAGTGTACTGTTCTATCATGTTAGCTGCTTGATGCCATTGATGCTAAGCAAAAACACATTGATATAACATTCCCAGGCCAGTGATTCTATAGAACTATTGACTTATTTTTGGAATAGGAAATAAAAGTAAATTGTATTACAATTTACACAAAATTAAAAACAAATATAAAAATGAAAGCCAACTTTTTGAACTTTTTGGGACAGATATAAAAAGTTAGTTTCTTTTTGGGACATTAATTAATCAAACACTGTTTTGAAATCAAAGTTAATTATAGTACAACTTCCACAAAATTTAAAAATTCAAACAAAATTTTTCAAATGAAACCTGACTGACTTTTTGGGACAGTAATTAATACCAGAGAGTGGCATTTTGTGTGTGTGTGTGTGTGTATAAAAAGTTACGTTACTTTTTTAATAACAAATAATAGTAAATCTCAGAGACTTTTTTGGGCAGTAATTAATCAGAGATGGGCTTCTTTGGATGTGTAATTGTGTGTTTAGATAGGAAAAGTTACAGTATTTTTTTAATAAAAAATTAAAGTAAATTTTACCCCTTTTTTGGACAGTAATTAATCAGACACTGCATTTTGGGGAAAAAGTCAATTATATTGCAATTTATCCATAATAACTTATAACAAACTATTTAAATGAAAGCTGACTCCGGTGTCTGGCAATTGCCAATTTTCAGAATACGAAGCAGCCATCTTACTTGTCTTGGACAATTTCTCATGGAGACGTTACTTTCGTCAGGATCTTTGAAATAGTGCTGTGCCGCAACCTAAAATCCAATTTCTGAGAGTTACACAGTCCTGATGGAACAGTGACAACACTGTTAAAACTATTACAAGATACCAGTAGGTCAGCTCACATAAAAAAAAAGATGGACCTGAAAAGTTCAACACACTCTCACACAATACTGTAGCAAAAATAGACAACCCAGCATTATGATAAAGCATGTAACAAGCCACTACGACAGCCAATGAAGACATTTTTCTGTGCTTTTAGCATAGAAAGAAGCCATAGCAGTAGCCAGTAGCCGAATAAGTACACTCTGTGTTTTATCATAGAAAGAAGATTATCGGCTTAGTTGCGGCTGTGGAAATGGCATATTTCTAGGAATTACAGTACATGTAATTGAAAGGAAATATGATGTGTGTGTAAACAGATACCTTTACATTTGTTTTATTTATATTTACCTCTGTCTCCAAGTAAAGAACAATATAAATATATATTTACATTAAATAAAATGTTTCATTTTGTAAAGGTAAAAAAAAAAAGAATTCAATACTTATTATGATTTTACAATGGAAAAAAATGGTCTCACTCGTGATACAGGCTAAGCATGAATAATCAGACAATTGTTAGAGTTTATCTTCTATGCCAATTCTCTTGGACTCGTTTCCTCTCTTCTAGTTGTTGAAAACAGGTATTTCTCTCAGTTTTGGATTTATATTCCCTACACTTCACTTATTCTTAACACTGACTGAACTAAATACTCAACTAAAATTAAAACTGATTTAAAAGTCTATATAAACTTTTACATTGGATTATATTGAAATAAAGAAATACCATATTTTTAATATTATTTAAAATATGCCCTGCAATTAACAACTTTATAATAAACTGGTTAATCCCTACCCTGATAAGGTGAGCATGCACACATATTGAACATGAAACAAATATGGTGGCACGCCAGGGTAGGAAGTAATTTCAAATCTTTTTTATGATCGGTTTGATACAGTCATTGGACGTTTGTAAAGTAGTGACTCTTATATACCTTTGAAAGATTTCTTTAATTTAGATCCTTCATGCCACTCCCAGAAAGAAAAAGATTAATTCCCCCTTCTGAAAGGATATGCAAGGTCAATAATAACATGAAATAAAATGAATCGAATGAAATCTAATAGAAATAACACTCGATGACCAAAGATTTAAACCCCGATAAGAGAGTATCCCACATGCTAGCTCATCATTCTCTTTATCTCAGGTAAAGAAATGGGAAACTAAAACTCATGCAATTATCTAAGTGTTTTATTATTTTAGAGAAAAAAATAATAAATTATCAAAGCAGTAAGGTAGTTTTATAAATATTAAATAAATGTTCATTGAATCCCTTCACCAATTCCCAAGATAAATATAATAATAACAAACCCCAATGCATAATAAATAATAATTAAAAATATATATATGAGAGAGTACTACAGATATATTAACAAAGAAAAAGAATGTAAAATTATAAAGAATCAGCTAGTGAGAAAGTGGTCTGAGGTTCATACACTCGCACATGAATACGTTTTACAAATACTAATTATTACATTAAATAATTGCGATATTTTATGCAAAAAGATATAAATGAAAAAATATGTAACACATAATAATAAATATGTAATTAATAAAATAGAGTGTACCATGTAAAGTCTTTTTTGTACTTCTCTGGGCTCTAAGTAGGCTATTCATCCAGGACGGCAGGGACTTCTCTTTAACACGGCATCATTCAGCTGGATCTAGGCGACATTTCTGGTATTGTTCAATAGTTCTCATGATTGTTCGATGACTGGATTCAGGAGACCTTTCTGGTGCTGTCCCATGGCTCTTATGATCATTTGATGGGTGAATTCAGGATGAATTCATGGATGGCAGGAGAGAGCTGGGCAGGTGCGCTGACTAGGGGTTACTACCCCATGATCATTTCACTGACATGAGTACATTTGTGCTTGAGATTTAATTATAAATTTCTTCTTTGTTTTTGTTTTCTACAGCACTGGTAACGATTCCTTTACTTTTGGTTTTCAAATACAAACACCTTCCCGCAAACACAGTTCTCTATCACACTAATATGAATTGTATAATTGGAAAACATCTTTAAGTTTATATCAGCATGATTTAAGAAAATAATTAAAACTGGAAATTCTTTAAGTTCAAACAAGCAAGTTCAGATGAATCTAAAAAGTTAGCATAAGTGAGTGAATGATTGACTTAATGACTGATTGACTTAATGTGCCCGATTGAATGCCTGTGCTCAATTGAATTCTACTAAGCTGGTGAACAGCATATAGCCCTCCTCATTAGAATCTCAATCTAGTTAACCCTCTGAAACATATTTTTAATTAATTTTTACCTTTGTTAGTGGATTCATACAATGCACAAAGCATTCCTATGAAATCCACTAATTAATCTCCAGAATTTATTTATTTTTAATTTGATTGATTATCTACTTTGATTCAAATATAAACACACACAAAAAAAGTTTGATTATATAAATTGTTTTCCGATAACCAGATTCCATTTAAAATATATTTTTAATTAAATTAGATATTTTTCCCCACCCGCATTAACATACATTTTAATGAACTCTTTTGTTGAGTTGAAACATTTGATAATTAAAAAAAGAAGATCCAAAATTACTTATCTATTAAAATGTACTTGCCTTTAGGCTTTTCTTAAATTTGGAACAATGGGTTTGTAGAGAAAAATATCTAGTACAACTTTTTATTTAAAATTACCTATATGCTGGATTTTTAAATATTACCATTTCCTTTTACAAGCATTTAACAAAAAAATTATAAATACAAATTACGCATAAACATCTTTGTGGTTATAAAAAAAAAATGAACATAAAATAATAATAAAAATAAATTATAAGCATATAGCTAATATGCTGATATTTCACATTATAAGCCTTAACTATTGGCTTTTCTTGTGTGTGCGAGTATATGACATATCCACAGACATCTCTCACTTATTTTATAATATGACTTGATTAAAATTTATATAGATGTTATACACATACGTTTAATGGCTTTTATTACGTATTTTAGGCCATTTTATTATGTAATACCATCTTATGCTTGGCCATATGAAGTGTGCCTGTCATAATACCCCCCTCCCAAATGAGATGTTAAATGGGATTATCATTTAACATCTTTTAATCACTAATTACATTTTCTTTCATTTAAAATCGAAAATTTTATAATATAAAACAATAAACATATGAAAAGTACATATTATGTTTGACCCTCACTTTTATCCACATGAATCTTTAGTGAGCAGAAGGCATAACATCTGAAAACCTGAGGTATGGAACCCCATCTCCCAAGCATCAACACATAGGTCAAGACAGCATCGACCTCCCCAGGCCAGAAACACTAAGAGATACAGAACTATGGCATAAAGATCTCCATTATATTTAGAACTCTGTGACAACCTAGCAAAGTAAAATGTGAGAGTCAAATGATTATATCTTAAAATAAAAAGAGCATGTATCTCTGACCAAGAGCCCTACTGAAATGTAAATTGGAGTAAATGCACCCCTGCTTATTCTCTATGGAGACGTATAGGGTATTTTGCATTATTGAAAAATTTGTCCCAGAAGAATTTTCATCTCTGCCCATCCACTGTGCCCATGCTCATTCCTTATTGAGGCTTACAGAGTCTTTTGCAATGGAATAGATACCAGAGAAATTTTCATCTCTGCATACTCTGCCACAGTGTCACAGAACTTCCAAATCACACAAAGATCTCCAGCCACCCCTCTGCACTCTCACCATCTCTAACCCCAGGGCACAGACTGTCTTACATACACAACACTAGGAAAACTGAAGCTCACACATCCGACCCTCAAATGACATGACCAACCAACTTCACTTATTCTATTTCAAAAAAAAACATTTTTTTAAAAAAATGATTTATTATTTTACTCATATTCAGGTTTATCACCCACATCAAACAATTCTATTCAAGCTCATATTTCATTTGCAAATCCCTTGTGTTTATTTAACAGTCCATCTTAGTACATATATATATATATGTATTTTTTTAATTACTTTAACTTCGGTCAGGTGGTTCCTTACTTCTACCATCCTCGCTCAGACCAGAGAATCTTAACCCAGTTTTATGTCTGGGTTGGTGTTCCAAGCAATTATTTTCCGGTTCAGGAATAGCATTTAATTATTTCCTTTCTTTTAAAGCTATCTGACAATCTCTGCCCATTATTTCTAACTCAGTTAATCTCATTCCCACTGTACTTTATAATATCATGAACATTTCTACTTTTTTCACTGTCAAGGAGTTTAAATCCTTCTTCTTTGGTTCCATATTGAAACCCAGTGCTGCCTAGTACTTCCATAAATTCAACCATTCTCCCTACTACTTTCCTTTCAGCACATTTTTACCCTTATACTTTTCTTGATCTTAGAAATGTTCTTCTTTATGTATGCATTAATTTTTATGTTTTCTACTTTCTTGTGAATATTTACATCTTTATTTTTGATTACATCAGCATACGTACTCTCTAACTTTTTTATTCCATGAGTTTCTTTAGTCAAATCTATCTCTATCCTATCACTATTAATTTGATGGAGGTCCTTACATTGTTTTTCTGCACTTTGGAATCTTGTTTCGATCATGAATGCCATTTCTTTCTGGAAATCATCAAGCTGTTTAATTATGTCTCATACTATTTCCTCCTTCGTATCTTTTATCTCCCTTGACATCTCATTTTTCAAATCTCTGATTTCCTCTGACCTTTCTTTTATTTGTTTAGACATCTGACTAATGTCGAGTCTTACGGTATCGAGAAACATTTCCATCATTATCACTAAGTTTTCTTTTTCCCCTATGGGTTTTCTTTCACTTTGCAACTCCATTGCTGCCTCTATTCTGCTTTTGGATATTTTAGGCTGGCTTATTTTTGCCCTTTACCATTTAGCTATATTTATTCACTTATTTTCTATATTTTTTTTATAAAATTATTCAGCACACACCGCACTGTGCTCCTCTTATTCTGACCATCATTTATTTCTCCCTTTTGTGCCATGTTCTCCTTATTCATTTATCGACTAAAAAATCTATTTTCCAAGATCGCTTTTCAAACACTAACACTATTAACTATAAAAACAAATAATCAAACATTAAACCATACAAGTATTGGAATTTTTTTAAGCCAAAGGAAAAAACTGATTACGAATAGCATTGCAATTATAAATGTTACATGCTGTCAAAAAATTTCTTATCGATACTATTTCAAAAATTCTACATTACTCTTTAAAAATTTACTTTTTTTTTTTATTTTAAAAAGAATATTTTATTTCCGAAGTCTACTGTTTATTTTTATTAAATACGTAGTTTATACTTTTATACTGCCTTTTATTTTTATTAATACTTAGTTTATTTATCTAACTTATTTATTTTATTTTAAATATGAATATACAACAAAATAATCTTAAGCAGTATTACTGTAGTGACAACCATCACTTCAAAAAAAAATCTTATTTATAAAGATTCTCAATCATAAACTTTTTCATTTTTATTTTGAATATGCACACACGGTAAAATAATTTAAATCAGTATTATTGTAGTGACAAATGTCACTTTAAAAATGAAACAAAATTTAAAATTCTTATTTATAAAGATTTCTACTCTTAAACTCTTTTTTATTTTTGCAATCTTTTTTCCACTTAAAAAAAGTTTTTCTTTTAACACTTAGTTTTTGCGAGATTTTTTTTTTTAATTTTTAATTACATTCAGTGGCCACACTTTTTTCTATACTAGCCACATTAGGTAGGTCCCAACACGTTAGGGATGCCAAAAATATCCATCTATACCAGTTAATTCCTACCCTGATAAGTGTAGCATGCGCACATATCGAACATAAAGCAAATATGGTGGCATGCCAGGGTGAGGAAGTAATTGCAAATCTTTTTTATGATCGGTTTGATTCAGTCATCAGACATTTATAAAGTATTGACTCTTACATACCTTTGAAAGATTTCTTTAATTTAGATCCTTCGCATCAATCCCAGAAAGAAAAAGATTAATTCCTCCTGCTGAAAGGATATGCAAGGCCAATAATAACATGAAATAAAATGAATCAAATGAAATCTAATAGAAACAAACACCCAATGACCAAAAATTTAAACCCTGATAAGGGAGTATCCCACATGCTAGCTCATCGTTCTCTTTATCTCAGGTAAAGAAATGGGAAACTAAAACTCATGCAATTATCTAAGTGTTTTATTATTTTAGAGAAAAAAATAATAAATTATCAAAGTAGTTTTATAAATATTAAATAAATGTTTATTGAATCCCTTCACCAATTCCCAAGATAAATATAATAATAACAAACTCCAATGCATAATAAATAATAATCAAAAAATATATATGAGAGAGTACTACAGATATAGTAACAAAGAAAAAAATTGTAAAATTATAAAGAATCAACTAGTGAGAAAGTGGTCTGAGGTTCATACACTCGCACATGAATACGTTTTACAAATACTAATTATTACATTAAATAATTGCGATATTTTACGCAAAAAGATATAAATGAAAAAATATGTAACACATAATAATAAATATGTAATTAATAAAATAGAGTGTACCATGTAAAGTCTTTTGTACTTCTCTGGGCTCTAAGTAGGCTATTCATCCAGGACAGCAGGGACTTCTTTTTAACATGACATCATTCAGCTGGATCTACGTGATATTTCTGGTCTTGTTCAACAGCTCTCATAATCGTTCAATGACTGGATTCAGGAGACCTTTCTGGTGCTGTTTCATGGCTCTCATGATCATTTTATGGCTAGATTCAGGAGACCTTGCTGATGGCAGGAGCAGAGCTGGGTGGGTGCGCTGACTAGGGATTCCTACCCCATGATCATTTCACTGACATGAGTACATTTGTGCTTGAGGTTTAATTATAAATTTGTTTTTGTTTTCTACAGTACTGGTAACGATTCCTTTACTTTTGGTTTTCAAATACAAACATCTTCCCACAAATACAGTTTTCTACCGCACTAATATGAATTGTCTAATTGGAAAACATCTTTAAGTTTATATCAGCATGATTTAAAAAAATAATTAGAACTGAGAAATAAATTCAAACAAGCAAGTTCAGATGAATCTAAAAAGTTAGCATAAGTGAGTGAATGATTGACTTAATGACTGATTGACTTAGTGATTGCTTGACAGCTTGTGCCCAATTAAATACCTGTGCTCAATTGAAATCCACTAAGCTGATGAACAGCATATAGCCCTCCTCATTAGAATCTCAATCTAATTTACCCTCTGAAACACATTTTTAATTAATTTTTACCTTTGTTAGTGGATTCATACAATGCACAAAGCATTCCTATGAAATTCACTAATTAATCTCCAGAATTTATTTATTTTTAATTCGATTTATTATCTACTTCGATTCAAATATACACACAAAAAAAGAAAAAGTTTGATTATATAAATTGTTTTCCGATAACCAGATTCCATTTAAAATATATTTTTAATTAAATTAGATATTTTTCCCCACCTGCATTATCATACATTTTAACAAACTCTGTTGAAACATTTGATAATTAAAAAAAGAAGATTCAAAATTACTTATCTATTAAAATGTACTTGCCTTTAGACTTTTCTTAAATTTGGAACAAAGGGTTTGTAGAGAAAAATATCTAGTACAACTTTTGATTTAAAATTACCTATATGCTGGATTTTTAAATATTACCATTTCCTTTTACAAGCATTTAACAAAAAAATTTATAAATACAAATTACACATAAACATCTTTGCGTTTATAAAAAAAAATGAACATAAAATAATAATAAAAATAAATTATAAGCATATAGCTAATATGCTGATATTTCACATTATAAGCTTTAAATATTGGCTATATGACTTGATTAAAATTTATATAGATGGTATACACATATGTTTAATGACTTTTATTATGTATTTTAGGCCATTTTATTATGTAATACCATCTTATGCTTAGCCATATGAAGTATGCCTGTCATAATAATAAATAAAAATATTTTAAAAGTATGAATATATTATATATATTGAGATGGTTATATGCATCATGAATTACAACAACATATATATATATATATATTGTGCCAAGGCCAAATTGGCACATGTATATAAAATAATTTTGTCTAAAAAAAAATTATTTATTATTAAAATCTTTTATAAAAGAGTTTGAAAAAAAAAATAGAAATTAATTGATTAAAAGGGGAGAGGGGGAGTTTTGTTTAGAAAAGATAAAACTAAGAGTTCATAAAAGTTAAAGAGTGTTATTATTATAAATTAAAAGTTTCAAAATATAAATCTCTTTTCATTCGAATTGAATAAAAAAAAAATAGTATTAAAACTAGTTTTGATGTGTAGAGTAAAATTATATATGTGCGTGCGAATGTAAAATAAATGTGTCAGTATTAAATATTATAAATAAATGAAAAATATATTTAAAAAAAAACACAGTGGTGCGCTACTAATTAAAGATATGAAAACAACACATTTTGAAATAGCTACTACTAATTAAACAATCAATCAAAACTCACATCATAGGATTAGTTATCAATGAAATTTCAACAACACTAATTTGCCGGAGGATATTAAAACAAAAAACACTTTGCAGATATAAATAGCTAGATTTTTATCAGAGTTCAGTTTTTATTCAGTCTAGTTTCCAGTGACAGTCTTGTTTCTGTTCAGATAACAATTTCTATTATGTATTCAGAAACAAAAATGCATTGTTGAGCAGCTTTTGGAAATATACGCTCATGCTTCAGCCTTTTTGTCCAACAAGATCATCAAAACCTGCCTGTGAAATAATGTCTGCATAACAACTCAGAAATCCTCAGTCAAATGTTCAACTGTCTTCAAGAATAAAACCAATGGTTTTGCATAAAATCTCTTCAAGAAACGTCCAAATCTAACCGGTTAGATATAATCCATCAGAAGTAGCAGAAGCAGCCAACAACAAGCAATATCCACATTCCAAAAATCCTAGGTAAACATTTATTTATTATCATTTATACGTAGTAGCCACCACTGTAATTCATAAATATTCAACATTCAAATTATATGAACTCTATCATACATAAAATGAACTATTGATATGTGTGTTTAAGTTTCAAATGCTATTAATGCTTTATTATTATATTTGTGAATGATATATGAGTTAATATGTGCGTGATCATTATATCAGTGTTATTAGTTAAATTAGATAAATAAATGTTCTACTATTAAAATCTACAAGAATATTTAAACTAGTTTAGAAATGTTAATTTAGAATGTGTGTGTATTATATTAGATTTATAAAGATGTTTAAATTTAGTTAATAAATGTTGGGTAATAAATTATCTTTAAACTTAATTAATGTTGATTAAAATAAATTGTCTTCAAACTTAAACTTTATTTGTCGGTCAATTCTTTTTACCAACCTTTTATTAATTCTTTCCACCACTAATTTTGTATAACTTTGTTATTGAATTAAAATTAGGCTGAGCTAGTTTTAGGGAATGTTTCGAGCACTGGATTATGAGCCTACTGCCCGAATACATTAGTCCTTGGACTAGCTGGTGCCCCGGGGTTTACTCCAAAACAAATAAAGTATTTGGATAGTAGGGGTTTGAATCTAGCAGCCGAGATGGGCCATTGTTGATATTTAAAGCTATCAATAAGAGCTCCCATTTTGCTCGAACATACTGGTTCATTCACGTAACCTTTATAAGATTATTAATGTATTATGAAGGAGTTTGAAACCGGTCAAAACTTATATATGTATAAGTAAGTGGTTTCAACGGTTCAACCCGGTACAATATATATATAAAGTTGAAAGGAAAAGTAGAAATAAACACAAAGAAAAAAATTTTGTATTTTCTATATTACACTGGAATAACAATTAAAGATTAAATAATTTTGATTTAAAAATAATTATTATAAATTAAATATTTACAGAGTTTTTTTATTAATTCTTATTTGAAATTAATACAAGCATGTTTTCATGCTACAATAGATATACTGGTAATTATAAAATTCCACTAACTATTTCTATTACAGAAATTTTTTTAATTGAAGCTTGTATAACATATTTTCATAAAAATCCTACAAAGTTGTTTTTGAAAGGATTAAGGTGAATTGAAAAAAGAGTCGTTAACTTTTTTCAATCAAGATAAAGAAAACTTTTAATTACGGTTTGTTTTAAATCCACCTGACTAAAAATGTTAGAAAAAATATTTTTTTAGAGATGATGACAAGATTACTACTACTATGACATTATAACTGAAGGCAAGAGACAGAATGGACCCAGCTGTGGCTGCCAATGTATTGATGGTAGAGTTTGAATTCACATGGAGGCAAGGTCCAGCTTTTATGTGGTTCATGGTTAGTATTTTAACAGGTCACCCTCAGTATCAATTACAATGTATGCACAAATAGATATGTTTAAAAATTAATATGTAGATCTCACGGGATAATGAATATAAATCTATGGCTGTTTAGCCACCATAACACCCATTAGCAGTATTTGAACACTGTCTACTGTATTAAATTCAAATATGAATCCAATTTTCTTGAGGAAATTTTATAAGTAGAACTTATATATATATATCATGCACATATCCTATATCAGGAAATGAGTTAGGAATTTTCCACATTGGCCACTATTTTATCAGTAAAAAAAAATCTTTTTCAGAAAAAGTGTATTTATGAGTGTTGGGTAGCAATTGACTTCATGAGCCAATCTCACTAATACAGTGAGAATTATACTTTTCTCTAATATTCTAGATGGTCTTCAAATACTTCTAATCAGATGCCTGATCATAGATAGCTCATTCTCAGGGCTGGGAGGAAACCTATCAGATGAATGGAGATATACAGTGAAATTTGTATATATGAACAATCTTATCCCCCTCTTTCTATGGCTCACAAACTAGAATGTATATAATTTAAAATTAGCTGCTTTGACACCCCCCCTCTGAGCATTCATTCCATTAATAAGCAATAAGAAAATGTCATTGAACTTAAGATTCAAATTTAAAATATATTTAATATAGGTGCCTACTCATAGAGGATGTATTTAGTTAGTTTTGAGAGGTATATTGGCAGGAAAAAAGAAATATGCAAGCATAAATGATAAATCTATTCACTAATATTCAATAAATTATTACGGTTTCAAAGTAAGTACATGATTTTATTCTTTCTTATTTTATTAAATTAAATATTCATAAAAGAAAAAATATAGACTTCACATATCAAAATCTAACATAAAAGAGAAACAATATTTACTAAATATAATAGATCATATAGTTTAATAAATATTTTTAACAATGAATAAGCATTTTTAAGGATGACTATATGCAATTCTAAGTTCACTTAATGCAAAGAAAATTATATTTATCTTTGGGAACCCAGAATTTTAATAAATATAAGTTTTTTTTCCATGTAAGCATACATTGTTCTGAGTTTGTAATCCAAAAGAATAATTTTTTTTTGTTGGAGAAAGGAAAATGACTGCTATTGACATAAGTCTGGCATGAGCATCCATTTGGTGGTATTGACTGGAAACAATGAATAACGATAGTCATTAACAAATATTTTAATGCGAAGTTTGATCAGCATCTGATGTTCAACATTTTTCTTTCCTCTCTGGGTTATTTTGGGCAGTGGATCTGCAAGGTCTTTGAGGTTCTCATGTGGGCAGACAGTGAGCAGGAACATCTATATGCTTAAAGCATGGAGGGATAGCCCTACCTATATCTGGTTTTTATCCCATCATTAGGATCATAGACATTTCCAATATATTGATATCAAAGAAAAATATTTTTACTGCAATTTGGTTACTTCAGCGAATTTCAATAGTTTGTTATAACAACAAAAGCATAGCCGTAAAAATTAATACAAAAAAATACATATAGTTTTTTTTTTAAAAAAAAGTCTTCTGTTCTCTATGGTTTCGATTTTCTAATTAATTTTTTTTTATCTCCCAAGTCAGTTTATCAGCATTTCTTTCTCTGGAATGCTTTTAACATTTTTATTTTTGGTTTCTTGGTCCACGGTACATTCAATAATGATTTCTTGAAATTTAGAGAAGCTAAGTACTATAACAAATAGCAAATTATTGCCTAGAGGTATATATATATAGAAATGTCATTTTGTTACCCTCATTAAAATAAGACATATGATAAAACAAAAATACATATTTAAAACAAATAATAATAAAAATATAAAAATAATATATTTGCATATAAATGTATCTCTCAATTACTACTTTTTATAACATATTTCTAAATATGTTCCAAAACAAATAATTATATTTTCTCCCTTTTTTTATGAAAAAATAATTTTTAAATTTAATCCTCTCCCTGACATATATATGTCACTCCTGTATATAATAGTCAGACATATAGGAACTATGATTACTCAGGGCAGTTTAAACCTAGCTACTGTTATAATACCCCCCATTGGAAAGACTTCAAAATGAGGTCAACTTATTTTGTGGGCTAAAAAAATCCCTGTTATAGCACAGGGTTTTAAAGCCCTAGTATTGTAAGACCCTTTAATTTCTGACCCAATGTCTACCCAAAATGCATTGTTTCCCTGGAGCCATACAATAGCAAATGGGCCCTTATAGAGATTACAAAACTTTTGGCAAATGAACTTCCCAGAGTCACTATGTGGTGTTTTCACCATTACCTTGTCTCTATTTGGAAGTGGTGTCATGTACCCACTGACCTTTTATTCCTATTTTGACTCCTTTTCATAAGAGTCTGGTAAGATTGAGATCTATCAGCTTCTACATATATTGGGGTCTTTTCACTCTGGCAAGAGGGTTTTTAATAATCAAGGAACATGTTTTCATAAATACAGCCATATTAGGGTAAACTCGGTCAATTTGTTGACAAATCAATTGATATAATTGATGACCTGCAGAACTTGCTTGACCCAACCATGATGGTTCATTGGAAAATAGGTTCAAAATAGCTGACCTTAAACCTGCAGGACCCTCTCACACAGGTGTGACTGTGGATTATAAATGAAATCAACACTAGCTTGATTCCCTGTCATACCCATCTACACCATTCCCTTGATATGAATGGAGTACCATGATCTTATACTAAAACTTTTGGTTTTTCCACCTTAGGAAAATGGTTATTTTCTAGCACCTTTATGGTGTTCTTAATATTTGCCTGGGGTATCAGGTACTCAGCTGTGAATTTCGAAAATAGATCATATACCATGATGAGATAACTTTTTCTGTTAAAGGCAGGCAATGGACCATATGGACCATTTCCTGGGACTTTGTTGGGATTATGGAAGTCATAGGCATTACATAACTTCTATTAGCTGGCTTTGCCTTTTGGCATATTTCACATTGACCTACGATGGCCATAAATTTTAGTGTGCATTCTGGGCTAACAAAACTAGTCCCAGAGCAAATGCTCACTTTTGGATGTGCCATAATGATCAGAGAGTTGGTGTATGTGGGTGATAGCAGCATCCCTCATCTGATGTGGTAAGATGGGCTTTCACTCCTCTTGGCTCTCATAAATTTTGTAATATAGATTGTCTCATTTGGTAGCATCCTGTCTTAGCCCATTGTTCACTTCTCTAGCTGCTCAATCAATATCTTCAGTTGTCCATCTTTCTGTTGGCAGTGGAATAGTTGGGTTAGGTCTTGTTCCACTGTTTTGTTTATTCTCAGGCTTAAACTGTCAATATACAGGTTCTCTCCAGTCAAATGCCATGGGTGGGATTGAGTGGGGTTATGATTCATATGTCAGGCATGATGTTCTATGACCCTTTGCAATGTTTTATGGTATAGACATAATCTTGGAGATATAGACTCCAGCAAATCAGCTACTTTTGGTCAAGTAGCTGTGATTCAAAAACTCCATGCTTTTACAGTCAGTAATGATAACCACTTTTGATCCCAATAAGAATGTACTGAACTTCTGAAATGCCCAGATGATCATGAGGACTTTATTTTCAGTAGTGATATAGTGAAGCTCGGGTCACTTAAGCAATCAGCTTATAACCCTTAGAGACCTGAACGGCCATTTTGAATTCCCAGAAAAAATTACAGGACATACAATTTTAAATGAAATGTCTAATTTATTTCAATAAATAAATATATATATATATACATTTTTATAAAGTGCAAATATGAAAAAATGTAATGAAGCTGATAAAGTAGTCATTACCACAAAAAATAAAAAAAGGATATTTTTCACATTTTTAAAATTTTTATTTTTATATTGGTTCACAAACTCTCAATTTTGAAATGTATAACCTAAAATTACAATTTCGCAGACAGCTTCATCATATTCGTCATAAAATGCAGAAAAAAATAATATATAACATGACCTACCTGAGTTACAGTTTGTTGGTGTAATGTGGCAAAAGGTGACAATTTCAGTTTCGCTTTTTTACTAACCAGCCTATATGTTCAATTTTTGCAAGCAGTTGTTTTTCTAGGCCCTCTATGCGGGATATCTATTAGTAATGCAAGATTTTAGTGTGGATCAAAAAAAAATAACAGTAATAACTTTAGTAAAGTGAAAGTTATGGGGGTAAAAAATAATTATCATATTATTGGAATATCATGGGAGAAAGGGTGAGCTAAATTATGCATTATTTCATAGGAGACCATAATAGCAAAGTATGCTTCAAAGTAATTAAAAACTTATCTACAATGAAATGAATAAAATCATAGTAAATTCTAAGTTATGAGTGTAAAAAATACTTACTATATTATTGGAATATCATGGGAGAAAGGGCGAGCTAAATTATGCATTATTTCATAGGAGACCATAATAGCAAAGTATGCTTCAAAGTAATTAAAAACTTATCTACAATGAAATGAATAAAAACATAGTAAATTCTAAGTTATGAGTGTAAAAAATACTTACTATATTATTGGAATATCATGGGAGAAAGAGCGAGCTAAATTATGCATTATTTCAGAGGAACCATAATAGCAAAGTATGCTTCAAAGTAATTAAAAACTTATCTACAATGAAATGAATAAAAACATAGTAAATTCTAAGTTATGGGTGTAAAAAATAATTACTATATTATTGAAATATCATGAGGGTGAGGGTGAGCTAAATTATGCATTATTTCACAGGAGACCATAATAGCAAAATATGTTTCAAAGTAATTAAAAACTTATCTACAATGAAATGAATAAGAACAGTAAATAAAATAAAATAAATAACCCAAAGGAATTACAAGCAATTATTATATATCAGTGGGAGATGATGATGATGACTGTTGATTCAGCATTGGGAGGCATTGTAAATTATTTAGAATACCAAAAAATCAATCTCGGGTCATAACTCTAGCAAGTTAGCAAGTACCGGTTGATGCAAATATTCATTTTTAGACCAAATAAATTTTAGTTTTGGTATGTGTGATATAGTACAAACATGAATAATCATACCAAAAAATGCATTCAACTCAGCGGGTGATAGACCAACCCACTTCGGTAATGCCTTCCACTCTGAAACATACCTATTGCTTTCAGTGCAAATATATAATTTTGTATAAAAAATAAATGAAATAGATCAGCTGCAAATATATAATTTTGTATAAAAAATAAATGAAATAGATCAGGAATTGAATACTCACGGCTAATGGTGAAATATGACGAAACCTCAGAATCAAACACAAACAAAAAAGTCTTTGTCAGAATCAATCAAAATTATGTTCAGCGGTGAAAGAAGCCATTTGTGCGGTTATTTTTGTTTATACCTTGATAAAATCTAGAAAGAAAAAAAAAGGTACTTTACAAAAATTGCTATAAAAAATCTAATTTTCATCGCACAGAAAAATTTTTTAGATGTACATAACGATAGAAAAATGTAGGAGAGAAAGAAAATAGACCCATAACTGTGACATATACAGTTTGCGCGCTATTGCAGTCGAAATTGCAAACTTTTTTTTTTGCAGAAAAAAGCGGTTTTCGTTTCTAAAGGGATAAAGTGCAATATCCCCACCTGATTATCATTCTGTATCTGAGATAGTGTGACCCCTAGCCCTTACCCACTGCTATCCATTTGTATGATGAATGGGGGAAATGGGGAAAGCCAATATGACTTGTTTCTTGAATCCCCTTTTTATCTCCTCAAATGATTTCTTATGATCTTGAGCCCATTTCCAGGGGCCATTCTTCCTTACGAGCTTGACCAAAGCATCTGTTCTGTGAACCCCTTGTAGAACCTGTTATAAAAATTGCAGAGTCCCAGGAACAATCGAATTTGCTTCCCAGAGTTAGGTTTAGAAAATTCTTTAATAGCTAGGACCTTGTCTGGGTGGGTGTTTGATCCCTTGAGTACCCATCACATGGCCTAAAAATATGATTTCATCCTTACATAATATGCTTTTTTGAAACATAACATCCTTTTTTTAAATTAACCTTAATTCCTTTTTAGACATTCTTTGAAAAATAACTACATTCTTAAAATGTTCCTTGATGGTTGATGATGTCACTAATATGTCATCTATATACTGACCAACTTTTTACCTTCTCCAATAATACTTGGTCCAAGCATCTCAACAATCCCACACTGCTGTTTATTAGACCAAATGATACAGTTAAACTGATAACAATAACCATCATATCTACAGGCAGTGTATTTCTAGTCTTCAGGATGGAGTTGGATTTGCTAGTAACTGGTTGTCAAGTCAAAAGTTTAATATTTTCTTTTCCTTAAATCTAACCATTCCTGCATAGGTGGTGGGATATTACAATCTGGGATCATTATTCAGTTCAGTTATGTCCAAACACAGTCTGACTGACCCATTTTTACAACCACCAGAAGATTACAATATGGGGAGGAACACTTCAAAATAATTCCCCACTCTACCATTTGGTCAATTTGTTGCTTAACATTGTCCTGGTATTGATGTGGAATTGGTATGACCTAGACTGGAAAAGGCTGATCCTGGTTTATCTTAATCCTTTGTATGAACCTTTTAATTACACCAGGTACATCTGAAAAAATAGAGCATACTTTCCACAGTATGCGCTGCTCATCTCCATTGGCCACCTTTGCCTTCTGAATCTTTTTTGTTATCACCCTGTTCATTAGATCTTCCTTGACATTTATGACCCCTATTGAATTGTATAGGTCCAGCACCAGAAATTTAATTATTTCTCCTTCACATGTGACTTTTTTCCTTTCATAGTCCAAAATACATTTGTATTTGTGTAGGAAATTAGACCCTAATATGGCCTCATGTATCAGGTCCTTCATAATAAGAAATACATAAATGAAGGATTTCCCATTTAATCTGCAAGTCTGCCCACATCTGCTTGGGTTATACCTTCACCCTCTTATTATTTGCCATTGTTACTTCTGTGGCCTTCAATGGAAGGCTCATATGTAAGATTGTTTCCTCACCAGTTTATTATATAGTATTACTGATATGACAGAAATCTGACTAACCAAATCTTATGAGAATTCAATACAAATATTTGGGTAATCCTGTTGAACATAGCATCGTACCCTGTCTTCCTATGAACACATCAAATTCCCCACGTTTCCTTTTTTCCTGGTGTAACAACTCTCCTCTCTTTTCTTCTGCCATATCTGTTTGGCATTTGTCCATGAATTGTTTGTCTCCAACCCACCACCTTTGCTCATGTATTTCAATTTGACTTAGCATTATGCTGTCAGTTTCTTTAGCTGATCTACAACCTCTAATCCCCAGCAAGAATCATTCCCAATTGCAAATTTTGATATACCATTCTTATGATCTGATTTTCAAATAGTTGACAGCTCTCTAATGCCTTTATATTGGCCACTTGCCTTTGATGATTCATAGTTTAATATTCTGCTGCTGTTCCTTTGCCTAAAACATTTTCAAGGTGGTTTCATACTACTGGAATGTTTGGGGTTGATATAAGATTGAATCCCACTGTTTAATATTCTCCTGTTGTTCCTCTGGCAAAAAATTTTCAACATGATTTCATTCTTCTGTAATGTTTGGGGTTGATGTAAGATTGAATCCCACTATGTTTTGGCATACTCTTGGAATATGCACTGATTACTTTGCATTCCTCCAGCATTCCATATCTCCTAAAGTATTTTGTAAACTGTCAGTATATTGTCTCAGCCTCTTTTCCTCCTGTCCTCTGAATACCTTTAATCCCCTCTATCTCCTGTAATTTTTCTATCATCATATCCATCATGCCTGTCTCACTTGCTTTATCTCTGATGTCCTGATCTATCTTGTTTTTCTTTTTTTCTCACGAATATATTTTTATTTATTTCTACTTGTATGTTTTCTATAACTCTAGGAAACACAAACTTTTATTTCTGAGTGAAATAATATCAAAATGTATCATTTTACTTTTCTCTTTATAATGTGACAGGCTCACCACCCCAGCTCACAAAGTATTATGCTAAATGCCAGTTGCCCTACTATTGAACCTCTAATCCTCACTCCTATTTTCTCCCCTATCTGGTTCTTTATTCCTTAACACAACAGTAATAAGACAAAACAAATCCAAAAAATAATTTCTTACTAACCTGCCATTCTCCTACTTTTGCAGCTCTATTTGTTGGGAAGCCATTTTAACAGATGACTCTCAGTATCAATTATAATGCCTACACAAAATAGATGTTTAAAAATGGATATGTAGACCTCATGGGATAACGAATATAAAACTATGGCTGTTTAGTCACCATAACACCATGTGCATATCCTATGTAAGGTTTTGATTTAATAATTTTCTGCAGTGGTCAGTATTCCATCAGTAAAACAAAAAAATCTTCTGAAAAAGGTATATTTATGAGCATCAGGTAGCAACTGACCTCAAATGCCAATCTCACTAATATAGCAAGAATTATACTTTGCCAATCTCACTAATATAGCAATATTAATCCTTTCCTTAATATTCTAAATGATCTTAAAATATCTCTAATCAGGGGCCCAATCCTAGCTAGCTCAACCTCAGGACTGGGAGGAAAATCTGTCAGATGAATGGAGATATATGGTGAAATTTGTGTATATGAATGATCTTTTTCCATTCTTTCTATGTCTCTCAAATTAGATTGCGTATAATTTAAAATGGGCTGTTTTGACTTTTCTTTCTCTGAGCATTCATTCCATTAATAAGTAATAAAAAAATTTTCATCAGACTTAAGGTTCGCGTTTAAAATATATTTAATATAGACACCTACTTGTATAGGACATATTTACCTAGTTTAAGAGGTTTGTTGGCAGGAAAAGAGAAATAGGCAAGCATAAATGATAAATTTATTCTATAAATGATTATGTGAAAGAAAAGTCATACAATACAGTTTAATAAATATTTTTAACAATGAATAAGCATTTTTGAGGGTAATGATATGTAATTCTAAGTTGACTTAATGCAAAGAAAATTATATTTACCTTCAAAAACCTGGATTTATTAAAGATAAGCTAGCTTCAACTTAAGCTTATATCATTCTGAGTTAGTAATCCAAAAGAAATATATATTTTTTTGTTGGAGAAAGAAAAATGTCTGCTATCACATAAGTTCTGCATGAGCATTTATTTGGTGGCATTGACTGGAAACAAAGAATAATGTGATGACAGAGATTAATGAATATTTTAATGGAAATTTGATCAGCACTTGAGGTTCAACATTTTTCTTTTCCTCTCTGGATTATTCTGGGCAGTGGATTTGTAAGGTCCTTGAGGGCCTCATATGGCCAGGCAGTGAGCAGGAACAGCTATATACTTAGAGTGTGGGGTGATAGCCATACATGTATCTGGTTTTTACCCCATCATTAGGATTGTAGATATTTTCAATAATTGGATTTCAAAGAAAAACATTTTCTATGCAATTTGGTTACTTCAGCAAATTTCAATAATTCATTAGAACAAAGCACAGCTGTAAAAATTAATACAAAAAAAATACATTTTGTTTTTAAATGTCTTCTGTTCTCTCTGACTTTCTAATTAATTTTTTTTATCTTCCAAGTCAGTTTATCAGAATTTCTATCTTTTTTTCTTTCTTTCTCTGGAAATCTTTTAACATTTTTATTTTGGGTTTCTTTGTCCACAGTACATTCAATTATGATTTCTTGGAATTTAAGTACTGTAACAAATAACAAAGAATTGCTTAGAGGGATATATACCAAGTCTTTTCATTACACTCATTAAAATAAGACATGATAAAACAAAAATGTACGTTTAAAACAAGTAATAATAAAAAAATAAAATATATTTGCATATTTTTATAACAACATATTTCTAAATATGTTCCAAAACAAATAATTATATTTTTTTTCTTTTTTTTTTTTTTAAAAATTTAAACCTCCAAACGATTTACAACCTCTCTCCAATAATCAAACAACAGATCTAACCCCAGCTAAACATCTCAAATCTTCTGAAAAGAAGTGGAAAACTATGGACCCTCAACATCTATTCCCTTGGAACCATTGGAAGACACCCCAAGAAATTATACCCCCTTTTCAATTTTGAATGACTGCCAACAATTTCTACCGATCCTTTCCTCTCTTTCTCAGGTGCCCTCTGAGAAAGCGGATGCTGCAGAAGACCCAAATGACATTGGTTGGGAAGATTCATCCAGTGACTCAGAGCTGCTCATCGAAGAGACATAAAACTAGATTGTTATGAACTGTAAAATCACTGGAGTCAATGTCCATGGTATCAACTCATTAAGTAGAGCCTATGCTTTTAAAACTGGATTGCCCTCAACTCCCTGCATATATTCCTAATGGGAAAGACTAAATACCATCAGAACACTGATCATAAAATCCTATCATTGCTTTCGTCACTAAGTTATACCAGATTTTCTATTGGCTTCTGGAGGAATTGGCATCCTGGTTAATAATGCAATACCCTCCAATAGCTTTAATCTTCTACTGTTAGACACCAACATGGTTATGATTGAGGTTGACTACTGGGGCTACCCTATTATCATTGCCTATGTGTACACGGCCAATGACACAACTCAATATTACAACATAATCCATATGCTAAATGCCATCAGCAGCAACAGAACTAGTCTGACAATCCTCTTGGGAGATTTCAATACCATACACCAAAACTTTAACACTAGATTCATCCATCACTTAAATCAAAGACTGATGTGCGGAGAGGGCTTTTTTCCCCCAGGTGCCTTCTCCCTTTACACCAGAACTCCAAGATCCCTGATTGACCTGATATATTATACACCAGACTTTCACTTTTACATTGATGCAGCTTTGGTTCCTGTCTCTGTCTCAGATCATATGGCACTAGTTATCCATCTAGAAGCTGTTGCAGCTCCAATGCCTGCTGTGGGACCCAATAGAACTATGTGTATGGTTACAAAGTCCAGCATGATAGAAGCCATAGTTTCTGAGGGCTACATTTATTTCTGAAAGATCAACATCCTTTCCCTTCCAGCTGAAGAAGCCTGGTTCACATACATCAGTATTCTCCAATCCATTCTAAACCATCACACCAGGAAAATTAAAGGCCCAAATAGCCTACTCAGAGACCTCACAGACATTGAAAATCAACTACAAATGCTGCAACAGAATCATTCCAATATAGAAGTTATCTTATCACTTAAAACCCTTTACTGTATTAAACAAAAATTATTCACAGAATATATATCCATCAGGAGGTCTAAATTCTTCTTGTCTCAACAACATTGTTGGACTAAAGGGAATGTCAAATGGGCTCTTGGGACAAATAGACAACAAGTTACCCCAACAATTACTAGTAATGGCAACACACTCATAGGTTATCCATCCTATGATGTTACTCATCAGTCAGCACCATCAACAATTTATGCAAGCAGATAGTCCTCCTTTTGAACTAGACTGGCTGGAAGCTGGGGGTCCAGATGAGCATGGCATCACAGAAGCTCAACTTAAAAAGAAACGTATGTCTCTCTTGGATAGCATTTATCCAGGACTACATGGCATATATAAGTTCCTTTTAAACCACCTAAGCCAGTTTACAGTTCCCATCATGGTCAAAATGATTGAACTCTTAGCCACTGGACACAGAAATATAGCTGATCTATATCCAGTCACACCAGTGCTTTTTTTGAAAAAAACAAAAACCACTCACTGATCTAACCAGTATTTGACCAATCTCCATGACTCTATTGCTGATCAAGATAATGGAGTCAGTCATCAAGGATCAAATTCAACCTATAGTTCTTTAACACATTTCTTCTAATCAATATGGGGGAAAAGATTCCTCCACCTCACATGCTATGGCTAACATTATGGCTCTCATTGATTATATCAGAATACAAAATAAATCTAAACCCATTACTGTCCAGTTGGATATCACTGTAGCTTTTGATTCAGTGCACATAGACATCCTTCTGAATCTGCTGGCCGAGTATGATATTCCAGCCACCATTATACAGATAATCAGCAATCTATTAAGCAACAGAGAAATCTGTCTCACTGGATGGCCAGCTCACACCAGGCTTCAAACCTTTTAAATCTCTCCCTCAAGGTTCCCCCCTCAGTACTCTATGCTTCACAGTTTACATAAATTCTCTATTGATGGATATTGAAAAAAATCTCCTGGGTGTTTCATTCCATCCATCAATAAACACCTCAACTCATTTGCCTACATAGATGACATCATAATTGTTCTACCTACCATAAAATATCTTCCTTAACCACAATCCACTTTAAATCGATATTCTACATAATATCATTTACAAATAAATCACAGCAAATCAGCTATCTGGCAGATAAAGTCAGGAAAACTATATTGCCAAGCCACAAACATTCTTGGAGTTTCCCATCTTCAAATCCTCAATGGCAATGGCCAGAGAAATACAGGACGTTATCCTCCAAACAACAGAGCACATCACCACATCTCTCTCTAGAATCTATCTCTCACTATATGGAAAGGTAGGCCACCTCAATATGACAATATTACCAAAAATTACATATTACCTGCCCTTCATCAAACTAACCAAACAGTTTCAGAACAAAATTAATCGCCTATGCACCAAACTCTTCTGGAGAGGGAAAACTGTGGCCATCAGCCTCTGACAAATTCAGTTGCCTCAGAGGTTCAATGGTTTGTCTTTCCACTCTATTCAAGCAGCCATCTTCCAAAAAACACACAATACGTTTCACAATTTAATACATTCCTTTGGATATAACATCACTGAAAAGATTTCCCCAACAGAATGACCCCCACCAAGAAAATGCCGTGGATATCGTCCCTTATCAATCTTCTAAGTCAATACAAACCAATCATGGACACCAATCTCAATGTTAAAATCACCTTGTAGGATGCGTACCACCCAATCAACCCACACCCACAACCACCCGAAAGTAGCCTCAACCTCACAAACCAAAAATTAATTACTCACTTTAAAAGATGATGTCTGGAGCCCAAGTATCTGGACTTCATCATCAAAATTAACCTTAGCACACTTCCCACAAAGTGGTTCTGTTTTACCAAAGAGGTAACTCCAACATTGATCCAACCTGCAGTTTATGTTCTCATAAAGAGAAAAACATAGAGCACTTCTTATATCGCTGTCCAAGCTTTAAAATGGTCAGAGATATAGTCTTCACCAACTCTAATATCAGACCAGACCTAATTCTCTCACCCATAAAAGCGATCCACACTGAAACATTTGCTATTATTAGACTATCCATTTTTATTCTCTATGCAATCTGGGTAGTACGCTGCAAGTTGATAATGGAACTGCCCTGCCTAGACCCAGATCCGTTGTTCTGCAAAACAATAAAGGAAATCAGGAAAAGAGATGAACTCATCTCTCCCAAAAAATCCTTTGAGGACACTTGGAACCTATTCACCCTCCCAACTAATAACAACAGAACAATAAACATGCTGGCCTACTAAACCATTCATAAGATCTCTCAGAACTTAGCATAACCTCATTTAACTTTGTATATATCCTTTCCAATTTGTACACAAAGTAATTAATAAATATATTTTTGAAACAAAAAATTTTAATCTATTTCTCTCTCTGACATATATATGTCAATTCTCATATATAATAGTCAGACATATTGAAGCCAATTTATAAAAACTATGCATACCCAGGGTAGTTGATGGATGCTATTAAATTCTGTTGGAATAGGGTTTAAACACAGCTACTGTTACAGTATATATGTATGTTTTAGATAGCATAGACTCTGGAGGGAGCTCACTGCAGGCCAACAGTTACCAAATTATAACTTTGTCAAAGATGACAGTAAGCCATTCTACAGTTTTAGAAGGCACCAGTTTACCCAGAGATTCCATCAGCTTGCTGAAATACTTTATACATATACTTTTTTATCTTATCTATATACAGAAAGGAATACATAAAGGTACTACATCATATATATAAAGTACAACTGGTAAATAGGATGTGATATATGTTGAGAATGATACTATTTTAAATAATTTTTTGAAAATGACTGTTAAAACCTCTAATTTAAAAGTAAAACTAGTAAATAATTTATGCTTGAATTAAAAATCTAAAGCAAAAACATTGATTCATAAATGATTTTATTTTGAAAATTATAAAAAAAACCTCTGAAAATCTTATTGTAAATGAAAAACACTGGATAAGGATTTTATGCACAAACCTTCCTGCATTCATTGATTATGAAAGCTTTGACGTTGGTGGCACTACTATCTGGAGTGTTTAGTACTCTAAACAGAAGGTGTCAGTGTATGAAATCGTGACCATGTAATGTTTTGATGGTTTTATGCCTATCCTGCCCATAGGGTAATGGTGACTGTGGTTTTTTGAAAAGCCAAAGACACCAAAATGTAAGATGCAAAAGTGAGTTCACATCTATATGACTATACAAGTGAATGAGCTTGGGTAGAGAAACATTTCATCTTGGGATACTAGCTTTATAGTTATCCAAATAGGTAAAAGATGGCTGCTAGAGAGTTGCATTTGATTCTAAGATCTAGGTGCAGTGGTGTCAAATCCAAGGCCCCTCACTGATGAAATCAACCGGCTAGAAACTAGGGGTGTTGGGTGAGTAGGCATTGGATAGGGCTTTTATGCACAGATCTTCCTGCATTCATTGGTTATAAAAGCTTGCACTTGGTGGCATTACTGTATGGAGAGTTTGGTATTCTTAAGAACCAAAAATCAAAGGGTTTAGAAAAACTTTTATGAAGGTCTTTCAAAGAAGTAATATTTAAAAAAAAGTAGAAAGAAAAACTTTTTTTAGCATTAGAAATAATGAATTAATTAATAATTTTGATTCATAGCATCTATTTTTATATATATACACACATACATGTGCACTTATGTATTATTAAAAAATGAATTTTATTATTAGTTTATCTCAATTCTGATATGTAATTTTAGCTCATACAGCATGTCTGTGCTTATGTAGATGAATGTCATGTAGATACATGTTAAAATTAATTATGCTTTATGGATTATTAAGATGAATTTTTGAATTTTATTATTAGTTTATCAAAATTCTGATATATAATTTTTTATACAGGCACATCTGTGTGCTAAAATATGTGTATTATATAAACTGATTGAGATATTTGTAAATCAGAATGCAGCATACTCAAAAAACCTTATTTCATTTTATTGTTTCTAATTAATAAATTTATATTATGTCAAAGCTATTCCAGTGAATTTACTCAATCATAAAATAGTTTTAAAATATTATATGTCTGTATTATATCTTTTGCTCACAGTAACAGTTATAGGGTTTTTGCTCACTGAGCTGGATTCATGTATAAGGGGATTATGTTTAATGTTATGAACATCCAGATGATGATGATTTCATTACTTCTCTAATGCTGGATGGTACAAAGGGCACATTCTTTAAAATCCATTCACTACATTTCACTTTAATTATTTATTTAGAAATTAAGTTTGTAGTTGACCAGTACATTAATGGTACTAAATGACCAGAATATTGATGCTTATCAGCATGTTATAGTATTCAGCATTATTTTTTTAATTGTTGTATTTTAACAGAGTAGCACCCAAGTATGTGCATCCAAATTAGTGTTTATATAAGCTGTACCAAAGCTAAATAATTACCCTGGTCTATAGTAGACCCATTTCAAAACCAATCGCAACATTGCCTGCTGATTTATTTTTATTGTTGATCATTCATGATGACGAATGATTACTGCTTTTGTGTAGTGCTGGTGAATTTATAGTTACTTATAGTAGTTAGTTCTGTGCTGATCTCTCGTGCCTCATGCTCATTTCTCATACCCATTTCTCATTATCATTTAGTTTTTAATTTTATATTTTGTATTATTTAGGAGGGATAATGATGGTTTTCCATCACCCAGGTTTACCTTTGGATTTGTATTGTTGCAATATATTAATAAGAAGAAAATCTTTTCTATCTTTTTATTGCTTTGGTAAATTAAATTTAAGCAAACTGATAGATTCAATAGTTTTCTACAAAAGAATGAAATATACTTTTCTCCCCATTCTTCATTTAAAAGGTAGACATAAAAAATATAGTTTTTTGATAATAAAAGGTATTTTTAGTTTTTTTTATACTATTCAACTAAAATATTATTTAACTTTTAATAGTAGAATATATACCATTTTCCATATATTTACATAGCAACATTACTCTGTATTTCTCCAACAAAGAAACTATTATAAGTTAATGGAGAAAACTTGTTTATTCTCAGAATTATCAATTAATAGTAATTGATAGTTTTCTGACAACATCAAAAAAATAAAGTTATCTTTTCACATTGATATAAATTTTAAATATACAACTCCCTGAAGAAGATTAATGATTATTTGTAGGATAATAAGACTATTTTTCTACATTCTAACACCTTTAAAAATAGCTTTCAAAATTTAAATCCCTAAAAGAACTTGGGTTTGAAATGAAAAAAATCCCCTTTTACTTCAACTCAAAGAAGCTATTATAGGTTAATGGAGAAAATTTGTTTAGCCTCAGATAGATTGTCAATTAATAGTAACTGATAGTTTTTTGGTAACATGACAAAGATAAAGTTATCTGTTTACATGGATATAATCTCTTAATTTTCATTCTTTATTAAAACTAAACATCCATGAAAAATATTAACTGAGAGGTTAAACAATAAAAGTAGCATAGTAATTCTTTTTAAAGGGTTATTAAAAATATTTGATACATATTAGTCCTACAATGTAAGAGAAATTATATGCCTTTTTGCATTCATGATAAATGTCTAACCTTGCAATCAATGTCAAATAAACCCTGCAATCTCATCTAATAACATGATAAATTTATGCTTTTATTTATTGTCCAGATTTCATTCAGACAAGTTATTCTCAAAGTGTTTTTACTTTAGTGCTGATTTTTTTTTCCAATTTTCTGATTAATACTACAATTTTTTTTAAACAATACAAAATGAAGAACATTTGAACCACTACTGAAAGGAATGCAATTGAGAACATTCACATTTTGACAAGCAATGGTGTTGTAACATTCAAGGATGTAATAATAAAATCGGCCTTCATAAGGAAATATAGTTGGAGGGTTCCAGAATTTCCATTTTGGATGGTGATTCAATTTATTTATAGCTGGGCTTGCAAATTAAATTCATAGAATGGGGGAAAACAGAGCTTGGTTTAGCAGAGAAAAACTTAAAATTGAGGATCCTATCAAAATTGTTGAAATTGACATCAGCCTTCTTCCAGAACAATGGATGGTTGATGGCTTGTGCAGAAAGACTGACGAGTGTTTCATCATGAGAATTTATGGTAGAATAGCAGCAACTCTGATGAAAGCCATCAAACAAAATGTGGAAGAAGAATCAACAATTTATTCAAACTGTTGGAAAGCCTATAAAACTGCTGAATTACAAGCTGCCAGTTACTGACCATTTGCATGTGAATCATACTTGATGACATCAAAACAAATAGTCCACAATGTTGAAGAAATAATAAAATTGTAGTAATTGAAATTTTTTATATATATTCTTAATCAATATTGCCTCTTTAATTTTCCTCTCTCTTCTATTATTTGTATAATTAATCATTTTTATATTATCTCAAACCTATGACCTGTTTCTAATGAATACAAATAAATATGTGATCTCTTATTATATTTATGTTGAATTAATCTTGTATAATTCTTTGTTTCTCCTACATAATTGAGTTTTTTATATTTACATGATTTGCATTCAATTTTATATACTCCATTTATATATTTTTCTACTTTTCTCACATACTTATTATCTAATATATTAAGTATATTTTTCCTTTTTTTATTTACTATCTTAAATTTTATTACATTATTAAACTTTTTGTTAATTCTAATAATTATTTTATTCATACTTTTTACAATACTATTATTATAAGTTTTAATTTCTATATATTTATTCTTATCTATTTTATTTTTCCTACATACTATCCCATTATTTTTATTAAATTTCTCTTCCAATTTTCTTATACTTTCTTTTATAACTTTTTCTGGATATTCATTATCTCTAAACTCATTAATTATCAAATCTAACTGTTTTCTATAATCTTCCTCATTTGAGCAATAATTTCAAGCTCTATGTATTCTTGAATTTATACTACTTATTTTATATTTGACAGTTATATTTGAATGTCAATTACTTATATTGCTATCTACATTAGTTCTTTTATATACAGATGTCTCTATCTTGCATTCACCATTTTTATATGATTTCTTTAACAACATCTAAATATGTTAACTTATTCTCATTTTCTTTTTCTATTGTAAATTCTATATATTTTTATGTAACCTATTAATCTCTTCAAGATACATACCTATTTGCCTTTGGCTCTTGTTAAAAATCAATAAATAATCATTAACATACCTTTTCATAAAAATTGGACAATTACTATTATTAATCTTTAAATTTTTTATATTCTCCATATATAAATACTCCACTTAATGCCACTCCTATTAATAATCCCTTCTTTTGTTTATAATATTCTCCATTAAACTCAAATGTAATCTCCTTACAATTAATTCTCATTATTTTTCTCAATTTCTCTATTGATATTTTAAAGTTTTTATTTTCAGTTTACCATTTACTTTACCGTAACATTTGCGTATTATATAATTTGAAGTTATTTTCATGCCCTTATTCATACGTATGTGTGTCTGTCTTATGCAACTTATTTCATATATAATTAGTAAACATTCGGTTTTATGACTTTGTTTTTCTCTGTCAGTTTCAGATATGCTAAAAGAATTGAAAGAAATAGTGATCTATCTGTGTATAAATTTATTTCCCAATGTATAGAATGAAAAATATTAAGTAACTGTGAGAAAGAAAGTTATTAGCGATATGTTCTATGTTGATTGGGATTGAGAATTCTCTCCCTTAATATATCTAAGTATTTGCCATGAGTGAAGTATATTTTCAGATTGTGTAGGTATGCATTATAAAAATGATATTTTATGAAGTTGAGTAGTATATTTCCCCTTTATTCTGATGGTGAGACTGAGTTCCACACCAATAGTATTATGTCGCTAGATTTATTAGCCAAGAAGCTTGTTTATACCTCATGTGCTTAAATTTTTCTCTTGAATATTTCTTTTGTGTTATCATAGAATCATATCTATATGTAATGTAATTGGTGGTTAAATAAATGGTAAAATTAAATTCTTCATGGAATATTAAAGCAGAAATAGTTTTATATTTGTTAGTTGGTCTATGGCGTTATCCGTATTATGACACTTATTTAGTAACTCATAAGCAAACCAACAAAGATATAAAAATAGTGATTTTATCTTAATTATAGCATAAGATGTGACATGAGAGTATAATACTATTAAATGTATACATCAGGAATTAAATATTTTGAATTATATCATGTTAATTTACCGCAAGCTTTAAATCATCAAATCATCAGAATGATTACTTTTATTTTGAATATGTGAAAAGTATAGATATGTAAAGGGATTATTTGAATGAGCTATTTAAGATTACTCTCTTGAAAGCCAAAGTTATTAATTTGTTTTATCCCAATAATTGATAGTATGATCTCTCCAACTTGTATATTTGTGCCCTTAATAAGATATTTATTTATCCAGTGTTGTTTGCTAATAAAAAAAATATATTAGAGTTAATTAACAGCCTAAATATATTCAAAGTTAGAATATGAGGGCATTATTTTATTTGTTAATTCATGTCTTGTAAATGTTTAATCAATAAATGATAAAGTGTGTAATAAAAGAGATACCAAATCCAGATTAGCAAACATATTTGTATATTTAGCAATTAAGACAAACAATCTCAATGTGAACCAACTATATTTATTTTGAATGCAAAATGTAAATAAATGCATTATTTATTATTTAAAATTTTGTCTCCAGTTGTTCTTATATGCGTTCGAATTCTAGTTTCAACATTCCACATATCTATTACAAAATAAATGCACTACTTTATAAATTTGGTAATGAACATATTTAAATCTGATAATATTGTTCTCTTGATCCAGGCATTACATGAAATACTTTACCATTTGGTAAACTTATGAAGAATGTTGTATTTTCAGTTTATTATTTAGGCAATGATGTGAGATTAAAAGATACCCTATTTCCTTCATTATCTAATTGCTTGTCGAGTGGAACATCATTCAACTCGTTCCATTATTATTTTTTTATTACAATAGTTATAAGTTATTGTACAATAGAATTTCTTGGAATTATAAAATCAGATGATTAATTTAACTATTTAGATTAAGACGTGCTAGATAGTGGAGTTATTCAATATCATGTTTTATTTAGATGATGGAAGAGATCAAATGTAAATTATAGTTTATTAGCTTGAATAAATAAAACTTCATTGATTTCTATCATTTGGTTGATTAACAAATGAAGCACGTATCTTATTTTAATGACCAATAGTATTTCTTCCTTCATTTATTTATATTATATATATTCTTAACTTTCTACAGCCTTCCACTGAGCTAAGCTATAAGTCAGGCACTATTCATTAATAGAATCGGTGCCCTGGGCATTTGCTCATATAATGTGTAGGATTGGTGTTGAGTAGGGGGGTTATAATATATATATATATATATGTGTGTGTGTAAATTGTAACCTTACAAAAAGATGGAATAGAGATCAAAAGTCATCAAGTTGGTCACCAAAGAACCAAATTGTAACTCTCCAAATGAGCCAGAGATCACATTGATACCATTATGATTTGGGATTTATCTACCACAGAGAATGAGTCCTCTTATAGAGAAAATACAATATAATATAAGCACAATTAAGAAAATCTCATATTCTTATTAAAATCTTATCCAAGATTCTTATTAAAATCTCAGGTTCTTATTAAATTTAAAACTCCATACTAGTTTATTATTTTATCTGCATCTCAGGGTTTATGTTTGTACTTGATGCAAGAAATAACTATTGCACTAAACACTTGAGGCTAATATTCTTATACATTAAATATTTTATCTTCTTATAGTTCTGTGATCTTATGTTCTAAAATAAATGAGCAAGTGAAAATATAAAATACTTAAGTATATGATTATGTCAGATAATGATTTGGATAAAACAAAATACTCTTCAAATATTTACAATTCTTCTCATATAAATATTCATCTTCATACAATCTCTAAACACATCTTATTCTAATATCTACATATATGAGCTTGTATCAAGCAATGAAAAATAAAATAATGCAGCAGATAAAAAGGGTACTTTTATGCTACCCACTATATCATTACGCACACTCGAAATAAAGATAAATCAACATATTTATTTTAAAACAATGCAAGTATTAAATAAATGATAAATACATTGAATAAGCAATTTCAATATGATTTTTGAATTATGCTATCATTTATCACAATGTCTAATAAAACTTTATTAAATTGGATTTTCTGAATAGATGGATGAGATGATGGCAACGAAAACAAATGTATTATATTTATTATAGAGTATAACAACATTTTAATACAATAAAAGATATTTACAAGAGGCAACGACTTTAACATTACAAATTACTATTGACATAAACATTTGTCTAGTTCAAAATAAAATATATTCCCTTTAAGTAATGCCCTACAAATTATAATTATGACATTCACATTATATTTTAAGAAGTTCTCACACTTTATTTAAGATACTAATCATCTAACAATTATGTACATAGAATATCATACACATGTCTTTAAAGAGGTCACTAAAGAATATCAGCGACTTAAAAAAAATCAGTGTGGAAATATAACTATAATGTCATTGCAAGCATAGCTAGATATTATGAGAAAATAATTACATAGGTTTAAATGTATTAATGCAGATAAGGAGCAAAATAATAAAAGAGCTCAATACTAACAATAAACGAACATATCTAAAATTAAATTGTAGTAGAGCTAGAAAAAACAATTGCATAGATGTACATGCCTTAAATGTTCCACCACTATAAATATCAGCATATATGAAATAATATTATTAAATAATAAAACAAAAATTTAAGTAGGCGTTCTAAATCAACATGTAACTTGGAAATCATCTTGATAATTTAATAGTCTATTTAAATAAGGTTTTATACGTAACAATGCAAAAATATAGAAATTTTTACATTACTATTGTTGGATATGTTGAAGCTTTCATTTTATACTATATTCATTTATCCTAATTATTATATTTATTTGATTTAAAAGCATGACATTTATGTTTCAGTACCTATTTAAAAATTTTCCATTTAAATATTGCAACAATAGACCTAAATATTTGACGAGGGATACTATAGGAAGTAAAGAGCTGAAAGCTTATAGCACTCCATAATGATTTTCATATTGTTATATTAATAAATTATGTTTGATAATTTACTGGTAAAAATTATTCAAAGATTTAAATTTGCCAAATAATAATCAGGAGAAGATAAATAAATTACTTAATTTTAAACCATTTATGAAGTTTGAATTATTGTTCTTTGTTTTCAGATATTGATTTCAGAGAATTATCTGACTGATAGATAATGTGCAACATTATTGGCTTCATGCCAAAAAAAAAAAAAAACACTTTTCATATTAATCCAAATACATTTAAAATTTATAATAAAAATATCATATACAACAGCTATATAAATTAATATATATATATATTAATAATAATTATACATAAAAAGCATAATAAACGTTGTTAATTTCTATTTTTGATGATTTAAAATTTAGGAATTTTTAAGGCTCATTTGTGTAAAACTTTTATTATCACAATCTTTCTAGAAAAATAAAATAACATATATATTGCTCACATAAAATAGAATTGAGAGCTAACAATTGATTTAATCTGCTTCTGATGATAAAGTTAAAACCATTAAAAATATAAATAATAACTTTTAAGTAAAAAAATATTTTAGCTGCTATTAACTTAAAATAATTATTAATTGAACCTTAATGCAAACAAAGTACCTCTTCTTTAACCTTTCATTTCTCAAATTATTTTAAACATTAGATTTGTTTTAAATATTATTAATGAAAAAGACATCTGATAATATGTATTGTAAGGGGTGGCTTACAACTAACCTTCACACCTGTCCCAATTTCTTTCACAATATTTAAATTCAGACGAAGTGGTATTCAAATAAAATATCTTATATACTTGCTTATACACATGTAGTGTATACATATATAGACATATGTATAAACAAATATGTTTGAGAAATTCTTTTTTTTTATCTGTTGTGAGAAAGCAAACAAATTCATTATACACATGTAGTGTATACTTATATAAAAACATACATATTAAATTACTGTTTGTCTATTTATAGAAATTAATTGTTTTTCTTTTATTCATTTAATATCAGTAATTAAAAATACTAATTGATTGACTTATAGAATGGACATAATCAAAGATTAAAATTTATATGAGGTCTAAATTGTTGTGAAATGATCGAATTTGGAATAATGAAGATTTAATAAGTTGTAACAATAGGTTTTTAGCTAGTGCAAGATAATCTAGCAGCATCTCTCTTTACTTGGTTTTTAACGGCAGAATGGTCAAGACATAAAAATTAAAAGTTTTTTATTTTAAAAGTAATCTAAAGTGTTTTTAATTTGGATTGAAAAAAACTGGAAGGTTAAACTTGAATTAATTATTAGCAGGAATGAACTAGTGATTTAATTTGTTCTGCAAAATTGAATTCATTAGAATGAAAATGATGCAAAGGAAATGTGAAACTACTAAAAATTAACTGTTTTCTTTAAAAGCTATTTTTATATATATTTAAGCTACATTATAAATAACAGTTTATTAAAGGAATTATTACAATGTATTTGGGGTGAGAAGCCAATACTTTGGTACCTTCCAAAGCTAGCTTCAATCTTATTATGAAATTTTAAAAATAACCATCAAAATGTCTGTTTGTGAAATGCTGGTGTACAGCAATCTTCCATGGATTCATATACTGTACCAGTCAAAACATGTTTATCCATCTAACATGAGCTGAAACTCACAAAATGTACTTCAAACCCAGTCAAGCCTGATATTTACATCAGGGACCAACCTGTATTCGAACCCATTCTCTAAGCTGCAAATCAACCACCTAATGGATAACATAACAATGATGCCACATGACAATTAATTCTTAAGTCCGGCCCACTAGCAGAGCAGAGAAAACAATGAGACTCATGGACTTAAACATATATATAAACAACTTAAATACTAGAGACATTCCCATGATAAAATCTAATATATTTAATTAATAGGGGCTTTACTAATGAATAGCTATGGTTAATTAGTGAATTGGATTGATTTAATAATGAGACAGAAACTGATATATGATGAATTAGTAATATATTTATTGCAATAAAATATATATATATATATATATATATATATATATATATATATATATATATATATATATATATTGATATAACACATAATTTAGCATTGGATAATGCACACAGGCAATTTATTTATTAAGCAACATTACTCTAGGTAATTGTACAAACAATAATTAATGCTTGGGTTAAATAAATTTGTGGCTATTATTTAATGAAGCTAAATATTATGCTATATAATAAATCACTACATTCCACTTATTAGTTATGCCGTTTCATAATCAATTCAAGTGGCTATTATACATGTAATCAAACCAAGTCTGGAGTGAAGCTTAATAATACATCAGATTATGACAAATTTATATATTATATATGGGTGTATAAAGCATCCCAGATAACTTTAGATCGAACAGGTTTTCAAGAAAACTTTGGTTCAATGCCGAAGACTGCATATTAGGGAGGTAGAGTTGGCTAAAAAGATTTTACTAATATGCTACACACAATTAAAATATAATAGTAAAGTGGCTCTGCAGATGGATGAATAGTTTTTAGGGTTTTCGTGACCAACACCAGTTTACCCAATGACCGATCATCATGCTGCTAAAAAAGAATTTTGGTTTGGTTCATAAGAGGTGGGGGGCTTACGTACTAATCTGGCCCTTAGCTCAGTCTTAGCTACTGCACTACCCATAAGAGAGGAAGATGGGCTGGACTTCCATCTTATATATATAAAAAAAACAGCACAACAATAAAATATTGATAAATTTCACATCAGCCAAGCTGAAATATATTACAAATTAAATACATACATTAAATGAACACTAGTTTATCAGCTTGATCAAAAGAGCCAACTCTTCTGTAGCCTGAGAAATATGTATATGCTACTGACAGGAATATATATATATATATACACACATACAAACTTTACTTTATCCAGTTCAATTTTTTCAGTTATCTATAACTAATAAACTCAAGGGGAGGAAGTATATTTAAGGGACTTACAAATACTTTATAAGAAAAATATACTTATGATTACACTCCAGGTTAGTTTAATTTTTAGTAACATAATAATTAAAGGCTGCAAATTTGAATTTATAAGCCACACTTTATATTTACATTAATTATTTACTGAATGACAAAATAACAATGAGCACAAAGGGTCACCTTTATTTATAAATTAGGGTTTCGAAACAGCGTGCAAAATGATGCTATAATTAATAATAATATGAAAATTTTAAATATCTTTAAAAAAAGCATATTTTGTAACTAAATGCACGCAGTTTCGAAACATAGCCATACTTAATAATAATTAAAATAAGTGAAAGAGAAATAAAATAGAACTGCAGTGATTAAATTATATAGCAAAACATTAAGTTAATAAAGGAAATTAGCAAAAGTATTTCATTTATAGAATTCAAATATTATTTAGAAGACAATTTAGACAGAGTTTACATTAATATAATTAGCTAACCTGTATTTTAAAGAAATAATGATCATTTTGGATTTTACACAGAGCTCTGCAATTTTTTTTATTGATATTAAAAAGGTCCTATATAGTTGGACTGAGGTACTTAAATTGGAACGAAAGTGAGTTCTTTTAGTGGATTATGGCATCTTCTATTTAGTTGGGAGATGATTTAAGATGGTGTTCCTATAGCTGGACTGATGTGCTTGAATTAGAATGAAGGTAACTTCTTTTTAGCAGCTTATGGCATCTTCTATTTGTTATAAGCTTGTTAGGGCAACGTTGGTTGTTCCTTCGGCCTTGGGTGGATCAAACTTCGATGTTCCATCACAGGAAAGGCAGCAAATTCTTGCCTTTTTTAGCAAGACATAGCAAAATTAACAATTTTAGCTTAGATAGTAACAGCTCTTCAAAGAAAAATGGAGTTTTTCCCACTTTATAGCCTATTTATACATTTCCACCTACCAGCCTTAACACCTTTTGGAATTTCGTTTGCCCCAGGACCAATTGACTTTTAATTAAACAAAATCATATAATCTGATTTTCTTCTACTGATAATGACTCTGAGGTGTTATATTTAATTTACTTTAAAAAATAATTAAAGTATATAACATATAATTTTGATTCCAATTTCATTAATTAAATTCCTTTTTTAGGTGTTATAAATTTTTAAGGCCTAGCAGATAGTAACGGTATTCTGATTTAATGATAAAGTCTTTTGTTGCAAACAAATTCAATCAGTAAACCAGATTTTACTTTTACCCCAGGTGCAGTCACTAATTGATTGTTTGTTTACACAAAATTCCCATTTTTAATTATAAACCGATGACTTTTATTTTAACTTGATATAAATAACTTTTAACATATTTTCTTTCTCTATATTGTTTGTTTAAAAAAAAGTAAATTTGACAGATCTTATAAAAAAATACTTTAGTTTCAGTTATATCTATAAAACGTTAAATCAGAAAACCGTAAACATATTTTAAAGAAAACATTTTATACTATTTTTATTTAATCTTAAATATATATACAAATCATTATGCCATTATTCCAATGTTTAAATTATCCATCCACATACGAATATAATACAAATATATAATTTAGAATTGACTTATACACTAATAAAATATTTTATAACAAATTATGACTATTTCTACGCTATAATTTTATCAATCTGTCTAATTATAATGTACTTTCGTATGTAAATGGATGATGCCATTCAGGCGGCCATGATAGCATATTTGACCGTTCAACTTATATATCACATTTTGACATTTAAAATAGGTTCGAAACTAGTTCAGACGAATAGGTCATTAGGTTGATGGTGAAATGGAAAGTGATTAGAAGGTTTCCATTTCAATACATTCAGGAGAGATATTTCATATGTGTTTGTTTTAATAAAGAGGCATGAAATTCATAACTAGCAATAGATTTGGTGAACAAGAACAGTATGCATGGAGATTGTCATTTGCTTTCCTCAAGATAAATATATTTTGTTTGATTCACATGATTATTATTATTTTTTTTGCTTTTGACATTTTTATTTGAAAGTTTATGTATTATAATTTTTTTTTTTTTGTATTGTGTATTCAAGATTCATTTTTCAAATTTGATCATCTGCAATTTAAAAGTGGAAGCAGTTGATGGATAAATATCATATGTTGATGTATTTTAAAAAAGGAATCATCTACAATTAATATGTATTATTTTTTTTTTAATTAAAGTAAATTTACAGATTCCTCTAGAAATTCAACATTGATTCATCAAGGCGACCTCTCAAGTAAGGTTTTTATATATTTAACATTGAGGGTAAAACTTTACGACAAACAAAACGATTTTGTTTACTAATAAGTTTTAATAATATTTACTTGTAATTTTGTTTTACTTCTGAGTGTAATTAACCCACTGGAGTAAATGGTCTATTTCGTATCTATCATTAATTTTACTAGGACTTACACGCGCTTATAGATGGGACTGGGGTTATATATATATATTTAATAAAAAAATAGTTACATTTACCCTAGCCTAAAAATATCATTCTAATAATCACATTAATGGGGTAGTTTTAGA
Organism: Epiperipatus broadwayi; assembly: GCA_028023455.1. NCBI lineage: Eukaryota > Metazoa > Onychophora > Udeonychophora > Euonychophora > Peripatidae > Epiperipatus > Epiperipatus broadwayi. The sequence continues at coordinate 1,406,660 of JAQFVV010006443.1, forward strand.
ATTAGTGAATTCTCATTTTGCTTTTTTTTTTTTGTTTTATGTATATGTTTAATGAATTATATAGTATAATTTTGTATATAATACAAATTATTTTGTTTCTGTTGTATGAAGCCATCAAGATGACAGAAAAAACATTCTTGATAACCGAATATTTATTTATTTTATTGTCTTTTGTTTGTAAATATTTATTATATATGTTGTTAATAAATTTAGTTGTTGAAACCAATCTGATCTCTATTTGATCATCACTGTGCATTGATACCACTAGATGTTTGATCATCACCATCATTATTGTGCATTTATATCATTAAAAGTTTCATTATCACATTATGAATTTACACCATTAAAGGTTTGATGATCAACATCATCATTATATGTTGCTCTTTTAAATAATTGATAATCATCAGCATTTTTCTATATTTATGCTTATATATAGGCATATGTGATTAATAATTGAGTAAGTCCATCCCTGAAGAGAGCTGACTACAAGAACTTCCTGAGTTTGAATTCTGTGGTGTAATGGGACCTAAAAAGGGAGATGTAATGAATATGCACTGGTCTAAGTTACATTGAAATATTGTTAGTAAATTATAAGTTAGTATATTGAAAATAGATGTGATTTGGAACTGGGCATTTCATTGTGATATCTTTAGCATCCTATTCGAAGATTTAGGTCTCAGTAGCGAGATGTGCTCCCTTTGTTATATGCCATTATTCCTGATTCAGTAACATATGATGCACCTAAACATGTCATCAAATCATAAATTTAGGATATGACTTGTAGGTTGGTTGACATGCTACATTCGAATCATCCAACTACTTAGCCATATTCACTCGTCATATTGTGTACCCCGTGGTTCCGGTATATCTGGTGCCATCAACTTTGGGATAGTGGGTTCCATTATATCTGGCACTCAAATGTTTAGGTATAAATAGTTTAGATGCAAGGGAGATTCAGCCATTGTACTGGAATTTTTAAAAAAAAAATAATATTTTTTTTATTTTACCCTTAAGCTTTAAATCTTAAATCCATATTGGACATACTCTTTTATGTAAGACCAAAATATATTTGATAGGAATGATGGTGATCAAATATGTCAATTATTATTATTTTTTTTTAAATTTAAAATTCACATTAAAAATAAATAATATTAAAAGTGGTGAATGCAACATGTGATGGAGAGAACAAATAGAGATCAAGTTTTAAGTCAATAATCAATAAGTGCAATTAAAAATAGAGAAATTAGGCAACTTAAACACCAGGTTTAAAAAAATAAACAGTAAATAAATAAATAATGGAATGAAGTGGTTAGGAGTCCTACAGTATTGTATTTTGATATTTGTAAGTATAAAGTTTTTTTGAATAATTATTTAGATACATGTTACTTAGAAGTGGATTAGTATTTAGAAGTAAAAGTATAGAGACTATGGAAGAGATGTTAGATACTAGTGTTGTTGAAGGGGAAAGTGATATTGATAATAATAATGGGGAGGGGTCTTTATCAATCCAAACTCCTGGGGGACTATGATAGAGGAGAATGAAACTCCACAGAGATTGGGAGAAAGTCAAATAGTTTTTCAGATGCAAGAAGTACCCACTGATGAGATTAATCAAGCATCTGAAAGTAAAATAGTACTTGTTACTGAAAATATTTCCATTGTGCCACAAATGTTGCAAGAAATGATGAACAAGATAATGGCAAGTATGGGCAACATGGAAGTGAGAATCAATTCTAAAATCGAGTCCAACATAAACAGCTTGGAGGCAAACATCAATAGTATGAAAACAGGTATGCTGAAATAGGTAGTTTAGAATCAAACATGAGTAGTGATCTTAACAGTAAAATGTATAGTATAAAAAAGAAATGAGAACTGAAATGGACAGTTTGGATTCAAATATGAACAGTATGGAGGTGGGAATAAATGCTAGTTTAGAATCAAACATGAGTAGCATGGAGGCAAAGATAACTGCAAGCATGTATAGTAAAATGGATGCCATGAGGGAAGATATGACTGTGAAATTAGAGAGTATGGCAACCAGAGATGATGTGGGCAGGATAGAGACAGAACTGAAGGGAGATATATCTCTTTTGAGAGAAGAATTGAAAAGTGATGTGAATAAGGTAGAAGCAAGAATGAAAGCAGAAATAGAGGGAGTTGAGAATAAATTGATCAAGAACATGGGACAATTATCTCTAGGGTTGAAAAATGTACAGAAAGATAGTGCTGAAATAAAACAAGGGATGGATAGAATTAGAGAAGAGATGAATGAAAGGATTATACAATGTCACAAGCAGTATACAGTATTTACAGCTGGTATTGTTGATCAGCTAGAGACAAGATCCATAAAACTTTCAGAGAAGAGATCAGAGAAGGCACAAAAATGAAGTCAAAGAGGAACTTCATCTCATTCATATGAAATTCAGCCACATCTCTATTATACAAAATGTGAAATGGAAATTTTAGACCAAGAATATATTATAAATCTTAGTTTGAGAGAGATAGTATTATAAATCTTAGTTTGAGAGAGATAGTACTGAACATAGATCAGAATAATCTAAGTACTCCATTACCAACCCCACAAATAAACTCCATGTAAAGGAAACATGAAGGGAACATCTCAGTAACCACTCCAGTATTGGATAAAGAAGCAGTTGAAGAATTTATAATTAAAGATGGAAGAGATATTGCTGAGTAAACCTTATTGTAAGTGTGACTGGTGACTGGTACAGTGTGCGTAATCAACATCACCTTTTATTTGGAGTGATATTGCAATTTTGGAATTATCCAATGGTGATATTGGTTATTTTAAGTTCGTGATAAATAGGAAATTTATTACGATGTATCCTGGAGGTAGTTTTATGGTTGCCTCAGATGATTATGAAGTTCACAAACAGTTTTTAAAAAAATTACAGACTACATGCAATCAAGATAAGCTTGACACTTTTAGTCAACCTATTCTATTCTCATCTTGTTACACATGTTTAGCCATTGGAAAATGGTCTACAACTTGTGAAGGAAATGATATTATAATTCGCAGATTAGATAAATGACAACAAGTCATTATCTTATGAAATGATTTACATGGTTTCATTTTTGAATTCTCTCAAAGTACCAGACATTCTTACATTGCAGAAGTCTCACTTGATGCTGAGTTTTACACTGATCAGACAGTACAGTTGTTCAAAAATGGCATTGAGGATTATTCCTTCAAGCCTAATTTAGAAAGGTTGATACCAGAGATGAATCCAGGTGGCACTAATGCTCATACAGTGATTCCATCCACAAAAATGTGGAAACCGTTAAACCATGCAATCAAAGAACTCAGAATGAGTTGAATAAACACTGCTGGAAATGTAAGGCAAGTCATCAAGTCAAAACCTATAGTCATGATGATGGTACCAAAAATGAAGCATTGTTAGTTCAAGAAGCCATTTCAAGGGATAAGCATCTTTTCAAAAGAATTAAATTTGATTACGTAGTTAGAACATATATCTTTGATCATCTTAGTCATGCTTTGTGGAAATCTAAACTTCTTTATGATCCTGATGATGATCTGGATATGAAAGATCCTAAGATGGAAAGGCAAACCATCATGTTGTGGTCCGTTAAGCGAATGGATACACAGTTTCACAAGTTGTGCAATACATATGAAGGCCCATTCACATACATTAGGCATGTGAATAACATTGCTTAAAAGAAAAAAACACATATTAGGGAAGAACCTTCAAGGATCGCAGACCATTGGAACATATAAAAGGACTATGGAGAGAAATTGAATCCACCAAGATTTTGTAAAGTTCATAGAAAAATTAAGACAATGATTCAGATACTGATAAAGAAAAGACCTGCCCAAAGATATGTTATAAATGAAGACACCCATTTATTGTATAAAACCTTAGATTTTTAATTATTATTTCCTTAAATATAGAATGATGACATACTCAGTCATTTAAATGAACATAAGTTTTAAGCTAACAGAATTCTGAGATTGAGTAATAAATTTATGTAACATTCCTTATAGTGTTTTCAAATAGTTATGGTTACAATAAATATAAATTTGTAGTACACCTGTGCTATTTAAAAGGTATAAACCTGTATCCATGAGAATTATAATAGATAAATAATAGGATACATTGCAAGCCTGAGAACAATTTACTATGAAGTCAAATCATAGAGATCAGAATGTAAGGTCTAAATATGAATTTAGAATTGGAGAGTGCTAATAAAAATTCTACATCCTAGTAGATTGCAGGAAGGTAAGTATTGTAAGTTAATAATATGTATGAGGGACCATATACCATCGTTAAGCAATCAGGTCCCATTGCATTTTGGGTAAATCAAGGAGGAGAGGTCCATGGCACATATAATGCCCGTATCTTAAAGCCTTATTTTGAATGTTAGTAACAATGTAGGATAATATCAGAAAATTACTAACATAGATGAGATATATAAATAAATAAATAAAAAATGGATAAACTATGTAAAAATAGCAAGTGCAATGTATAATAATAAAAAAATATATGTATGTGTATGAACGCATATATATAGTACAGGATTAGGAATACTAAGTTTTATGAGGGTATTTCCCAAGTAACACTTAGATGCCATAATGGAAATATCTAGAAGCTAACTTAAACAAATATGTTATATTTGGCTAGACCTTCAAAGTCCAATAAACCTCAAAGGAGCATGGAGAAGGTTAGCAAATAAATAATTTCACATGCCTTCTGTAACAGAGACACATTCTTGATTATGCCTCAAGTATAAAACCATCAAAGCTCTAAATACAGCACACTATTTGAACTTCCCAAAATCAGCTGTTAAAGAATATTAAAAAAAATGTTTGAAATAGCAACCCTTCACCAAACCCAAAATAATCATACATTCTTATCGTACTTGTGAGTGCTAAAATTTGAAATCTAGTTTAAAATTTTAACTGTTTAGAAGAGGGGTGTTGTAAAAAATGGCTTACAACTAACCTTCACACCTGACCCAATTTCTTTCACAATATTTGAATTCAGACCAAGTGGTATGCAAATAAAATATCTTATATACTTGCTTATACACATGTAGTGTATACATAGATAGACATACATACAAACTAATATGCTTGGGAAATTAATTCTTTTTTTATCTGTTGTGAGAAAGCAAACAAATTCATTATACACATGTAGTGTATATGTATATATAAACATACATATTAAACTATTTATAGAAATTGTTTTTCTTTTATTCATTTAATATCATTAATTAAAAATACTAATTGATTGACTTATAGAATGGAAATAATCAGAGATTAAAATTTATGTGAGGTCTAAATTGTTGTGAAATTACTGAATTTGGAATAATGAAGATTTCATACAAATAATAATAATAATAATACATTTAAAGATCAGCCTTTCAAGCTATTGTGCATGCGCTTTTTAAGAGTGTTAATGTTTATAATTTGCTTTTTATTAAGTTGTAACAATAGGTTTTAGCTAGCATGAGACAATTTAGAAGCATCTCTCTTTACTTGGTTTTTAATAGCAGAACGGTCAAGACACAAAAATGAAGTCTTTTATTTTAAAAGTAATCTAAAGTTTTTTTAATTGGGATTGAAGAAAACTGGAAGGTTAAACTTTAATTTATTATTAGCAGAAATAAACTTTAATAATTTGTTATGCAAAATTGAATTCATTAGAATGAAAATGATGCAAAGATGTGAAACTACTAAAATTAACTGTTTTCTTTAAAAGCTATTTTTATATATTTAAGCCACATTATAAATAACAGTTTATAAAAGGAATCATTACAATGTATTCAGGGTAAGAAGCCAATACTGTGGAACCTTCCAAAGCTAGCTTCAATGTCATTATGAAATTTTAAAACCATCAAAATGTCTGTTTGTGAAATGCAGGTGTACAGCAATCTTCCATGGATTCATATACATTCAGGAGAGATATTTCATGTGTTTGTTTTAATCAAGAGGCATGAAATTCATAAATAGCAATAAAGTTGGTGATCAGGAACAGTATGCATGGAGATTGACATTTGCTTTCCTCAAGATAAATATATTTTGTTTGATTCACATGATTATTATTATTATTATTTTTGCTTTTGACATTTTTATTTGAAAGTTTATGTATTGTAATATATTTTTTTGTATTGTGTATTCAAGATTCATTTTCAAATTCGATCATCTGCAATTTAAAAGTGGAAGCAGTGGATGGATAAATATTATATGTTGATTTATTTTAAAAAAGGAACCATCTACAATTAATATGTATTTTTTTAATAAAAGTAAATTTACAGATTCCTCTGGAAATTCAACATTGATCCATCAAGGTGACCTCTCAAGTTGTTTCTGTTGGATGAAGTCATCAAGATGACAGAAAAACCATTCTTGATAACCGAATATTTATTTATTTTATCTTTTGTTTGTAAATATTTATTATATATGTTGTTAATAAATTTAGTTGTTGAAACCAATCTGATCTCTGTTTGATCATCACCATCATCACTGTGCATTGATACCACTAGATGTTTGATCATCACCATCATTATTGTGCATTTATATCATTAAAAGTTTCATTATCACATTATGAATTTACACCATTAAAGGTCTGATGATGATCATCATCATTATATGTTACTCTTTTAAATAATTGATCATCATCAGTATTTTTCTATATTTATGCTTATATATAGACATATTTGGTTAATAATTGAGTAAGTCCATCCCTGAAGAGAGCTGACTGCAAGAACTCCCTGAATTTGAATTCTGTGGTGTAATGGGCCCTAAAAATGGAGATGTAATAAATATGCACTGGTCTAAGTTACATTGAAATATTGTTAGTAAATCGTAAGTTAGTATATTGAAAGTAGATGTGATTTGGAACTGGGTATTTCATTGTAACATCTTTAGTATCCTATTCAAAGGCCTAAGTTTGACAGTGTGCTCCCTTTGTTATACAGTAACATCTGATGCACCTATACGTGCCATCAAATCATAAATTTAGGATATGACTTGTTGTAGGTTGGTTGACACATTTCATTCAAATCATCCAAGTACTTAGCCGTATTCACATCATTGTATGGTGTACGCTGTGGTTCCAGTATATCTGGCACCATAAACTTTGGGGTAGTGGGTTCTGTTATAATATAATACTATGAATCTAAAAATAAATATTCTACTTATAAAAATCTCTTCACTTTTCTATACAAGGTTTCTAATATTTTAAACTCGGATGCCAATCATTACTTGGACAAAATAAGAATGTATACTGCTATTTTATTAATCAAAGAATGCATTATACCTATAAAAGATTTTTCTTATACAATAGTTCAATGCAAAGCTCTAATAGAACCAAAGACTCTTGTTAGATATAGTGTAATATTTAATAACCCTTGTATGATAAAATTGACTGTTTTCATTGTAAGTAAACAATAAATTTCATATATGTAAAGAAAGAAAATTTTAAATGAAGTGGCCAAAATTTAAAACTTAGGTGTATATAAAAATTCTGATTAAATTTTAGCAAAATCAAGTTTAGAGTAATTTTTGATTTTAAAATGATTTTCCATTCCAACTTGTAAAATTATTTCTTTTTAATTTATTCTAATTGAATACAGATATGAAATTTATTGTTTGCATATAAACATTTTTGAATGGAATAAAGCTTTTAAAGTTAAAGTACTGTCTTATAGCTTATTGCCAAATTTGATCTGTGTGTATATATATATTGTAAGAGTGGCTTACAACCAACAGACATACTCGTCGTCGTAATTTTTCCAACATTTTCAATCAGGTCAATTGGTAGTCAAACAATTGAATTTACATATCCATATATATATGCTAAACATATATAAAAACAAACATAAATGTCACCTCAGATAAACTATGTTTATTTTATTTTTATTTTAGAGATGTATTTTTAATTTCTAAAGCAGTAAAATTTATATATATACACAACCTAATCTCACTAACAATTAAATTAATAATTAACTGACTGGTGAGACTGACATAAATGAAAATAAATAAAAAAAAAAAGATCTGAGGTCAAAATAGTTGCTAGGTGATTCAATTTGGGAGATGGAAAACAGTGCAAGAAGAAAACAAATATTTTAATAAACATATAGATTTGTACCAATGAGTTATTAAAAATCGGCATGAGCCAGTGTGAGAGGTTTTTTAAAAGAAAACAATTAGATAAGGAAACTTTCATTATCAGAAAAAAAAGTTTCATTTGTTTGCTTAAATAACAAATTAAAATGTATAAATGGTAAAAATAGATTAATAGTTTAAACATATGCTAGACAGCTTGAATAGATTTTTAAGAAAGTGAAGAGAAAGAAGTTTGAAACTATTGGAATTCGATGAATTTCTCATGCCATTTTTTTCCCTGATACTTAAATGCCATTGAACAACTAACTACAATCATGAAAGGGAAATCTGCAATCTGTACTGAGTAAATAGAATATACTGTAGGTGATCAACACTTACCTCTATGCCATTATAAATGTGTCTGTGCAAAATATCTCTGTGTTGATGGATATTGATCTGCAGAGGATTTGTTGCTGTGAGTTTGAAAGAAACAACTGGACAGTGTTCAGGACCAACTAGTGTGGATTCAGCAAAGCCAATGGACAACTACATCATGTCTGGAGAATGATATACAATGTGTATAGACTGTTAAATATAGATAATGCCTGTTTTCATCCAGTTTTTTTTTATTGATTCATATAATTTTTATTTATTTATTATACTGTTTGTAATTTTATGACTTGTGATTCTTTTTTTTTTTATTGAACTTCGTTTTTCAAATTTGATCACAGGCACTTCAGAAATAGGAGTGTGTATCTAGAATGTATAGCTCTATGGAGGGGGAAGGGAAGGAATCAAAATAAGCAAAATAATTGTAGTTGTTAATAAAGTTGAAAATTCACAGATTCTTCCTGAAATTTGATACTGCTCTACTAAAGTGATCTCAAGTAAGATCTTAACTTATTCTACATTAATTACAAACTTTAGAACAAACAGAGTTATATTTTTTTATTAATAGTTATTACTAAAACCTAGCAATAGTTTTTTTTGTTTCTTTTGGATGTATGATTAATCATGGTGAACGAATGGTTTATTCTTTTTCACTAATGTCAATTTGACTTACATATATGAGAGGACATTCATTCAGTAATCAGCTAAAAATAGCATACTCCAATAAATAAAATATAACTAGGTTTTAAATAATAGAAATATAGCAGTAGAAAAAAAATTAATAATACACTAATTCTGAATCTATCTTGCTATTAGTGTTGACTATAATTATATTTTATTTATTGGAGTCGTTCACCATGATTTTTTTTCTACTGCTATATTTCTATTATTTAAAATCTTTAATTTCAATTTATTGTATATATTATTCTGAATTAGTTTTTTTTTGTTTATTACTTTGTAACTAAATACTTCTTAGGTATGGATTCCTATCATGGGGTTTGGAAAGGGAAACTTATTGTATTTCTTAAAATGATAGGAAGCCATCCTTGCTATCTCAACATTATAAATGTAAATATTATTCAATTGCATTATTTCTTATTTATTGCTTAATAAATGTCAAATAATTGTTGAAATCGATCTGATCTCTGCTTGGCCATCATCAGTATTAGGTATTTACACTAATAATCTACTTGGCCATCATCATTATCATGTATTTATACCAATAAGCAAATTAATCAATACCATGCATTTACCCAACTAAATAAATAGTTTAGCCTACAATCTCCACATATCATTAAATAATTATATTAAATACACATTTATTAATTATTCATACCTATAGAGCACTCTTCATATATAAAAAGATGGGTATAACATTTTAGTAGTAAAAATATGCTGGTCTTGCTTTTATATAGGCCCATTAGATTGAAAATTAAATAAGTTCATCCCTGAAGAGAGATAACTTCAAGTTCTCCCTGGGTTCAAAATACTGGGATTTAATGGAGCCTGAAAGGGGAATGTGATGAAGATGAACTAGTCCAAATTGCATCTAAATTTCTTCAGTGAATATTTAGCTAGCATGCTGAAGGTAGATGTGCTCTTGGACTAAGCATTCCGTCATGCTATCACCAGTATCCTACCTGAAGACCCTGCATCCAATGATAGTAAGGTGTGCTCCATCTTTCTCGGTTCAATTACCTCTGGCACCCAACATTTTGGCACAAATATATATATATACCGACCCATATTTTAGTTTATAGGGCAGTCCAGCCATTGAACTGGAATTTTAAAAAAAGAAAGAAAAAATTTTTTTTTATATATTATCCCACACCTATGAAATTTAAATATTATATCCACATTGGATTTACTTACCCATACATAAAACTAGAACATATCCAGCAGCTATGAAAGTAAATGGATATGACTTTTTTTGTTTTAAGTTTAAAATGCACATTAAATGAAGATAATATTAAAAAGTGGTAGATGCAGCATAAGATGATGGAGCAAGTAGAGATCAACTTTTAAATAAATAAATCATGCTTAAAATAGAGGAGTCAGGCAGACTAAAACACAAATTTAAAGGATAGATGATAAAATGCACACACATAAAAAATAATGACATGAAGTGGCTAGGGACCCTATGGTATAATACCTTGACATTTATGAGTAATTTGATCTTTCTAAATATTCTTGCAAAAACAGATACATGTTATTAAGAAGTGGAACAATGTCTGTAAATAAAACCATACAGTGCATGGAGGAAAAAAGAGATACTAGTGATGGTGAAGAGAGAGAATATAATGGTAGTAATGGGGAGGGGTCTTCACCGATTCAAACTTCCAGGGGATCCATGATGGAAGGAAATCAATATCCACAGAGATAGGGAAAAAACAAATAGCTTTTCAGATACAAGAAACCCCACCAAAAAGATTACTCAAGCACCTGGAATCAAAGTAGCATGGACTACTGAAAATATGACCATCATGCAACAAATGTTTCAAGAAATGATGGCCAAAATGAATAGCATGGTGACAAAGATAAATGATAATATGTAAAACATGAGCATCATGGAGGTGAGAATAAATGCTAATATAGAATCAAACATAAGCAGCATGGAGACAAAAATAAATGCTAGTATGTGTAATAAAATTGATACCATGAGGAAAGATTTTTTTTTTATTTAAAAAACTATATTTACATTTGATTCAGTACATACATCGTAACAATCATTACTTTAAAATAATTAAGTTCAAATGTATCCAGTAAATTACATTATCTCCACCTTTCATTTAATCAGTGTTCTGTAAGTGCATTCAGCTCCACATTTCACACCTTGTAGGAACATAACCACCCCATACCAATAAAAACGTTTTTCTTGGCCAAAATTTCAAACCTTTATAAAACATGTCATCCCATTCTTTTTCCATTTTTTTCTCCCAATATATCTTCTTGTTATCAAAGATCAGAGCACACCTAGATATCCATATTGCTCTCATTACATGCACAATAACTATGGCATTATGAGGCTTGAATAAAACAATGTTTTCTTTAAATAAGAGTCTTAGATTCACAATAGGCTTATGAAAGACCATAGATCTCAAATCACTAAAGGCTGTACATTCCTCCATCAGGTGAAGAAAGGTCTCGTCGGATCTGTTACAGCATTTGCATAGATCATCCAGGCCCATTTTCAGCCTTCGGTTTAAAAAAGTGGTGGTTGGCAAAATTCCATTTATCAATCTGAAAATAAATTTCATAACAGACTGTGACGTACAAATAGATTGGAAATTTTTAGAATTTTTTTTTAATGAGGCATTGAGCCAGGAGTTTTCATTAGAAAGCCCTCTATTTTTTAGCTCTTTATATTTTAAATTATCTAAGGTCTCTAAGTTTAGATCATCCTGGATATCCCTGTATGCAATCATCATATCATCAAAATAAGATACTCCGTCCGACCCCAGGTTAGAATCTATATTAATATTCTGTGTTAGCGGCCTGAGCGAATTATCGTCAATGATCCTTAAATAAGCTCTTGCCTTAATGAAGCTCACCAATGACTTAGGGTCAATTAAATTGAGACCACCTTCTCCAATCAGTAGCTGCATTATTTTAGTAGGTATCAAGCTATACTTCTTACCCCAAATATATCTTTTTGCCAATTGAATGATCTTAAGACTAGTGGCATTAAAGATTTTCATCCATGGTCCATAGTAAGAGAGCACACCAACAGCAATAGCATTAAAAACCTTTGCTCTAGTTGTTTCATACAATTTAAATGGGGAAAAGGCATTTATTTTAGTTTCGATGATTTTTACAACCAGTTTGTTCAAATGGGCACTCATTTTAGTTTTAGACAGATAGAGAGGCAACCCTAGAAAGGAGGAAGGTGTGCCCAAGAAGTCACATGGGATTCTCTTGGCAGTGGCCAATTGCCATGCAGCCGACTTGGAAGATTGAATACATGAGCCTGTAGAGATCTGAAATTTATTTAAGATGTTAAAGATTCTATGCACACTGGCCACATTCTTGAATATAATAATAACATCATCGACAAAGGCAGTGACATGAACAAAGGCACCAAGCTGAGGTAAGAAAATACCATTGGTTGAGGCTTCTATTTCCCTAATCATCGGATCCAGATAAATGGCAAAGAGGAGGGCTGCCAGAGGAGACCCCTGTGGGATCCCCCTTGACGGAACAAAGAAATTAGAACACCTTGCAAAGTTTTTAAGCGCTATTCTCCCGTTGGTCACATAATTGTTGATTGCTGTAATTAGATTCTCCTCACCCTCCACAAGTGGTGCCAATGAACTAGACAGAAATGACCAATCAACCACATCAAATGCAGATTTAAAGTCTATCTGCATTGCAAAGAATTGAGTTAACTTATTACACCTGGCATATCTGATTGCATCCTGGATCTTCATAATTGCATCAGTTGCTCTCTTACCTTTAATAGCATAATGAGCCACTGAAATTCTATTTTTTATTCTATTATACAATTTCTTCAATATAATTCTAGCAAATACTTTTGAGTCAATGTCCTCGATAGTAATATTTCTCAGGTCATTTACATATGGGATGTGTATATTCCTATTCTTTTTTATACAAAAAATTATTCTGTTACTAATCATTGGCCAATCTATTGGTTGTGCACACAACTGATTGTAATATTTTGCAAGCACTTCAATTATCAAGTAAGATATTGATTTATAAATTCTGGCAGGTATAGAATCATGAGCAGTAACTGTGTGATTTGATAGTCTAGTTATTTCCTCACTAATATCCAGGTGTGAGATATACTGCTGATCCTTGGCCACAATCATCCTTGGCCAATGGTCTGAATTCCTTTCATCATTTCCCATAGTGTTTTGCAGATTTTTATATATGTGCTGATCCACATGCAGCCTTGATAAAACCTCTCCATTCTCAGTTTTGACACATGTGATACTTCTAGACTGAGGCACATACACCTTGGCATAGTTCAATGTTGGTTTTATGATGCAGGCAATATTAGGGAGTATCTTTCACAATCTTATAGCATATATTTCTTCCTGCATTTTCTCATAGATGTCATTATATTCTTCCTGCAGGGAGTTGATCAATGAGCGATTATTAGATAGAGTAGTTAAAGAATGCAAGGTTTTAGCAATGTCATTTAAGCGGGATTTCATTTGGTTTTGAGACAAATCCAGTTCCATTCCAGAAGAACAGACATCAGATATAAGTTTTTTCAATCTAATCCAAGCCACACATGGAGACAAGGCTGTTTGCTTAGTGAAGTAACAAGAAGCTACAATTAAATTTGATCTCTGATCACAGGTCAAATTGAATGAATTACTAATATTTTTTTTAGTGCTAAACTGGTAGCTACATTCTGGATCCCCATCATAGAGCCCAACCACCAACTTTACACGCAGGTGATCAGAGAAAGCAACAATTGAAGTATCAATTTCAACATCTTTTATCTTAGATCTCGAAATGAAAAACAAATCAATCAGTGATGAGTAACGACTATTAAAAAAAGTAAAGGCATTTGCTCCATATTTACTTTGACATGGCAGCACATCAATATCCTGCAACTTATTTTTTAGCTGAACTGGAATGTCCTGAAACGTGACATTAAAATGCCCTCCAATTATTACTATTCCTGGATGCAGAGTCAAGTGGAACTGCATCTCTTTAATAATTTTGGGCACCTCCCTTCCTCTATTTGTCGAATAAATTGCTACAACATAGTGCATCTGTTCTTGCATTTGAAAAGAGATTACTATGTGATTGATTTGCATACTTATGATCTGCACCTTATAAATTTTAGACTTTATATTATTTAGAATGGCAACACCTTGTGCCGGTCTAATGTTCTGCTTGTACAATAATAGACCTTTCTGTTTAATTTGATCGATAAACTGTTCAAGTGTGTTTACATTTATCTTTGTTTCTGTTAGAATAGCAATATCAAATTTTTGTGAAGCAAGATAATCAGTAAGCTTTAGTACCTTGTCATGGCTGTTGATGCCTCTAACATTAATGGTGACTATATTTAATGACTTATACATAGTGCGGATCCAAAGATTTCATTGCCTTATACTACTATAGCCACTTTCATGACCACAATCATTCATATTAACACCAGTCTCATTATGGTATAGATTTACTATTTCCAGTTCCATTTCATTTTGGTTTAGTTTCTCTGTTTCAAGTTCTGACTCAGTTATAGATGGGTGCCTTCCAGAGACATTTGACAGAAAATGTTCTATTTGCTTATTTTTTTTTCCTTTACTTCAGTTTTCTCTATATCAGTTATGTCAACATGCTTATTATTATCATTATTAATTATGTTGTTTTCCGTTTTCTCTATATCATTTACCTCAACGTATGTTTCTTCATTTTCCATAATTGCTGAGCTTTCATCAACTAGGCACTGCCTCTGTATTTGAGCAGGTGCAGCATTATCTAGTTCGAGATCATCAATAATTTCCTGCTCGTATATAAGTTCTTCATCAGGACTATTATTTACAACATTAGCCCAATATTTTAATGGAGCTATGTTACAATAGTGATTTAGACGATTGAATTTATTACATTTGACACATGGCCCAGCATCACACAGAGCTGCAATGTGACCAATACGATTACATCTAAAACAGATGGGTGGCCTACCTTTAATAATAATGGAGATTGGCATATGATCTTTAAAAATTTTATGTGGGATCTGTTCCCTTGAAATGCCCTTGTTCATTTTCAACACAATTGACCATGAATTTGAGGGGATTTGAAATGCAGTTCCGGGTGTTAATAATCTTTCCATTTTATTAACTTCGGCATACGACGCTATTTCCGACTTAAAAAACTCAACATCAAAATTAGGCGGAGTATGCAAAACTTTTCCGTAAACTAGGGGGTTCGGTTCTTTCGAGACGTAATATATTTTCTTATTTTGAATTTTTTTTTATCGTTGCCTCCGCTTTTTCTTTTTGATCGGTGGTAAAATACTCAATAGAAACAAAACCCCTTGCAGCAAAGAAAGCTGTATGTTTAACGGTATTTAATAAACTATTTTGATCAAGAACCTTAAGGTATTCGTTTATATCAGGTTTATCAAGGACATGTTCACCGCTGGACTCATTAGATTGCATAATTAAACTAAAAATGGACATACATGCCGACATACAACTAGTAAATATCCTTTTCCAGTAAGAGTTTAAGCGAATGAAGGCCCTTGATGGGGGTTGACAAGAAACGTTATCCGCAAGCGTATTATCACTAAAATCTAGATAACTCGTATCCTGTTTATCTGCATTTTTCCCCACATGTAAACATAAATCCTCTTCCTTTGTGTCCTGGTTTTTCTCCTCGAAT